>JAMAHW010000013.1:0-564110 GCA_023627715.1 Periconia sp. R9002 | reverse complement strand
CGTTGGGCAATTCCCAACCATCATCATTGGGAACCCTTTAAAATTGACAAAATTTTTTTTTCCCCCGTACCCCCCCCCCCCCCCCCCCCCTTTTTAACCTCCTTCGTCCACAAACACAACTAACCGCACCACCACCAAAACAAACCAGGCGGCATCGTCCCCCTCAAAAAAGCCGACGAACTCATGAAGAAGGACGAGAAATACAATGGCGAGTTCGTCATCGACTTCACCTACGACCCGTGCAAGATTGATCCCATCGGCGGTATCCCCGGCCGCGTCGGTCCGTGCTACGATAAGGTGATTATCAGTTACGATGGCAAGGAGAAGTATCTTGCGGAGAAGGAGAAGGAGGAGGAGAGGCAGAAGAAGAAGCAGGATCACAAGGAGAAGGAGCTGGATGAGGAGAAGAAGGAGGATGATGTGGAGGAGAAGAAGAAGATTGGTGGTGGGAAGACGGGGGTTCCGGCGGTGGAGGGGAAAGACAAGATTGATGAGGCGGTGAAGGTGTATGACGAGTTGGAGAAGGAGGGTGAGGGGGTGAAGAGTGGTGAGAAGAAGGATGGTGCGGAGTCGGGTCTTCCTCATTTTTAGAGCATCCAACAAATTTAGAAAATGTTTTCGTTTTGTTCGTTGAAAGTATAACGTTGCCTCTGCCCGTTATGTGCCAGGCAATTTTTTTGAACCATTAGGAGTGGTTCTATCTCGACTAAGTGTCACACATCTACATAACTGGGTACATATTTCTCAACCCGTTGAGTATGAGGAGCGCCCCCCTCGGAAGAACTCGGAGAGGACTTGTCCATTCACCGCTGCATTGTAACACGCTAGGAACAATAACAAAACTTTGCTGATTTCGTTTAAAAGGGGGTTGAATGTATGAGTATTGTTGACTAACGTGTATACATCCGAGTACGATGTCTCTCCCATGCAAATGATGAGTCCCGACAGTGAAGCATAGAACATGCAATTGCACCTACTCCTGCAACAAAAAAACACACCCTTAACACCTATATGCTCCCGAGTTGCGGCATAAAGACATAGACAGGCAGGCGAATATATGACTCCGCGTAACTCCACATTATGTAACCTCCCGTGTGTGCCCTCCTCCACACACACACGCACACTTCGCATCCCATCTCTTTTTACCTCACCACCAACCGCGCCAAAATAGCCCTCAACCCATCCGCGCCCTGCACGCCACTCGGATCACCCATTCCATCCAGCAACCCCTCCATTTCCGCGACAAGCCCCAGCGTCTTCTCTCGCAAATCGCGGATCACGCCCTTGCTATACTCGAAGCTGCCCTTCTTCTCGAGGTACTTGAGGGCGTACCGCTTGACTTCCTCGTCGTGGGTCTTCTGCTTGAGGATGTTGTACAGGATGCGGTTGGCGGGGTCGGCGTGGATGGCGTGGATGACGGGGAAGGAGAATTTACCCTCGGTGAGATCTTCGCAGAGACCCTTGAGATCCGAGTAGCCTGAGGAAGGGGAGAGATTGAGGTGGTCGTCGAGGATTTGGAAGAGCAGGCCGATGGTTGAGACGAGCGGGGCGCAGTCGCTGGGTGTGGGTTAGCTTTGTGGGATGGGAGCAAAGGGAAGGTACGTACATGTTCACTGTGCTTTCAGCTTGCATGAGCTTGATGGCCAGGCGAAAGAGACCGCCTGTTTTGTTGTCCACCATCTCAAGGTAGTCGGCTTCACTGGGGCAGGTTAAACTGTCTCGCCAGTGGAGCTCCATGCCTTGTCCTCTATGCAGATTCAACAGCTCTTCCGAGTAAATTTGAACCAATGCTGGATTCCCCATCAGGATCAGCTCTTGCAGCGCTTTGAAATAGACATAGTTGGCTGTGTTGATGGTTTGAGCGACTCCATAGATGCTGTTAGCGACGGGGATGCCACGGCGCAGGACCGAGTTGTCTTCGACATCGTCGACACTGTAATCATGACATTAGTCTACCGGGCAATGAAAAGCGAGGGAAACAAGCTGGTGTGGCGTTGAATGCTAGCACTTTTCGCCGTTGTTTATCATTGCGGGCGAGGCATACAGGAGGGATGAGGTGTGTAGCATGTCCACCACGCGCGTAATCACTTCCAAACGATCCGCAGGAACTTTGAGCCACTTGTTGAACGCAGCGATGCATTGACTACGTATGTCCTTCCCTGGGTGACCGACCAGATAGTCGTACGGCCCCAACAGTATACGTTCCTTCTCATCCGTCCAGCGCGTTACATGGCCGTACACCAGATCAGAGCCCAAGGCCTTGGACGTGCCATTGGGGGGTGGTGGCGAGGAGGTGGTAGTATCCATGGGTTGAGATGAATCCTGTTGTGGTTGTGAAGTGAGAGGAGTGGGGTGCTCAAGCTTGCTCTTCTTGCTTTGGCCTAGCCAGTCGACTTCGGAGAGTGGACGGAGGACGGAGGAACGGTTCTTGACGCCGTTTGCAATGCCGTGAGAGCTTGTCCTGGGGGGAATAGCGTTGGGGGAGGTAAAAGGTGGCTGTGACTGAGGGGATTCGGAAGACATGGCGGGTGAGACTCTGGTGGGGACAAGTTTACAAGTCAAACTAAACGGCAGCCTGAAGAAGGCAACACGGGAGTTAGGTGAGCACAAGTTAGGCAGGTTGGCTGGAGCTTGATTTGTGGGATGAAGGGGAAAAATTAACCGACAGCTGCAGCGGCACAGCAGCAACCAGGTATTATGCGCAAGCGGTGAGGATGGAGGGGCAGGCAATGGGAATGGCAGAGCTTGTATGGTCTCGTCTCTCGAGTGTATACGGCAAGGGTGCAGATGTTGGGATAATAGCGGGGGTGGGGGGTTCTCTGGCTGCAGTGAGATGGCTCAGTCCATTCTGTTTCGTTGCTATTCTACGAGAGAAGAAGCATGGCTAGACGGTGTGTGAATGCCGTGGTGAGAGTCGTGGCCTCGGACGAGTGGCTGGCTCATCAGAGTTGAGGTGGAACAGGTGGAGAGGTTGCAACGTTTTGTTCATGACGACGTCGGCCGGGTTGGCATGCTACCGGTAGGCGCACGGGATGGTTAGCCGCGCCTGCATCTTGGCCTTGCGCGCAACGGGTCGCTTATGCCATGGCCTGCATTATGTACATGTGCAGACATCTTTCGTATTTGCCGCGCTGTACACCAAAAAAAAAAAAGGCTCGGGATCCATTTTACCAACTGATAGACCCACCCCCCTCGTCAGCATATGATTCGCTGCAGCACAGGCACGTTGAACCCGAAGGATCACTCTGCGCCCAAGCCGCATCTCCCAATTCAGCACTGATAATCCTCTCTCGTCCCAATGCATCTCCCAAAAGGGAACCATTGATCAAGGGATCGACGCCCCCAATATTGGATCCGTCTCTATCTATCCATCTATCCTCCTATCGAGGCGGGGTCTGCGGAAATACCGAACATTGGCAACTCTGCTTCACGGCTCCAGTCTGTCATGTCAGCCTCTCTGTCATCACCCAATTTCCACCTTCCTAATCCACCCACTCCTTGTTAAAGGGGACCTTCTGGCTTGGGCACGTAGGGCAAATGAGACGCCCTGCGATGCGACGAAATGATTTTGACGGTTTGATTTTGATTGTTCTCTTTTCATCTATGGATGGAGTATCCCGTATTGACATGTCGTCGTCGTCAACCATTAACAACAATCCACATCTCCCGTTCGCCTAATCTTTCTCTTCGAGCATAATCATTACACCTTCGATGGAAAAGCGAAACATGCCCCCCTCTTCCCGTCTACAAATACATGGGCACTCTTCCCTTTTGACTCCAACCAAAGCCTGGAGAGCCCTACGTCGATATCTTGCGAAATGGTGATTAAACAAAACTAGATGGATCGGACATCCGGGGTATATAGAACAGAGAAGTAGAATCAAGGCCGATTGGGCCCGCCGGGGAAGGAAAATGCAAGGAAAATCAATCGTGAAAAACAATGCCGCCGAAAAAAAATATCATCAAAGGTGTGGTGGTACAAGAGTGGGTCTTGATTTGTCTCGTCAACGCATCATCATCATCCTGGTCCTCCTCTTTTGCAGGTTTTGCTGGTTGAAATTGCGGTTCTGCCCCCCATTGGGACCCCCGCGCATGTTGTTTCGCTGGTTCATGGCTGCGTACGCATGCCTTTCACAGAAATTGCGTCTGCCCAACTCGTAGTAATCATCCCGCAAAACTACGCGACACGTGAAGCACGTGAAGCATCGCGGGTGGAACTTTAGGCGTTGGTCGGTTTCAAGATACTGGCCCTCAATGCCGCGGTTGCACGTCCGGCAAAGCGACCCATTAAGCGTATGGTAATGCTGGTGGCAGTAGGGCGAGTTCTCGAAAACATAAAATTCGGCCGTGGGAAATGGGTCTCTGCATGTGCGACACACAAAGCACTCCTTGTGATAGCGACCCGTGAGTCGCCCCGAAGAATCCTTGACCGATTTTCCAAGAATTGGCTCACCGCACCCCCGGCACCTGCCTTTGCTCGCTCCGGATGGCTGGCGTTGCGTGTGCCCTTGGGCAAACGGCTTGGGAATGCGCGGAGGATCAGGCCCATAGCTAAGAGCAGGATCACGAGGAGATCGTAAGTCGTCATTGCGCTTCTCATATGCCAACCCTTTCTGGATGGCAGGATCTATGGGGCTCTGAGGGGAGGTGGCCATATACGGAAGTGTTGGTGGTTTTAATAAAGGTTCCGGCCCTCGAGACATGTTGTAATTGTCATTTCTTCTTCTGTTATCTAGGAACAATGTCGGCCCCATCCTTGGATCCACGTAGGTATCCGGGCTAAGAGTGCGTTGCACGGGCTCTTCTTCAGGATCCAGCCGATTGACCTTGGACGCTTGTCGTGAGTGTCCTATTTGTGATGTAGGGGGGCTTGACCTGGAACTTGCCACACTTCTAAATCCTGAGCTGGCATAGGAATCTTCTGAGCGCCCCGAATCTGAGGGAGTATACACTGGATCTACAGGAATATCTTTCATTGGTGGTAGTGGCGGCAATTCCTTGTTAGATGATATCGATAATGTCGCTTTATGATTTGGTCCTGCATACTTCGCACTCGTTAAACGCGGAGGGGAATCTGAAGTTCGGATGTCTGGTGGCCGTCGTGAAAGTGCTCTCGGGCCTTCTGGTCTCGACTCCGGCTTGATTGGCTCCATGGGATCTTGTCTCATGGGGCTCCTCGATCGGGTTTCAGGACGCATAGGGCTTCTGGATCGATCGTCCCCACGCATGGGGCTCTGCGATCGATTGGCTTGGTTTGGCCTTGAAGTGCCCATGGTTTCTTTCTGTAGGCGCTCGAGAAAAGCATCGATACCTTCGGCTTTTTCTTCAATCTGAATTGGCGGTACCGGAGGAGGGGGAGGTACTGTGGCCATCATTCCAGGTTTAGTTCGCGAAGGTAGACCAGCGTTGCCATACGAAAATGTAGAGCCTTGAGACATGCTAGAGGCTGAAGACGACCTTTGATTGTACGCGCCCTTTAAACTGTTTTGGGTGTCGGTTCTCCGATGAGAAAAGGCAGTCGGCGATCGTGGACCGCTTGATGTGCTCGGTCTGCGCTCATAATCTCTCCCATCGAACGGGCCCGGTGCGATTGTGTTCATCTTCTTCAAAACATTTTCACCTCCATCCGTACGTGGACTGAGCGGCGCAAAAAGCGGATTTGGTTGCGTATACTTTTCGCCATAAGCATAGGGATTTCCAGAATAGGTCGTGGACGGTAATTGCATGGTCGATTGGGTGTCCATGTCCCCCGAGAAAGCGGGCGACGACGGCGCATACGGTCGAGGTAGAGGGCTCGTAGCACTACGCTGAAAAGGTTTTTGCCCTATAGGAGACAGTGGTGAAGTGGAGAGTGGTGAGTCAGGCATACGGAACGGTTTGTCTGTTGAGTGTGAGCGTCTGACTCTATCGAATTCGTTACATGAATACATACTAGCTGCATACGGGTCTATTTTCACTGGGGGACGAGTCCGCCCTGTGCCATCTTGCTTGCTATTCGTCTGCGCACCACCAAAGGTAGCGGCGCGATCCAATGTTGGCGAGGGAGGTTGGTCCGCGGCTGTGATGTATGGTTAGTCGACTTGCGGTGCTGCATGAAGGCACAGGCGAGGGACTCACTAGGAGCGGTGACTGCGCAGACATGATCGGCCAGTTGCGCAATGTCGATATCTACTCCACAACTGGAGCATTTTATCTTTGGGAGGAGACTCATGCTCTCCATGGCGGACACGAGAGCGCTGGGCCAGCGCGAATCCTAGTTTGTACGTATTCTTGAAGAGCGGGAAACGAAAGTTGGAACAGAGGCAGGCAGCGTGGGTTACTTAAGTGGTATGGCGTGTCGTTTCGCAATGTTTGGAAGTCGGTGGCATGGAATTCGAGATGGGCTAGCAACGTTGGCTTCGGACAGGCAAAATGTCCGCCGAGGGGTTACCCTGGTGAATGCAGAGCCGACTGGTGCTCAGGCGGCTTGGAGTTGCTGGTTTGGGGCAGGGTGGTGCGGAAATGATGCTGAAAGCGGGCCTGATCTGAGAATGGCAGCGGGAACTCCTTCGGTCCACTCTTGGTTTGAGGACACTTCAGCCCCACGCACACGACACAGGCAATGTTGGATAGAGAATGGTGGTGTTGATGGGTGCGGATGTGTCGGTAGGGTCAAACAAAGGCGGTCGCTAGCCAGGCACGGCGGGCAAGGATATTAATACTGGGGGGACAAGAAAAGATCAACTAGGCAATGCATAAAGGAAAAATGGGGAGGGAAAAAGAGCAGCGACAAGGGCGAAGTTCAGGTCGATTGGAGCGCAGCTAGCCGGCTGGATATATCGTAAATATCCTGTACCTGTCCCTGAAGGTGGCGCCAGCGCGGGGATTTGCGATTGGCTGCGAGGGTGGCAGGGGCGCGTGCAGAAGGGAAGGTTGTTGCTAGGCGTGCGGCATCTCGCAGACTGTGCGGTCGTGTAACCGTCTCGTCTGTTGCAGGCGCCCACGCATCTGAAGTGAGTAGAAACCAGCCAGAAAAACGGATGAAACAGACAGGCACCGGAGCTGTGTCGGGCTGTGTCGCAAGGGCTGACTACAACATGACGATAGCTGGCCGAGTGTAGGTACCGCTGCGGCACAAGAGGCACGAACTACAAGAGGCGTGCGTAGTAGTCCTTAAGCAGAAAGGTCCTTGCATGTCGCCAAGGCCTTCCATCACTCCTTGTCGAGTCCAAGCGCTCCATCACGGCCGCATCGGTTAGGTAAAAGGGCAGGCAGTGGGCGAGTGACAGCGGAGCAAAAAGGTACCAGCCATGGATGCGTGGGTGGGTGGAAAAAGAAAAAGGGCCAGGGAGTCAGGGATCGATCGACGTCGTTCATCCACACAAACGCCCCTTTGCTTGGCAAAAGTGTAAACCGAGACACTGAACGTGACGTGTGACGCTAGGTAGGTACCGTACACGCAGCCGTATACCAGTCGCGTGCCGCTGCTCTGTAGCTATTCGTGGCCAGTACGGTAAGCAAGCAAGCAACAAGGTTACCGCTAAAACCACGTTGATCACGATGCCATGTTTCCGTCAGCTAACACAACATGAAACCGACCAAAGTTGGACTACGGACTGAGCATTCTCCGATCAGCCTGCCGGGGGATGATTTGTAGACAACAATGACACATGTACCTTTCTTTGTACTCACTCGGTACGGCGCAGTGTACTATACATATGTACGTTCGTTCGGTGCCTGCTGCGGCGACGTCCAACATTGTCTCAACACACAACATTGAACATGTTTGTCCAACAGGCGTGAGGCCGGGACTGTCTCGAAATGGGTGCATGACATGTCAGCCATGACGGGCGATCGGTGGATTTGTTTTACTTTGCTTCCAAACAAACACCGTTTGCCGTTGTGTCGCAGAAAAGAGAGGGAACATTTTGCTGCGTGTACGGTGGTACTGTACACGTATGGATAAGGTGGTGGGGGTTTGGCCTAGCACGTGCCTCCCTAGGGACTACCTGGATAACTTTACATGAACGCGCTTGACTCATGGACCCTTAGGAAACCGTTTGAACATCTGGAATCCTCAAGCAATCAACCGTGCATGTTACGGCGAGAACTCGAAACGAATCTTCACGGGAAGTTGTGTTGCCGTTCAACAACAAGTGCATATGTATCTACAAGAGCCGCCGGTTCAATGGGGGGGGAATAGTCGCCCTTGATAGACGAGAGCTCGTCCATTCCATTCTCCATCAATATTTTTCACCCCTCCTGCAAGCCAAGGTTGGCCGACGGCGTCCAATGCTGTGATATTACTATTATACATGCATATGTGTATCCTCGGTCGTCCTGAACCCTAGGCAAAGAGCCCTGTCGTGGTCATGTAGTTGTTTGTTGGGTACGTACATGTATCATGCACTGCACGCCACGGTGCACACTCCGCTAGGTAGCAGTACATGGAAATTACATGCACAGTACCCAAATCCATCCCATCCCAGCCCGCCGCATGCGTTGACAAGTGTCGAATCAATCTAATTAGCCTAACTCGGGAAGGAGCGGATGTGTTGTTGACCTTCGTTTGCTAGGCCGGCTCTATTGTTGTTTTCGCTTCTGTTCTATTGGCTGCCATTGGTGCTCCTTCTGCTAATTATCTACACCGTTAGTCGTTTGCTACTCATGTAATTAGTACATTGCAAACGTATAAATGTCCTCCTCCCTCACTTGTGCCCCTCCCCCTCCTTCAACCACAACCTCAATTGATCTCTTTGCACGCCGAAAACTCCCAATTTCCACACACCTTCTCCTCGCAACCCTTCTCTGAATACACCTCCTTCAAACCGGGCTTGTCCCCGCATGTTTTCCAACCTCCTCAACTCGTATGCTACACCTTGCCCCTCATCACGATATCTTCATGTAGCCGCTTGACTAACCCCCCTCAGCGTTCACCACCCCTTCGCAGGCCAACGCACCTCTCCTTCCGGAGGAGCGTCGGATTTAGACTATCGCAACTAAATTGCTGTAGTCTTTGACCAATCAAGTAATCAAGTCAAGCAATTGCGGCTCAGCATGGCTCCTCACGCCGAGGAACACGTTGGCTCTGCGACGGGGGGCGGTGCAGCGGTAACCCCGCCCAAGGATCTCTTTGTCGTCGACTCTCCCAATGTCAAGTATACGGACGACGCCATCACCACCAAGTACACGTACCGCACCACGGCTGTGACCAAGGATGCCAACGGCAAGTATGTAGCAGCGCCCAAGGAGACTCTCTATGACTTCAAAGTCGACCGCAAAATCCCCAAGCTAGGTGTTATGCTGGTCGGCCTAGGCGGTAACAACGGTACCACGGTTACTGCCGGTATCATTGCTAACCGCCGTGGTCTCGTCTGGGACACCAAGGAGGGCAAGCGGGCTGCTAACTATTATGGCTCTGTCATCATGGGTTCTACTACCAAGCTTGGTGTCGACAGCGAGACTTCCCAAGACATCAACATTCCCTTCCATGACCTTATGCCCATGGTCCATCCCAATGATCTCGTCATTGGCGGCTGGGACATCAGCAGTATGAACCTCGCAGATGCCATGGACCGGGCCAAAGTTCTTGAACCCTCCTTGAAGGCTCTTGTGCGTAAAGAGATGGCCACCATCACTCCTCTGCCTAGTATCTACTACCCAGACTTCATTGCCGCCAACCAGGAGGAACGTGCCGACAACTTGATCCCTGGCACCAAGGCTTCCATGGCCCATGTTGAGCAGATCCGTAAGGATATCAAGTGCGTTTGTCTAACCATGTACCCGTCGTGTCATGCACTAACATTGTGGACAGGGACTTCAAAGCCGCCAACAACCTCGACAAGGTGATTGTTCAATGGACAGCAAACACGGAGCGTTTCTCGGATATCACTGAAGGTGTCCACGACACTGCCGAAAACCTCCTCAAGGCCATCGAAGCCGGACACGAGGAAATCTCGCCATCCACGGTTTTTGCTGTTGCATGCATCTTGGACAAGGTTCCATTCATTAACGGCTCACCACAGAACACCTTTGTACCCGGTGCCATCAAGCTTGCTGAGCAACACGGTGCTTTCATCGGTGGCGATGACTTCAAGTCCGGCCAGACAAAGATGAAGTCCGCTCTTGTAGAGTTCCTGGTGAATGCCGGTATCAAGCTCACTTCCATTGCCAGCTACAACCATCTAGGCAACAATGACGGCATGAACCTTAGCTCTCAGAAGCAATTCCGCTCCAAGGAGATTTCCAAATCCAACGTGGTTGATGACATGGTCGCGGCCAACAGTGTCCTCTACGCCAAAGACGAGCACCCGGATCATACCGTGGTCATCAAGTACATGCCCGCTGTTGGTGACAACAAGCGTGCACTTGACGAGTACTACGCTGAGATCTTCCTGGGTGGTCACCAAACCATCAGCATCTTCAACGTCTGCGAAGACTCGCTCTTGGCCTCTCCGCTGATCATCGATTTGGTTCTCATTGCTGAGATGATGACCCGCATCCAGTGGAAGGCTCACGGGGCCGACAGCGCCGACGCCAAGTATGCCGGTTTCCACAGCGTGCTCAGTGTCCTCAGCTACATGCTCAAGGCGCCTCTCACCCCTCCCGGAACTCCCGTCATCAATGCTCTCGCTAAACAGCGTGCTGCCATTACCAACATCTTCCGTGCCTGCGTTGGCCTGGAGCCCGAGAGTGATATGACTCTGGAGCACAAACTCTTTTAAATCAAGAGCATCCATTTGAAGGTCCCTAGGGAAATATCTCAAGGAGACCGTGGTATTATTGAATCCCTTCTCTAAATGCAAACCAAGCTATGTAGTCCATTCAACATCGACTGCATCAACACAGTCCTTCCATACACAAATGATCAATTGACTTTTCAGTACTCCGAACATGTGCTACGGTGATGCTACTTCTTTGTCGTATGCTGTGATTCCTCTAATTTCTGAGGGCTGTTCGATGAGAGCATAAATACACTGATGGTTGCCTTGATTGACATGCCAGTGACCGCCATGCTTCGGACCTCAAGAGTTCTGCATAAATATATGTAGCATCATTGTTCCGTATCTATATCTATCAATGGCTGCGTACTCTGAATATCGCTAGATCGCATGTTCAAATCTCCCAAATACGCTGTGTTTATAAGTCTTGCTTGATGACACGCTTGAATATCTTGTTTTTTCTTCTACCGTTGAACCATTGGCCGAGCATTCAAGGTTTCTGTTGGAGGCTCAGCAAGGTCGTTCTTTCCGCATTCAGCGTGAAGCATGCCTAGCGATGGATCGCACTTTCTTAATAAGATCAATTATCCACTTACCTCCTACCTCCAACCTAAATGGAATACTTTCCTACAAAATCTCACCCTTCTATTTCACGTCAACATGCCATCGGTATCTAGATCACCCGATGCATACTCTCCATCCGCTCCAAACCCACAGCCAGAGGATGATCTGCCTATTGCTGAGCAAGAACCGTTGCCGCCGAGCATGGATTGGCAGCCCTCGCTCGACTACCAAGAAATCTCAATCGGGTCTCTCCAGCCTGGTCCGCAGTACATCACGCTTATGGGCCGCATAGTCAACCTTTACGATGCACCAAAACCGAGCAAGCGTCCCAAGACCGCACAGGGCTACGTCAAGATCATGATAGCCGACGACACGGGAGCTATGACTGTAAGGCTTTGGTATGCAGACATCAATTGGGGGGCAAAACTCCGACTAGGTATGCTGGTGTCTATTTGGACGGTGCATGTCAGCCACGGCAGCTCGGAGTCGCTGGGGTTGGCACCACGAGCGGCACCCCTATTCACTTCCATGTTCCCGGAGGGCGAGAGGCATTGTCACTTTATGCTCCATGAAAGGAGTGACAACGGCACCATGGTCAAAAAGCCGTTCAAGGCGGATAGTATGCTTGGGTTGATGACGCTGGAACAATTCCTGGACGGCGGTTTCTACGTCGATGAGTGCAAGTTGATGGTCTGCGTTAGGAACATCGGGGCGAGAAAGAAATGTACGACTTTTCCTTTCATGTACGCAACTGGGACTGACAAAATTTTGCAGTCACAAAGAACAGCGGTGGATCTTCAGAGCTGATCACAGTCGGAATCTTCGATGATACTGCCGAAGCTACCTTTACCCTTTACGACTCTTTATGCAGTTCTGCCACCACATGGGTCCCTTCTCAAACTGTTTTGCTAATAGCAAGCCCCAGGTTTCGTACCGACCGTGTCTCTAGGCTCTCCCTCGGCGCCAATACGCAACTACACATTGACCCAGACATGGCCGACGCCCGCTTCGTGCGGGCACTCAGTCAACGCGTGAGCAAGAAAGAGCATGTGAACCCGCCGTTTCCGAGCGAAGTGTTTGATGTGGAGACTGCCGAGACAGCTGTGGTCAGGATACTATTCAAGCTGAGCGAGATTGACGAGTTTGCACGGTCAAACCCTCGAGAGAAGGTTATGGGATATATCAGCGTCATTGTAGCAGGAGTGCACATCGTTGCCAACTACAAACGCAACATGCTGATGGGGACCGAGTGTTGCGGTATGCCAATATTTGCCAATTCCACTATGGAAAAGTGCAGACATTGCGGGAAGATGAGCGCGTTACGTATCAATCCACGCATTGTAAGTCCTTCCTCCCCCCTCTCTCCATGATACTACGCTCCGCCATAAGACATCACTTTTCCTGATCAAACTAACTCCGGACAAAACAGCTAGGCAACGTCGTCGACGAAACAGGCCAGATCGAGTCGGGAAAACTCATCTTCTCCAACGCAGCGTGGGAGCAACTCCTCGGTCGTACGGCGGAGCAGCTGGTATCCGCGCCGCTGGACGTGCTTGCGTACCTGGAACATCGGCTGCTGTACCTGAGACTGACACTGGGGTTTGGTCTGTACCTCGGCGACGACGAGATTGGCCGATTGGCCATCTGGACTGTGAGGATGTAGAGAGGATGACGTGGATAGGGGATTTAATACTGGAAAAGGGAATGGGTAAGGTGTAATGGATGATGGGGGAAAATGTAAATGTGATTTCAAAGGAGAGGGATGGAAGGAGGGAATGAAGTGGTTCGTTCATGTGAGAACTGCTTTATAAACAGATACTCGATGGAAAAGTATATCGAATAAGAAGGGTATGTATGCATGTATGTATGCCAGAGTTCCCGCTATCTATCCTACGCCTCCCTTCTCCCCAATCATGCCCAGACGCCACGAAATGCCAATCGGTCTCTTCTTCACACAAATACAGAAGGTCAGAAAAAAAAGGTAGACCGTGTGGGTCACAGCGGCCAGTGTGCTCTGCGCATGGGGGGTTAACTTCATCGCCTTCCCTTAACCCCCAATAATCATCAGAAAAACTCCACATACATCAATCGTTGTTTTCATACAGTGACAGTGACGCAAGCAAATCGACATGGTGGTTTGGCTCAAAAAAAAGCACGACAAAACAAGGAATAGAGGGAATTGGGGGTCGGGACGGAGCGGTGTTGAAGGGGGAGGGAAAGGGGGTGAGGATTGGGATGCGCTGAATCTCTTTCGTTCTCTCCCTCCGCTCAGAAATTGAAAAGAGGGAGAAAAGCTATGCATGCATGCATAACCCGCCCCATCCATCCATCCATCCACCATCACCTCAAGAATCACCCAACACGCCCGCGAGACCCCTCAAGACATCACCCACGCCGATGCCTTCACTCCCGACCTTCTCCTTGACAGCCCTATCCCTCTCTTCGAGCCGCTTCGCCGCGGTCCCCAGCACGTGATCGGCCACGCGCTCGGCCGTGTTGCGGTACTGCTCGATCTTGTGCAGGCCGTCTGCCAGGACATCGATGTTGGGTTCGAGGGACTGCGACATGTGCGCGAGGTGGGATTGGAGGGCGGCGGGGGTGGTGAAGGTGAATGTGAAGGAGGAGGAGGAAGGCGGTGCGGTGGAGGTGGAGGTTGATGTTGATGTTGGGGGGCGAGGTTTTGAGGTTTCGGATGTTGATGATGTTGATCCTGATGAGGATTGTTGGAGAGAGGATAGGATGGAGGCTTGTGAAGGGTCGAGGATGGCAGTGTCGATGTCTGCTAAGATGGGTATGTGGGGTTGTGTTGATGATGGCGGTGCTGGCGGTATATTGTTTGGTGTTGACGAAGCGATTGCATCCCATGCAGACTTCTCTTCTTCGAGACTGAGAGGGGTGGTTTGTTAGCTGAATTACATTTCTAGCTGGGAAAAGCTTGGCGAATGTACCGTTTTATCTCTTCCTCTAGCTCTTGCAGCGTGATCTGGTTTTTCTCGTTTTGAGGATTTGGTCTTTTCTTTACAATCGTGGGTGGTGCAGTTTCTTCCTGTTAGTTTGTCAATTTGTGTGCTTTTCAGGGGCTTCTATACCCCCAAAGAAAAACATACCCTATTGAACCAGTTTGAAAGATCCGGTTTGTTCGCGAAGTCATCTATAAGTTCTTGTTGGATTGCGCGCGCTAGAAAGAAAGTTAGCTTCTACGAAAATCCATCAGTCATGGACTCCCACGTACCAGCCATGATCGCATTCGCATTCTTGACGTCGCCTGACGGTTTTTCAGGAAGCGCTCGCGACCCACACCAAGTCAATAATTGCTTCATCCGTCGCGGTTCCGGTAAGCTTTGTTCGATGTATTTGAAGTAATCGCGGACTACGACTTCAGAATGAGGAAGGGCTGGGTCATTGTTAGCTACAACTTCTCGGAGAGCCGGTTCTCACGCGACCCAAATCACCGGAGAAAAATTTATTTTGCGGGCTTACCATTTGACATGCCGCTATCAATCAACGAACTGGCCCTCCTCCCACGCAATCCTGTGCTGCTTCTTCTATGACCTTCTTTGCTGGCTTTCCTCATCTCTTTATTACGGTTGATGACCGGGGTATCGGCAAATGGTAACATGATCTTGGTGGCTCCGCCATCGCGCTTTTTAGACACATGAATTTCGTTATATGTCGGTGTTTGCGCGCCCATAATCGTACTTTTCCTCCCAGATTGTACTTCTGGTGCAGGGGTGACTTGCTTCTTTCTTTCCTTCTCTGCTGGCGCTGGCGCCGTTTTCTTCGTGCGCTTAGGGGCTGGCTTCGTGGGTTCTTCACGCTCTTCCGGCCCATCCACCTGCTGCATGTGGTTTTGGTCGCCTGACAAACGCGCCGATCGCCGTCGTCTCTCAGGTGCTAATTGAGCTGGTTGCGGCGGAGCAGCGACGGGTCTTCCTCTGCGCGTAGGTATCGGCTTGAGCGGCTCTTCTGGTATTGGCTCTGGTTGTGGTTGCGCTTGTGTGATCCGCCTGGAAGTGCGGCGTGTGAACTGGAAATCATCGTCATCCTCATCGTATGCTACCCGATTGTCAGCACTCACAGATGCAGTGATGAACAACACCCGTGGTAACTCACCCGTCTTTGGTGCCTTCTTCGTCGCGCCATTGATTTCCGACTTCACCCTCTTTGGTGCGGGCGCATCCTCCTCTTCAAATGCATTTTTCGCGCTTCTTCGTCGCGTCGTCGGTCGATTCGTGGCCATGGGTAGCGATTGAAGCGGCGACCTTGCGATAATAGCGCTCATGGATACCGATTGTTATGTCCGGGGCGGCGGATGTAGAGAGTGAAGCGCGTGCATGGACGCGCAACAACAACGGCGCTTGTGATGGCAACGGTGGAATTGACAGAGGTGTAGACGGGTTAGAGGGGATGCGCTTTTGTCGCTCGGTAGAATAAATTGGTAGTGATTGGTGATAATTCGAATAATTCGTGAGTGTCGGGAGGGTAATCTTCGTGGTTGTACGCGGGCAGGGAACGCTGGGTAAGTGGTGGGTGCTTTGTTTTGGTTTTGGCGGCCGGTCCCTCTCAACATGGAAGCTGTGATGACTAAGACAAATCGAGGTGGAGCACATGACCTCAGCGCCAGAGTTGAAGATGATGCTCTCTGTGCACATCTCAATGCATGCAATCCCACCCTCTTTCATAGATTCCTAATTGTCCTACGCACGAATTCGCGTAGCAGGATATTCATGGTCATCTTATATATTGACTGACGAGGCAGATTTGTATACTAATCCAATAATATAAATACATGCATGAGGCCCAACGCTCAAACCAAACACCGAGGAAGGAGCAAGCAAACCTAGCCGCAAACTCTCCTATATGCTACCCATGTATATCAATCATGTCTTCATCTCCCTGTGAAGACTTTACCCAAAGCTGCTGTATCCTGGCCGTCGCGTGCGTTTCTCATCATAAACCAAACAGGTCAAACAGTGGTTACTTTTCCTTACATGCCAGCGCCTGGCATAGGGCCTTTGACGTCTGGTGCAAGGCTCCCTTCGATTCTCCGCTTCGCGTCTTGCTTCTCCTCAATAGTGGGGTTGTCTTTCTTCATATCAGGCTCATGTGGTGCCCGGTCTGGGCTATGGCCGACAGACATGCCGACACGGACCTATCACCCATTAGATAAGATTCCTAGTGTTTGTGTTTGCCGACTTACAAGAGTTTCTAATGCTGATTTGGAGTTATCATGCAGATCATCGTCATACTTCATCATTCCAGGTTCGAAAAGTAAGAGCAGCGTGCTTCCACCAAACTTGAAATAGCCCAACTCTTCAGCACGTTTCACCTGCTCGCCTGCCTTCCGTGTGATGACTGTGCTTCCAACCATCATAGCTCCGACGCAAATGACCATGACACGGCCGTGGGCCACGGAGTCGATAGGGACAAGAACACGCACGTTCTCACCGTACACGTCGAGTGCCGATCGAATTGCCATCGGGTTCACAGTGTAATACTCGCCTTCAATCGTCTTGGGCTCGCCCATTACACCATCTACAGGGATATGGAACCGGTGATAGTCTTGCGGAGCCAGCCGAAAAATACCCAAAGAACCACCCACGTATCGTTTGGCGTCTTCAGGATAGGCATCTCCAAGTAGACGCTGCAGCGAAAATTCGCGTCCCTTGACCCAAATTGACTGTGCTGATTCCAGAGTGTTGAAGACGACCGTGCGACAGTCAGCAGGAGAG
Source organism: Periconia sp. R9002 (assembly GCA_023627715.1). Classification (NCBI taxonomy): domain Eukaryota; kingdom Fungi; phylum Ascomycota; class Dothideomycetes; order Pleosporales; family Periconiaceae; genus Periconia; species Periconia sp. R9002. The sequence continues at coordinate 547,114 of JAMAHW010000013.1, read as the reverse complement.
ACAATGACTCGAGGGTCGTCTGGTGCAGAACAAGGCCGCGCTCCGGGTTTCAAGGCACGGTAGAAGAACTCATTGAAGTTCTTGAATTCAGAAGTCGGCAGGAGCACTTCTGACATATCTAATTGATGGAAGGCTATGAATCCTGGAATCTCAGCGGCTGAAGCAGGGTCATCATATTTTCTTCCCTGTTTAAAGCTGAGCGAGCGGAGCAGTTTTCGGACTGGAAAGGTTAGCATAGGAATCAAAAGTGTTTGTAATGGAAGAACGCACTTCTCTTCTTCTCCATGTTGCTGGATTTAAGACCCTTGTAAAGTAGTCGAATACCGAGCCGAACGTACACACTCATTCGCTCTTCATTGATTTGACCCGTGATCCGGTCCTGAACTAAAATGTTGGCAGAGTTTGCCCCAAGTTTGTAGCCACCATACGAAATCTTCGTGATAACCTTGGAGTACCACTTGCGCTGGGCTTGGCTGGACGTGACAAACCCGGCCATGACAATGTTGTTGACCTGCCTCCAGTCTTGACTGGCACACGTCGCGACATGGGTAATGATGTCAGCATCGGACTTCTTGTTCAAACGGGGTTGATGACAGATTGGACATTCGCGAATTTCAATGACATGCTCTTCTCCCTTCTCGTCTCTCAGATCGTCTGGGCGGATGAAATCTCCCTCTTCTCCTTCTTTGCCGAGATATTCCGTCTCAAGAGCGGGGATCGAGGTTTGAGACGCATCGATATTGATCGGTGTTTGCGTGCCGGAAGTAAGCCCAGGTGTTGCCGGTGTTGCTGTTCCTGTAGTCAGAAGATCACTGTTGGAAGTAGTTGACCTGCTCCAGAGACTCTTCTTTGATGAGTTTTCTTCAATGCGCTGCAACTCGTCCTCGAGACACCTTACAGCCTCGTCGAAAGTCAACAATTCCTCATCTGGATGCTGCTGGGCAAATCTAGTAAAGAAACTGTCAATGGTTGATTCATGAAGCGTTGAGCCCAAAGTGTCCAGCATAGTGGTCAATTCGACCTTGTCGATCAGCCCACTATCATCAGCATCGTACTGTTTGAGCATAGCACGCCAAAACTGTTGCCGTAGCGCCTTGTAGGGGAGGTACTTGGCGCGGATGTAAAGAGTCGGGTTGTGCGTGGCTTCCCAGCGCCCTTTGTTCTTCAATTCCAAAGGCAAGGTGAACATCTTAAGGTCCTGATCATCCACTGCTGAAGGGTCGATATTGACGGCGGGCACAGTCTGCGCCTGACTCGCACTGGAATCGCCCCCGGCCTGAGGAGCGCTAGTAGGTGGGGCCAGGCTGCCATTGCTTTCTTTGCTGGTAGATAGAGAGCCCGCGGAATTCTCTTTCTTCAAGCTCGGCCGTCCAAGACGAGAAAGACTATGTGCTGAAGATGAACGAGACATGGGAAGACGGAAGCGAGACCTTCTCGCTTCAGGAACCCCCGGAGAATCAGAAGGCTCAGGAATCCTGAAAAGGCCGGTAGTTGGGTCAGCTTCAGGAGCGATGGAAAGGACTTTTTCCAGGGGAAAGTTGACTTGTCCGACATAATCATTTCCAGAAAACTTGTCCTTGTCGACCACTGTGAAGTTGACGGAATAGTTGGTCTCATGTTGCAGCACTTGGAAAACAAGTTTCTCGTCGTATACTGGGTTGAGGTCATGTCTAATGGTCTTGGTCCTATATGTCTTCTTCCCAAGGGAAGTAATGACAAAGGGATCCATGTCGAAGGACGTTCGAGTGACTGGGCTGGATTAGCGAGATTCACATCATTCGCAAGATGAGCTTACCGTTACGTTCTGGCGGAAGGTCCAGGATCTTCGTGATTTCCAGAAACAAAACGCCCGCCACTTCCGTCTTGTCCGAAAATTCATAAGCGGACAGTTTCGTGGCTTTTCTCTTGAGCTTTGCCAGCCGGAGCTTCTTCTTCCGCTTTTCTGATCTCTCTGCCTTTTTCGATTCGTCCAATGCTTCATCCGAGCTCTCATCGTCATCCAGATCGTCTGCATCGGCACTGTCTGCGCGAAGCAGGGCATCGTCATCGTCATCGTCCGGGCTAGGCGACTGTGCGGTAAAAGCTAGGAACTTCTTGGAAATGTCCTCTATAGTCGCGTTGGGATTGCTCGTGTCAGCCAAGGAGAACTGGATCTGGATCTCCCCAGAAACCACTGCTTTCTTCTTTCCTCCACGCCTCGATTCGAGAGGAAACCACATGGGTTCCTGCACAGTACGCCCATTCTGGAACAGGTCCTCCACTATGATGTCAAACTCGCCCATGTAGTCTTTGCCGAAGCGGTCCTTGTCCCAGCAGCATGCTTCTAGAAGCAGTGTCTGCACGCCGGTAATGGGAAACTCGAGGGTACAGTTCCATTCGGGGTTCAGTGTCTTGTTTATGGTGGGGGTGGTATGCTTAGCGTCTCCCAGAGTCAAGACGAGATACTGGAACAGAAGAGGTCAGCGTGAGTTGTTGGAAGTGAAGAAGGAAAGGTTGCTGTAAATATCTAGCACTCACCGGGTCAGAGGTGCCGCTGCGGTCTTTTGCAGCCAGATTTCTGCCCTACAAGACGACTGTCAGCTTGAACGCTCTCTGTCTCTGGTAGCGGGGTACAAGCCCACGCACCTTGATGACATTGGCGCGCAGCACCAGGCCAGGCACCGAGACTGGCTTCGAATTATCGGCCATTGTACGTTTTGGACTAGAACTGCGGCTCGTGGGTACGCTGGAGGAGGTGGAGGTGGTACCGTTGGAGCTTGCGTTCTTGAGGCGCGAGGGGAGGGAGAGTTTGGCGTGCAATGTCGGGCGCGGCATGGTGGAGGTGTACGGGGACCTGGTATAAACGTAACGGGCTACGTAACCGCGGCGGGCGGCAATGCAACCTGCTGGCTGGGCGCGTGGCCAAGAATTTCTTGAATGCTTGCCAGAATCTTGGACCGGGAAAGACGGTTGGCTCGATTCTAGGGGAATTTATTAGTGGATGCGCGGCGTACGAGATGGGGGATTTTCATGTACACAGTACACAGGAGAGTAAAGCAAGGTGTTGGTCGACCGTCGCAGGGGTCCGTCTGCCTGTATGTGGAGCTGTAGCAGCTAAGTAGGCATTAGACGAGAGCTGTCGATGGGAATCAATGATGAATGAGATAGTTGGGGGCGAGGCAGCCACCAGTCAGCCCCGGATCAGATTGAAGCGACGAAACGCTGGGCAACAAGGTCGACGTTGGCACGATGGCGATCTGTGTCGACTATTGCGGCATTGCGGTGCAACAGCAGCTGGAGGAGCACGAGCATGAGCTGGAGCTCTGGAGTGGTTTGGCGATTTGGGCGAGAGCTTGTTTTGTCACGGCGAGAGAACCGGAAGGCACGGATCGACCAACTGCGTATCAAAGTTGGCTTTGTACTGATCTGATGATGGCAATGACATGCTTACCGTAGATACATGTATGGATTCCATGTACAGTCTACATTCACCTCCTGCCTGGCGCGCAAACGCCCACAGCAGCCACCAAACAGAGCCCAATGTTCCCGCCCCCTGTGCCGCCGCCCTCCCTCTCCACGCACAGGTTTATTATTAGCAAAGCTGAACATCAACTGCCGTCAAAAGGAATGCATGGCCCCTAACTACCTAGTACCTACCCTATCATTAGCTGTCTACATATAGTATACTAAAACGAGGGAGACTGCACGCCTGGATCTGCCGTCCCATCCTTGTGCTTTTCCTGGTTTGATTGACAGTGCATCGATCATGTATCGCTTGATCACCGAGACCTACAGTACACCATCATCATTCTGTACCACCAACCCTTCTCAAAAAGAAAATGCCGCAGCTACCTACACATCTCACTGCACCTCCCACATGGACATGGGAGGCCCCTCGAGGGAGACACCATGGCTCCAATTACTTCCCCTTTTGATCACGTCACACTAATTACCTAGGTACCTAATCACACATTGTCTAAGCCCTCAACCAAATCCTCATTCCCCAACACAACTTCATCTCTCCATCCGGCCAACACAACTGTCACCACATTGCGTGCACTATCCCATCGCCATAACTTGTCTACCTAGGTAGGCAACCACTCGCATATGCCAATTGTGCCGCTAACCACCCACTCTCCCGCCTAAGGTATATCTTCACCGCACTCATCACAAATATCTAGTTGCACCTAAATGGCATGCAATATCGTCGCAATTTGGGATTTGTGTAAGGTACTAATTGTTCGAAATCTATACATAAATTTTGCATTTCTACCGCAAACTAGCTATGTCTCGAATGCCCCTTTGTTCCTCCGAAACGTGCCAGCCTTAAAAACAATCGTTAATCACAGCCATTTCCTTAACCACTTTGATAGAGCATTTTAGATGAGCTGAGTGAAAGCACGGTTGAGAGGTGAGCGGAGAGGCTTAACGTCCTTGTAGAAGTCAATGGTCGCCACGGCGCGCTTGGCGATGCCCTCGGGGGTAAACTCGAATTTCTGTAACATCGAATTAGCACGCAATTTTCAAAAACCCAAAGAAGCTGAGTACATACCTTGTACACTTCCTTATAAGGTCCGGAAGCACCGAATCGGTTGAGACCGAACTGCTCGTGCGAGTACTTCTCCCAGCCGAGAGTTGACATGACTTCGACACTGAGAGTGGGAATACCGTCGGGGATAACGGAGAGCCTGTAGTCCTTGTCCTGTGCATCGAAGACTTCGACGCAAGGAAGAGAAACTACACGAGCAGTCTTGCCCTGGTCCTTGAGAGTCTTGACAGCCTCCAAGCAGAGTGAGACTTCGGAACCGGTGGAAACAAGAGTAACGTCGGCCTTCTCGGCCTCGAGTGCCACATAACCGCCCTTGATGGCCTTCTCGAGAGTGGAGCCCTCAAGTTGGGGTAGGTTCTGGCGGGTAAGTGCGAGAATGGAGGGTGTCTCCTTCGACGTGAGAGCCATGTAGTAGGCGGCGGAGGTCTCGTTTCCATCGGCCGGACGCCAAACCATCATGTTGGGCAGAGCACGGAAGTGAGCAAGAGTCTCGATAGGCTGGTGGGTGGGTCCATCCTCACCAAGACCGATGGAGTCGTGGGTAGCCACGTAGATGACTCGTTGGCGGGATAGCGAAGACAGACGGACGGCGCCAGCAGCGTAGGAGACGAAGTTGAGGAAAGTTCCACCGGCAGGGATGATGGTGCCATATGCGGACAAACCGTTCATAATTGCAGCCATGGCATGCTCACGAACACCATACCTGAGGTAGCGGCCACTCCACTCGCCAATGCCGGTGCTTGGGGGCTGGAAATCGATAGCCTTCTTCCAGCGGGTGTTGTTCGATCCTGTGAGATCTGCAGAACCAGAGAGCAGCTCTGGGACAGCCTCGTAGATGGCCTCCAGCACACTCTCGGACAGTTTTCGCGATGCGATCGCAGGGTCTGTTGGCTTGTATGTGGGGAGCTTGTTCTGCCAGCCCTCGGGCAGGTCGCCGGTCAATCGGCGAGCCAAATCGGCGTGGAGGTCCTTGTACTCCTGGCCGTACTTCTCGAAAAGCTTGTTCCACTCTTGTTCAGCAGCCGCACCCTCGGCAGCGTGCTTGTGGTACAAGTCCGTGACCTCCTGGGGGACGACGAATGTCTTCTCCGGGTCAAAGCCGAACTTCTCCTTGACCTGCTTGATGTCGTCGGCCTTGAGGGGGTTTCCGTGAACACCTCCAGTTCCCTGAAGCTTAGAGCCGAATCCAATGGTGGTGGTAAGCTTGATCATTGTCGGCTTGTCCTTGACCTCCTTTGCTTGAGCAATGGCGGCTTCAATCCCTTCAAGATCATCATCACCCCTCTCGACGTGCAGAGTATGCCAGCCGTAGGCCTCGAAGCGCTTTGTAACGTCCTCAGTGAATGCACACTTGGTGTCGCCGTCTGCAAAATGAGATTAGCACGCTGAGAGCCAATTGCAACCATGGGGCATACCAATGGAGATCTTGTTGTCGTCGTAAATGGCAATCAAGTTACCAAGCTGCAAGTGACCAGCAGTGGATGCAGCTTCGCTAGCAATACCCTCCATAGCGCAACCATCGCCAAAGAACACGTATGTGTGGTTGTTGACCAACTCGTAGCCGGGCTTGTTGAAGACAGCTGCAGTATGCGCCTGCGCAATAGCAAGACCAACGGCATTGGCGAAACCCTGGCCAAGAGGGCCAGTGGTAACTTCAATACCAGGGGTGTCGTGGGACTCGGGGTGACCGGGTGTAATGCTGTCGACTTGCTGTAGAATGAATCAGTCTCCGATCTCGGAGGGGTGTGTTTATCGAACAATGACTTACACGGAAGTTCTTGAGGTCGTCGATGCTCAAAGCATAGCCGAAAAGGTGAAGCAGAGCATACTGGAGCATGCATCCGTGGCCGTTGCTGGATTTTGAATGAGTATGGATGAAAAGGGGAGATGGGATGGGCGTACGTACGAAAGCACGAATCGGTCACGGTTCAACCATTTGGGGTTCTTGGGGTTGAAAGTCATGAACTTGTTGAACAGGACGTGGGCCACCGGGGCCATGCCCATAGGGGCGCCCGGATGTCCGGAGTTTGCCGCAAATGTGGCATCGACCTGAAGAAACATTCGAGTTAGCCATTGATACACAGCAAGGCATCTGGTATGCGCTGGCCATGAAGCTGGGTTGGACAGCGTGGCGGGAGCGGTAGTGGTGGTGATGGTGGGGCGCGGGGCGGCTTCAACCAACGCAACGAAGGAGAGTGACTACATACCGCGAGGGTGCGAATGGTGTTGATTGCCAACTCGTCGACTTTTCCGAAAGGCATGATGGCGGATGTATAGAGAAGTCAAAGTGAAGGAGGAAAGAGAATGAAGGTTGGGAGACCCGAAGGTTTTGTGGTCTGCTAATGACGAATGGTGGGGGGGCTCGGTGGGGTAAGTCAATTATGTACGTATGTAGGCGTGGATAATTATTTCAGTTTAGATGGACCGCCAACAAGACTTGCTGTATGGTAAGCTTGTGCTGCAGCCTATCGTCCGTGAGTAAGCTCTTTCCCATCCTGACTACTGTCCTACTAATCCAATCCACATCTTCGCCTCCTCTATCTGGGTCAAAGAGAGGGAGAGAAAAAAATGACATTATGTTTTCATGAACCGCAGGCAAAATCAATCATACCCAAGAGGGCTTCCGAGTCAAGCCGGCAATCCTACAGGCCCGCAATGCTCGTGTACTGTAACCGGTGGTTATCTGCCAGGGCTTCGAGGCTGCAAATGTATCGTCTTTGCCCATCACTGAAACGATAACAACCCGGCCGGCCGGCCATATGCTGCACAATCACAACCTCCCTAGCCTGACTGACTAAACGTGAAGCGCCTGGGTGTGCCCAGCCTTACTTTCTTTATTTTTATCCGGTCCTGCAAAAAACCCCACCCCTCCATTCCAACACCAAATCCTGCTCCCGCGCTTGACAAACACTGCACGGAGAAAATTTCCCCGGAGATGCCCAGTCTTATTGTACATTCCAGCTTCTAGCACTGCGAATCCCTCAACGCCCATTCAATGCTTTGCTTAAGAAAAGGGAGAGAGACAAAAGAAAGCAAACATGGAAATCGACAAATGAGAGCAAGGAGGGTATCGTGAAGCAGTAACTCACATAACGCTACAAAGGAGAGGCAAAGTACAGAGTGCTAACAGTCTATCTCGTGCTGCATTAGAGAAAAAATAGGAAATAAATTTCAATGTCAAATGGAAAGAAGAATTAGAAGGAAAGTTGAAGCATACAAAAGTGTGCGGTGGGGGAGAGAGCAAGATTAAAAAAAGGGTCGCGTGCTGAGCCTCAACGCTTGGCCTTGGAATATGTAACAGAAATTAAAAGGTCTTCACCTTGACGTGTCGGCGTAAGGTTGGTAATCCATGCTGGACTTTTCAATACGTCCATGGTCTCCTGGGGAGGTTGAAGTGTTGATTGTTTGGGACGAATGCTCAACGGTCGAATGACGCTCGGCTCATACATGGCTGGGCTTTTCGGTGGCCACGCCCCACTTTGCGTGCGCATCGAACGCTCACTCGATCGCACCGGAGTCAACACTTCCATACTGTTGCTGCGCATATGATTTATTGCATCTGGCTTCCTAGGGCTGCCGAGCCGTAAAGGACTCCCAAGTTGTAGCGCTCCTTGCTCACCCAGTCGTTTAACGAGCAACGACGACGGTTCCGACGGCCAGCGTGGGCTGTCTCGACTAGTCTGGCTATGAGGGCTTGCGGGGCTTCGTGGTACTAATTGATTAGATGCACGTGGGACTTTAGGATAGCGGAGATGGGAGATGGGAGATTCAGCTACCGGAGACAGCTGGTTGTTGTCTTCGTTTTCCGGTGTCGGATCATCTGTGACCTCGCTTTCAAAAGACGTACGGGACGATTGAGAGTCACATATATTTGTCGACGCCCGCGATGTTGCCCTTGACACATTACTCGATGAAAGCTTGAGTTTCATATTGGAAGGTTTTGCCAATTCCTTACGACCCTGTGGACTACCAGTCCGTTCGTGGCCCCGCAATGATCGATGGGAAGTAAAATAATAGTCTGGTATGTCTCCATTGTATGAATTAGACTTTTCCCCTCCCTTGGAGGTCGAAGATCCCGAAGGCAACCCTGCTGAAAAACCTGTTTCTGTGGTTACCGGAGGCTGCGTTTTTGTTTGCCGAGTAGGTATGTCTAGAAATAGATCGGGTTGCTCAGGAAGCGGTTTTTGAGTTGCAGGTGCGTACGCTGGCCGCTCAAGATGGAATTTAGGTGGGGGAGGCCTTGAGGGCTGAAGACTGCGGATTGGGGGAACAGGGAAGGCTGGTAACAATGCCGATGGTGGCCGACATTCAGGAACGTCGGGCATTTCATCCTCCTCAAAGACAGTGCATTGAGTTACTGTACTGTCTGGGCGCTGCAGTATTTCAGATGTACGCGAGGACCTCGACTTTCTCGGCTCTTTCGAACTCGGCCGACGCATGGGTTGCCAGGAAGTACTTGTCTTGCCGGGTTTCTTAGGCAGTTCAGCAGTTATAGCCAATCCAATCTGGTCTGGCGGGGAAGACGAGTTGTGCATTGTATTGAGATGCACTGAATTTTGACGCAATAGAGGATGGACCAGTTCGAGGTTCTTTGGTGATATAGCACCCAGTTGTGCTCTGGAGGCAACGATACCATGGCTGAGCTGATGAGGACGAGTACCAAAAGTCGGTTGTGCATTGCCGGTACTGTTTTTTGGTATTCTGCGTACTGATGTGGGGGGTATCGGAAATTGAGTGATAGGCAGCTCAGGTAATGACCTGTTCTTGTCAAAGTAATGTGTAGAGTAAGATCGGTTGTCGGGACGAGGTGAGGGCAGGCCTGGCTTCTCATTGATGTCAATCTCGTTTCTTTTCTCCCGGCGTTTCCTTAAGAAGATGCTAAGAAAAACAAGGCCTATGGCGATGATGAATGCTGCAGCTGCAGCAACAGAAAGTCCAGCGATCTGTTCAGGTTTCATTGTCTGGGGTCGATCTGCAGCACTTGCTGGCATAGATTGTGTTGGTGAGGAAGTAGGTGTCGAAGAGGTTATTAATGGGACGGAATTGACGTGAACAGTGTCGGTAGGCACCAGTGATGACATGGTATGAGGCGTAGTGGTGAAGGGCTCGGTGGAAACGATTGGACTTGACACGCTCGTGGTTGCTGACTTTGGGGAGGCAGCTGCCAGAACTGTCAAAGCCGTCAAGGTCGGCTTGACAGCATCTGTTTGGCCGAAGCAGATGTTATATGCTTCATCGGCCTCGCGGCCAACCGGAGAGCAAGAAGAATATAAACAGCCAAGGGCTATCTCCCCGAGCGATTGTCCTCCGATACTGTAGGTGGAGCACAGACAACTGGAGCTTAGTGGGACCGTACAGGCGAGAGGGAATTGTTCGGTCAATGATGCAAGTAGACATGGCTGAGCACAAGTGGGAACATGATTCTGTAAATTCTCCGGAAGCGAAACCTGGGAGGCATCCGAGAGGTTTTGTTGCGGCGTAGCAAAAACGAGAGTAGGCAATATGATGCACAGCCATTGGAGGTGGCTTAGAAGCATAGTTGTACAGAGAGCTGCGTCCCAGTGAATATTGGCCTTGTTCATGCGTACCGAAACATGGTGACTTACCTAAAGGAAGGAATCTACTAGGACGGCATTATTAGGTATTTTGATGGAGATGGGAAAAACCACACTGGTCCAGCAGCGGTGACAACAAGGAAATTGAAGGAGAAAACTCAAGAAAATTCGTAACGCGGTCTCCGTCTCATGGATGTCCGTAATGTGCATCCAGGAGAAATGCTAAGGGGAAGAGATGTGTTGATGATATGTAGACAGGTAGGTAAGCGTCATGGCCCGTTGTTCGCGCTGCGTCAGAGGCAACGCATGGGCAGCCGCCGGGGCGTCGTCTTGCAGCCATAGGCAAAGGGATTGGCCAGAAACATGGTGTCTATGGGGGTTTTGCATGGTGGTGAGCGGTTGCCAGAGAATTCTCATGGAATCCTCGTGACGGTGGTGTGGTTGCTGTGGAGTATGACTGCGTCCCAACAAGGATAGGCACATGGAGGTAGAGTGAGGTTGGCGCTTCGAGGTCACGCCTTACCGAATCGGCGGCTGCAGCTACGCGCCCGCAACGTCGACGGATGATGTGCTGTAGCTAAATATTGCTACCTATTTGCGAGCGAGGCTGTGAAGACATGGCTTGGCGTACGTTGAAGCGCCCCATATATATCAAAATACCGTCTCCACGGGCATAGGTACATATGCACATTCGTTGCTTGGGTGGAGTCGGCATCCAGTAACCATGTCGCCTGTGGATCGAGTACCTGTTTTTGGTCCATTGGGCTGGCTATTCCTACAGACGTTTGCATCCAGAGACTTTTGATTTCCTCAATGGACAACTGTGCCTCTTGCTCGCAGAGGTTCGTTTCTATTCTTTGCCATGTTGGCAGCGTTCGCTCGGTACGATCCGCTCCGCCCCGCACGGGACCGACGAGGTTGCCGTAAGGCGACAGCAGGACAGCAGGCAACATGTCTCATTCTGCCTCCCACCTGACGATAATCATCAGAAACAAACTCTACTGTGCCCTGCAGCAGCCCCATCAGCCCGCCCCTTCTTATCTAATCACTCGTGAGCTGCCGGAAGATTTTTTGGCCCTTGGGAAACGGTTCCTGCAAGACGGCATCCCGAGACTGGGCTGAGCCTCCGATTTTGCAGAACAATACATACATACTTTATTGTTTCTAATCGTGAAGTCCGATCCATGGATGGGCTTGACTATGAATGTACATAGTTACTTTGTAATTATAGACGATCAAGATTCCCGGCGGGGAGGCTCTGTACTGCTACTGCTGCACCTCTCCTGCCCGTCGTACATGGTCCCAAAATATCTCCGTGCTAAGTCTATACATATCCTGTTCTGTCCTGTCCTGGTTTATGCACCATGTTTGGAGGACGAAAACAAACAAACAAAAAACAAAGACAATAGGTACAAGGCAGGAATGTCGTCGGTAGAGTAGAGTAGAGTAGAGCAGAGAGTGGTACGGAGGAAAGCGTGGTAGCGTGTCATGCAAGGAAAAGGGTTTGGCGGGCAAGGGGTCGGGGGAAGATTAGTGCGGCCAGAAACAAGGTTGCACAGTGCGGATTGGCGCAACGCCAGGTGGATTCGCGATTCAAGGAAATGAAGGCGGTTTGGAGCAGCGCGAGAAGGTTTGGATTGAAAAATGTGCCGATGGAAGGCAAAAGAGGGCCAGGGCAAGGCCAATGAATCAGATTAACGAAGACTAAAAGGATGAGATGATGAAGCGAGGCGAGATTGACAGCACTTGAGTGGATGGGGAGAGCAGATGTCGCATCCAGAGGAGAGAGTCGTAATTCCAGGGGGCGGGAAGAGGAGCAGATCAGAAGAGAAGGGATGCAGCGGCCAAGATGCAGAAAAGGTTTCAAGACTAGCCGGGGTGGTGGTTAGCAGATGGCGCGCCCCCTATTTTTTTTTCTTCCCTTTCGACAAGGCTTCCAGAATGATGGACTGCTACCTAGTCAGATCAATCAGACAAGACGCGTAGCAGATGCAACAGGCAAAGAAGGGGGGGCGATAGGAATGGATTTTAGGTTGGACTAGGGTTACCGTAGAAGGAAGGGGGCAAATGGGGACGTCTGTAGGGGGTGGAGACTTCTCACGGCTCACTCAGTTGAGTGCTTAGCGATGGCACTAGACTGCTGGCGATGACGGCTAGGGCATTCCATGTTGGGCCACTTCAGTACGTACGGTGAAGATGAAAATGCAGTGCAGTAGACAGCGAGTTGGATGCTTGGATGTTTCACGGAGGTGAGGGTACTGTAAAGAAAGAGCATGTCGGCATGATGGGCAGGGTGGAGACGAATTGCGACACGGTGGTGGACAGTACATAGTGACTGGCGGTGGTAGTACGGGATGGTGGTCCTTTCGGGAAAAGCCCCAGGAGAGGACGGCGGACCAATCCCCCAAAGGGAACAGTCTCCTTGGCCTCTGCTCTTCTGCCGCTGGCCGATTGCATCCACCGTCCACCGTCCCTGACCAGCCAGACCTGACCAGACACCTGCTCGCATTAGTACGGCAACCATAGGCACGCCATCATTCCCCATTGCTGCTGAAGAGAACCTTCACCCTCTTGTTACTGCTACCTATCGATTCTTTCTCCCTCCCTCTCTCTCTCTTTCTCTTTGCTTTTTTCACTTGCCTCTTTATCATCTACTACCACGGCCAACAATCATCCTACCCATCTGCCTGTACACGATTGATTGCATTGTCCTCTGCTCTACAGTACATGTGCTCTACTTACTGTAGATAGCTACTACCAATTGTACCAGTGCCAGTGCCAGGCCCAGGCTACCCTGCTCTCGCCCTGCCCTTCCCTGCCCCGTGCTTTTCTTCCACAAAACTTCTCTGCTCTTTGCTGTTTATTAGTGCTAGAGGAGAGACCCCATTGATCGACTGGACTGTCGACGGCCTACCTGCCACACACACGCACCACCACCCCCGGCCCATCCTTCAGCGCCGAAGCCCGCACCCTCTCCATCAATCATTCATCATTCCATCTCCCGCCTGCGCGCTTTCGCCCCCTTCACCCGCACTGCACTCTGCATCCCAACCTGCGAGTCGTCGACTGCTACAGTCCTACACCTACCTCTCTTTTTTAATAATCCATACGTGAGTTCTCCCTCGCCCTTCACCCCGTCACCTCTGCTTCACACCAGCCTGTCCCCTGAACCCGCGCCTGCCCCGTTGCCCCGGCCGCCTGCTCCTTCCCTTTTCCTTGACCACCCAGCGGCGACGACCAATCCACCGCTCAACACCTTACCTCCGCACCAAACCCTCGTCGCAGCCTCGTTGCTTGCTTCTCCGCCTCCGCTGCAACCGCCTTCGCTCGACAGCGGCACCATTATTGACTATCCTCGCAGGCTTTCCGTGTCGGCCGGTCTTTCGACGGAACCACGCATTTTCATCTACCTTAATACCAATTCAACCCGCCCTCTCCCGTCGTCACCATGGGTTGTGGAATGAGCACAGAAGAGAAGGAGGGGAAGCAGAGGAACGAGGAGATTGAGAACCAACTCAAGCGCGACAAGATGCTGCAGCGTAATGAGATCAAGATGCTCCTGCTCGGTTCGTTGGACCCTCCCAATGAATGCCATTACCCGTCTGACGTGCAACAGGTGCCGGTGAATCCGGAAAGTCTACCATACTTAAGCAGATGAAGCTTATCCACGAAGGAGGCTACTCTCGCGATGAGCGCGAGTCCTTTAAGGAGATTATCTTCAGCAACACCGTACAGTCGATGCGCGTGATTCTCGAGGCCATGGAATCGCTCGAGTTGCCTCTCGACGATCAGCGCGCCGAACACCACGTGCAAACCATCTTCATGCAACCCGCTCAGATTGAGGGCGACAGCCTTCCTCCACAAGTTGGAAACGCCATTTCCGTTCTCTGGAAAGATGTCGGCGTTCAGCAATGTTTCCAGCGCTCGCGCGAATACCAGCTCAACGATTCTGCCAAATAGTGAGTGCAAAAGGTGCACGGTACGCTTGATTACAAATACTAATGACACCAGCTACTTCGACTCCATTGACCGCATCGCAGCACCCGATTACATTCCCAATGACCAGGATGTGCTCCGATCTCGTGTCAAGACCACCGGTATTACCGAGACGACTTTCATCATCGGAGACCTCACATATCGCATGTTCGACGTTGGTGGCCAGCGATCGGAAAGAAAGAAGTGGATACACTGTTTCGAAAATGTCACCACCATTCTATTCCTGGTCGCCATTTCCGAGTACGACCAGCTGCTCTTCGAAGATGAGACGGTGAACCGTATGCAAGAGGCCCTGACCCTTTTCGACTCGATTTGCAACTCGCGGTGGTTCGTCAAGACGTCCATCATCCTGTTTTTGAACAAGATCGATAGGTTCAAGGAGAAGCTCCCCGTTAGCCCGATGGTTAACTACTTCCCCGACTACGAGGGCGGCCCAGATTACGCCGCTGCCTGCGACTACATCCTGAACCGATTTGTGTCACTGAACCAGCACGAAACCAAGCAAATCTATACCCACTTCACCTGTGCCACAGACACCATGCAAATCCGATTCGTCATGGCTGCTGTTAACGGTAAGACCCTTTTTTATGCAATGCACTGACATAAGAACGTTTGCTGACGAATTTCAGACATCATCATTCAAGAAAATTTGCGGTTGTGCGGTTTGATATAATCCGAGGGGTATTTTGCATTTGGACCCCAAAAAGACTTTCGTTGGGATTTGAGACACTGGACGTATGTCTTTGACAGCGACAGACGGTATTCCCTTATGCACGGCGTTGTGAAAATGCTTTTCTTCATGTCCCTTCCCTATGCTCATTCGACCTTGGTTGGGTGGCTGCTTCCGTCCCGGATTTCTCTATGATACCCTGCGAGGGCCGGGGCTGTCACCACATCAAAACCATGCGCTTCTTCCGATACTTGAGCGTACTTCTGTTTCCTCATTCCCATCGACCGTACTATATTCGATCGTCGCAAGGCTACTTGTTTGGAATGGGGTCAATTTTTTTGACAACCAAAGTGTGGGTCTGGCTCTGTAATGTTACTACTACAACGCATCCAAGGCCATTGGCCCTTTTCTTCTCTATCCAACATCTTTCCCTTACATGTCTCCTAATAAGCACATTTTCTTGTCCTCTTCTGGCGCGGATACTCCCCGTTTTCTACCTTTCACATCCATGTACTTTTTTTGACTCGGTGTGTAACAAAGCAAAGACTGAGCTATGTAGTGAAATGATGATGTTTTCCTGGTTTTCAAAAACTCAGTGGCACAGGGTGATTAGTGTTGCAATGACATGTGGCGAAGGTAAGGTCAGCTTTCATGGATGAATGCACCGAATCGGACCAAGACTCTTTTCGTCCATGCAAAAGAACAAAGAAGAAGTTCGTTGAATGACGTGAGACCGTTATTGTCCTTTCTTTTTGTCTCCACCCATCCGCATCTAGACAGAATCTATGGTCCAAGAAGAAGAAAAAACCGCTCGAAGCGAGGCGGGTGACAAGCCTACCGCAGACCTCCATTCTCCGGAGGCGCAACACGGTATGTAGGTAGTCAGTCTCAACCCGTACATACATATGCGCAAAGGCCTAAGTACCACGGAACTCCCAGTCCACCCATTCATGAACCAACTAACCATCTTGAACGCGGGTAGCCACATACAGTACACACACACACACCCAATAGTCCCCTCACCTTACCGTACCCGTCGTACCCTTATTTCTATTGTAAGCACTTCGGAGTTCGGGAGGTGCGCCGGGGGGAGCGCGGCCGCGGTGCCCTGTGTGTGTGATGGAGGACTCCCAGATTTCAGGATTGGATACACCGTCCTGTGCAACCTTCCGTATCCGTGTTTCCCTTTTGCTGTAATGGCCTGGAGGAAAGGGAGGGGGGGGTGCCTTACCCTGCACCTGCAATACGGCAGCCAATGGGACGGGTTTGGCTTGATCAGCAAGCTTTTTGGATGTGCAAAAATGGCTTATGGGATGCGATGTGATGCGATGCTTTTACAGACATGGACAGGGTAGGGTATTTTCCTACCTTTCGAGTATGGAGTTACTCTACCTAACTACTTTGTGAGTGAGACGGAGAGAAGGGAAAGACAGCAACCAACAACGCGTGGTACGTGCGTGTCTTTGCTTTAACATTTGCTTTGAAGTGTTTCTGTCTCTAATCGCATCGTTGTCGCTCATCCGGCTCATCAATCAATTTCATGCATGTAATACGGGCGCGCTAGGTACCTCGCTCGCTCTTTCGTGTAAAAAAGAGCCGCACGCACGCACACCTTGCTCATCATCTATCTTCTACCTAAAGTTCTCACTAATCCACAAACGACCTTCTCATCATCAGCATCATCATCATCCTTCCTTCGTCCGTGTCCGTTCGTTCGTTCCGTCTCGCGTGTTGTTGTTATTGCGTGATTAGGTATCATATACCTTTTCCCAACTCCTCTTCCTTTTCCGAAGGATCGGGGTCCTCCTTCTTCTTTCTACCTTTCTTTTCTGTTGTGTGGCTTTTCCGACAGAACCGTTGAACGGATACCTAGTTATAAAGCATGGATCCATTGTTCGTCCTTGCTTTTTCTGACCGTTTATCGGTCCATCAATCTTTCTAGACCACCTTCCTTCCTTCCTTGCTTACTTGATTGATCGACCTGGTAAATCGAACGTTTATGTATGTTTCACATTGACCCATCTTTAAATATGTATGTATATAAGGCGAGCCATTCCCCCATCACGTGTGCAGTGAATCTGCCATAGGTAATGTGTGCTGGCCCCCAGCGCGGATACCTGGTATCGGTGAAGAAGGTCGTCGCCGATCTACATACCGGCGTGACCGGTACCTTCTTTCCCTGGGATTGTACAGTTGTATACATGATACACCCAATCCTCGTAATGTCAATCTAAACGGTGATTAACTGTTTTGTTTTGTTTTGCTTGGCGCGACGGTACATGTAGGTACCACCGCTTTTTTTTGAGCTTGGGTGATCCCGGGGTTCTGGGAGAGTGGGAAATGTTGTTGGAGGGATGGATGGATGGATGGACCCTGAAACCCGTTTCGTTGATCTACCGTGTCTACCTACCTACTTACCTACCTACTTTATTCTCACGTACTGTCACACTCTCGGGAATGTACACACGCAACACAGATGCGGACATAGCATGGTCGACTGTGTGTGGCATGCGTATTTGACTTTGTTCAATTCACCATGCATACCATGGCGTTCGATCAACTACATAGTCTCGCATTTCGGGGTTTCCAGTCTTGACCTTAAGAACATGTCCGAGTTCAGAACGATCATGCTCACCATCTTTCTGGAACTGAATCGTGTTAGTCCTTGATATCTCATTTGAAGGTAGTTCGGAGATACGCGTCTATCGTCATACCTCGACCAGAAACGCCGCTCGAAGCAGAGAAGCCTGCAGTACTGACTCGGGGAGACGTAGATATGACATATACCTCCATGTATATATCACGCACCCAAGGATTCTGAACAAACGATAGCAGAGCTCCGATGGGTTTCAGATGAGGGGGAAGAGAAGGGATTGTGATGTTTTGGCTGGCAGTTGCCATTTTACATGGCGATGATTTCCTTTGTGAGGGGAATCAGAAAGTCAACATGATGGAGAAAAGACGAGACCGGCTTAACCTCCAAAATGGTACAAAACGTCAGACGAACCCTTCACAGTTTTGCAGCATCGTCGTAAAAGGATTTCATCATTCAGTCGCCTGGTACCCTTCCTCGTTCTCGACCAAACCTTCGTTTCTCGACCACCCCACCCAAGACTCACTTCTACAGTAGGCAACACGACCGAAATTGTAAAGGAGAAACATTCATTTGATCCTTCGATTTCGGTGGAAGCACCCTACAAATCATTGACCTCCTCGCGACATTCCTTTACCAAGGCGTCAAATAGTCACGGTAATACCTAGGATTTCGAATAGCATGAACGCATCGACGACAAAAGCGTAGCTCGAAAATTAGGGTCATCATGTTGAACGTTTTGCACCTGGTTGGCCTGATAATGAATTTCATCCGTTCCGAATCACAATTGAATGCTTATTTGATATTGATTCTACTATGTCGGCCGTATATAGATCTACTGGGCTATGAAACAGCAATATGACTCGAGTATGACTATACTAATCACCGGTACCATCCCATCTCGCCAGACACGAAGTGGTAAGTCTAGAATATTTGTCATGTACATCATGCCTCCACGTCCGCATTGTTTCAAAGACTGACCTATCATTTGCCAATGGTCAGGTACAATCGGTCTCCGATATCCCCCAGTCCAGGCTTGATCATCCCTTTGGCGTCGACCTCCTTATCGCATCCACCAACCCACACCTCGACACCTTCTGCCCATTCATCACATGCGTTCCGTAGACCTTCCTCCGTTGCGAGCACTGCAACGACGATGATCCTCTTCACACCCCAATCTTTTAGCGAGTCAATGGCTGCGCATGCTGTTGCGCCGGTGGCTATGACGGGATCGACAATGATAGCAAGTTCCGCTGGGCCTCCGGCGGTAGGGTTTGATGATGAAGGACCGTGATAAGGGAGGTTGTTGTAGTATTCTACAGGCTGTAGGGTGGACTTCTCACGGTAGAGACCGAGGTGGTGGATTGCAACGGGCGAGGGGAGCAATGAGGAAAGGGCGGGGACCATGGAGAGGCCAGAGCGAAGGATGGGCACGAGGGAAATGGCGGATGGAGAAGGAGAGATGGTGGTGGTAGGGTAGGAATAACCCAACGGTGATTGTCCCTACGCCAGCCTGTCAATATGGTATGCAGCATTATGATATGGGCAACGTTTGCGTTTATGGGTTGGTAACATCCCAACTCTATATAAGAGTGGGGTATGATATGTGAGGGGTGAAGCTTGGATGCTCGAGGGAAACAATCATGTGTAAGATTGAGAGATGCGGAAACATGACTTACTGTGCCATTCTCCTTGGTGGTCAGGCCCGAAGCCAGGGCTTCGTAACCGACCATGAGGGCGATTTCATGCACCAGCGTCTGCACATCTCTCGAATTCGTTTCGGCCGACCTCAGCAAGGACAGCTTGGCCTGCAAGCATGGATGCGTGGAAACATGGGCGTTCTTGGGTAATCCGGACATGGTGAAGGAATGTGGGAGTTTTTTTGCTCGTGGTGGCCAAGTTCAAAGAATGGATGATGACGATTTGGATTTGGCTATATGCAGAGGGAGAAACAGTCAAGGTTGAAACGGGAAACTCTCCGGCATCGCCAGAGGGTTCAATCGGGCTGTCTATGCAGCTGCCAGCGGATGAGTGATAAGGTGGCTGGAAGCAGTCTAGCCCGCTTCGTTATCGATCCTAGTGCGTCCCATGGTGCACCTGCAGATCCCTGTGCCGATCTTTGTGACAGCCAAGCCACAGTCATGTCGGTACCGTTTGTTTACAGTTTTCTTGCTGCCCTCGCCATGCTTTTTCACATCACCCTGTTACACCATGCTCAGTCGGGAATCTGATCCAAGCCCTGACGCGATGCCTTCATCAATGCTCAAATTCCTCACTCCCTTCCCTGTACTTATGCCCTGACTCGACTCGTTTCTTGCCCCTCGTCAGCCAGTATAGGCAGTACATCCAAGTCACTAAGGTACCCGTTAACGTCATATCAGCCAAACATCGCCTGCATCAGACTACCATGGCCGATGCCGACGACAGCTCTACAAAGAAGCGCGAATCGCATTATAACCAACAGCGCTCTTCGCTGCGCTCCGAACGATCCGCGCAAACGCGTTCGCGTCCCCACTCAAGGCCGCAATCGTACCCAGCAGATGCCCCCATGTTGGCCGAAGTCGACGACTTCACGTTGAGAGACGCTATCCCAATGCCCTCTGTATTTCCTACCGGGCTGGATTCTAGAGATCCCAGTCCGTCGCCTGCGCCAGATGTTCCACGCGTGCCGTCGGAGAGACAAAGTCCAGCCAGAAGTCAGAGGAAAAGAAGTAGGACTGGGCCTGAGAGCCGGCGCGGTAGTGTTAATACACGGGGAAGGACTATCAACGACATGTTGCTCCAGGACAAGCTTCAAATTTCGAAAGAGATGGATACGCCGCCACTACAAAGCCCTCCAGAAGATTCATGGCTGAATCGCTTCAGTAACCCACTTGCGCCTTCCAGGTCAGAGTCCAAAGAGTCGCACCAACCACGCACGATAAGATCGACACATCGCTCGCATTTGGGCGGAATATATGGGAGACGCACGCTGGGATCCACATTAGATATCACTGCACTGCCAAACTTGGGGGATCAGAGCGGGATACCTGGGAAAGATGCTTACTCTTCGGTTTTGACTGAACTCTACGCTGTCTCCTACCTTATTTTCTTTTCCATTTGGGGCACACTCGCTCGCATCGGCCTTCAATCGTTAACATTTTACCCTGGCGCGCCTGTTACCGATTCAGTCCTATGGGCCAACGTCGCTGGAACGTTTATCATTGGTTTTCTTACAGAAAATCAGCAGCTTTTTCGCGCAGAATGGGGCATTCCACCATATACTCCCCCTGAACCCCAGCACGCACCGCGTACGTCAGGAAGTGATGAAGAATCAGGCCGGCCAAGAATCACAGATCCGACTACGAGAGCAACACACAACAAAGTGAAGAAGACGATACCACTGTACATTGGTCTGGCGACCGGGTTTTGCGGTTCCTTTACCAGCTTCTCCAGCTTTATGCGAGATGTTTTTCTGGCGTTTGTGAATGATCTTCCAATGCCCACAAACCCAGGAGGGAATATTCAGCGAAATGACGGCTACTCTTTCATGGCAGGACTTGCGGTCATATTACTAACTCTCAGTCTCTGCTACGCCGCATTTCGGGTCGGTACACACCTCGGCAATTTCCTCGAACCCTACACACCAACCATACCTTTCCGCTTGACTCGGTATGCTCTAGATCCTCTCATCGTCTTCCTAGCATGGGCATCATGGCTGGGTGCAGTGTTTCTGGCGATTTGGCCTCCTGACCGACCCGGGGGCCCATCGAGTCGTGGTTCTTGGGACAACGAAACATGGCGCGGCCGAGCCATCTTCGCCTGCGTCTTCGCACCGCTCGGTTGCTTGCTTCGTCACTACATCTCATCGTCGCTTAATCCACTTGCGCCCTCTTTCCCCCTAGGCACCTTCGTTGTGAACATCTTCGGCACGGCGGTCATCGGCATGGCTTATGATCTCCAGCACGCCCCGATTCGCTCGTTTGGCGTTGGCGGTGGACGTATTGGTTGCCAGGTCCTACAAGGCCTTATGGATGGGTTCTGCGGTGCGCTGACGACCGTATCGACGTGGATCAGCGAATTGAATGGGTTGAGGCGAAAACACGCATACTTTTATGGCTTCTCGAGCGTGAGTATTGGAGTATTGCTTTTAGTTGTCGTTATGGGGAGTGTGAAGTGGACGGTTGGATGGTCTCCTGTTGCTTGCGTAACGTAATGAAGTTGTGTCTATCCTATTATCAAGAAGATAGAAGGAGTTCGTGGATGTCGTAAGTTACATCGTAGGCACGAACATGAGCTATGGGAAAGGACTTGGTAAACGACGGGATGATTTGTCTTGGAGAAGACTATTCTTTGCTCGCACTTCTAGCGTATTGAGCCAGTCAGTTGTATGATAATATCTTGTGGAACCGGTTGTATTGTTACTTGTGTAGATCACGTTGATCTACACAAGTAACAATACAACCGGTTCCACACCAAAGTGTTTCCTCAAGGGACTGCACCGTGTGACGATATGGAACATAGTTAATACGTTATGACATAGATTAGAGTGTAATATCTAAAGAGCAAACGTGATTAACTGATGCCGGCCACTTGTGAATAACAGACTTTAGCATGAAGTTGATTAATGTGAGATCTTCCTGATATATCATCTGACTTTCTTATTGCAAATATTCGAGATACTGTGATAGAGGAATCGATCCGTAGTTATATTTTTGGTTGATGAGTTTGTTCTTAGTCGAGATTGTGAATAACAGATCCGTGCACTAACTATAGCACTTAGTGACAGATCCGTGGAGCGATGTTTTTTGTTAGCCATACTTTCCCATGTTTACTGATGCTTTGACTGAATGTATCGCTCAGTGTATCTTATAGAAACATATTACCTGGGACGTCATCATTCTTTGAATTTGCGCCATTGAGTCAGCAATTTTGTTCTGCATGGATATACTTTCACGAACTTGTGTTCTTACATGGACAGTTCTCGGAATACTTTGCCTCGGTGCATAGCGATATTCTAGGCAGAAGTGTCCATACGTAGACAGTTCTTACAATAGTTATCATTAGTACATAACAATATTTTGAACGGAAGTGTTCCTACACAGATAATTCTCATAATGCCCAGCCTCAGTGCATGACGATATGTTGAACGAGAATGTTCCTCCACAGATAGGGCTCGCAATGGTCAGTATCAGTGTTTGATGATATGTTGAACGGGGATTTACCAGAGTGTTACAATTGCCTATGTAAATTAATCCATAAAGACATAACCGTTGAATAAAAGAAGTCCAAGAGGCTGGTTTCAGTACAAACTGCTAGTTATGCGTAACACCATATCCTTCTGTCCTGCTTTTGACTCTTGCGCCTTTTCAAGGCAGCCAGTGTGTCAATAAAGTTTTTGTGATGGTGATCCACACCTTCATCTCGCCTCGCTGCTAATGTCAGGCTATGTGAGTGGTAACTTGAATACGATTTCGCCATTATCCCCTAGCTGATATTCTAGAGAATCCAGTCCCTCAACAACGTATATCGACTTGGTAAAAACAACAAATATGTCGAGATCGGTGTCTATGAAAACCTCACCTAATGTCCTCGATTACAGCCAAATGCGTCCGCGCCAATCAGTACTAGGGTTTGCCTTGTTTCACTGCCCGGGACTATGAGCGAGGTAACAGCTGAAGTGAACATTTCCGTCTTTGATACTCCTAATGTTGCAGGAAATACGCAATCCATTAGCTCTTCCGCTTTTTGGAAAGCTTTCCAAGCCCAGCGTAAGTTATGCGTATCAACCTCGATGTTGTTTCTGAACACCGATACGAAACATTCCAACCCATGCAAATTTGTATATTCGTCAAACGGAAGGTTATAATTGTCGCGCAAATCGTGTCCGTAATAAAGATGGGCCTTCATTTTACACTGGAGAGATTTTATCGCTCTACCCGGAGTAGTGTATGGGATTATCCGAGTGAAGAAATGGCAACCCTTGAGACATATGCCGATCTCAGCATGGTCAGGAATGGCGATGCTTTGGATGTTATTATGTCCAATATTTGGGATATCTCGACTTTGGATGTATTGCCCCATGACGACGACAGTGTTTTCATAGTCAATTATTGTATTGTGCACTCGCCTTATCTTACGAGCAGACCGTATATCTTGTGCTAGCCAGTGGTTAGGGGGGTAGTAACGGATGCCTTTTCTGTATGAGTCAACACGATATGAATGCCGCACAACAATAATGAAGCGACTTGTCTTTCGGTATGGCATCCCCCATATTTGGAACACGTCAGGTGGAGAAGTTGGCCCGTAAATATATGCTCTCACGTCGTTCACAGTGCATTGTTGACGATCAAATGCAAAAAGTTTTAGTCGTTCGGGCTCGCCGCGTAGTGGTACTCCTAGCGAATTTGAATTTCCGATCACTTCCATGGGTGGATAGGAGTGAATACATATTTTCAGGTGGTTCAGAAATTGTTGCTGGAGAGAGTCTTCTGTTGCAGCTCCGATGGGGGGGGTATTCAGACTGCACGATGGACACCGCACCATGGGTTGCAGGAAATCTATTGCTGGATGCTATCCAACAACGAAATAACAGTTCTCGAAAGCAACTTCCGATGGATGTTTTTGAGCTTTCGCCCAGGCTTGATGAAAAGCTGTTGTTATCTTGGAGACATTAGGCGATTCATTAGAGGGGATCATTGACGTGACAAGATAACGGCAGTCTGTCTTGGATGGCAATCCGGGTGGGTACGTCCAGAAGTTCGGTTTGTTTGGCATCTCCATACTGTTGAACATGTCTGCCGAAAAAAAAAACGGGAAGGTGGTAACAGCTGGAGAAGCTTGGGTGGTAACCGCTGAAGAAGCTTGGGTGTCAGGATAGTGGTCAACTCTAAGAAGAGACGTATTCCCATCTTCATTGCTTGGTGCAGTCTGTCCAGAAAGATCCTGTCCCACTGATGCAGTCGGTTCGGATAGATTCTGTCCCACTGGTGTAGTCGGTTGTCCTACCGGTGGTACATTCAGCTGTTGCCCCCCTCGTGATCCACCCAGTTGTTCCCCCCGTGGTCCAGTCATTTGTCCACTCGATGGCCAAGTCAGTTGCCCCATCAGTGGTTCAGTCAGTTCGGATGATTCCCAGGAATCGTACGCTTTAGAACGTGTACTACCTACGGGAGGGTGTGTACTGTACAGACGATCCAAGAGAGTGCCGCTGAAAGAGTTATGTTCTTCTAGTAGAGAATTAGGCTGCGCCATAGTTTACATCGGGTAGTGTGTGGTTGATGCTTCGTCTATTGGGGACATGGACCGGCGACGATGTCTTGAAGATGGAGATGTAGACCGCCGGCGATGGCTTGAAGACGGAGATCGGGACCGCCGGCGGTACTTTAGGAACGGGGACCTGTGATGCTTTGGAGACGAGGACCTGCGATGCTTTGAAGCCGGAGACCTGTGATCTTTGGGGGACGGGCACCTGCGATGCTTTTGGGACGGGCACCTGCGATGTTTGGGAGACGTAGACCGCCAGCGAGATCTAGGTGAAGGTGACCGGCGAGGTCTGGGTGAAGGCGATCGGCGATGTCCACGCCCACGGCTGTGTTCTGATGGCCGGTAGAAATCGTGAATATCTCCATAGTGTTGATCATGTCTGCCGAAAGAGGGGGGAACACAATAGTCGTTGAAGAAGTTTGGGTGTTGGGATGATCCGTAACGATTCCACGAAGAGGCCTAGTCTTGTCTTGATTGTTAAGTGAAGTCTGTTGTCCATTGAGTGCAGTCTGTTCGGATAGTCCTACCAGTGTAGTCTGTTACCCCCCTGGTGCAGTCACTTCTCCCACTGGTGCATTCTGTTGTACCACCGGTGCAATCGGTTGTCCACCTGGTGTTGTCTGTTCGGGTAGATCCCAAACATCGTACGCCTTGACTTGGAGACGAGATACGGGATGATACCTTCTCGATAGACGATCTAAGAGAGAGCCGCTTGAAGAGTGATGGTCTTCAGACTGCACCATGGCATGCAACGGATGGTGTGTTGATACTCCGTCTGTTGGAGGAGGAGACTGGTGGCGAGCTTTTGGTGATGGAGACCGGCGGCGAGCTTTTGGAGATGAAGACCAGCGGTGAGATCTGGGTGAAGGAGACCGGCGGCGAGGTCTGGATGAAAGCGATCGGCGGCCACGGCTGTACTCTGATGGCCGGTAGGAATCGTATTTCTACTTATCTATTAGCTAGCTATTATGATTTCAAAACACTTAACTTACTGCTTATTCTAATTAAGGCGCGCTTGACCCAGCCGTTCCCTTTGCCCGTTCTTCATTGGCTCTATCTCACCACTGAAGAGAGCATCTCGCTCCTTCCGACCAGGCCGCTTTTGACTTCGTTTCGTATACCTCGCAATCCCGGGTGCATGGTCGAAATGCTGAGGGTATGTTCGTCCACGTAGAAAGTAGTATCAAGACACCCTGTGGCGTGGCGTATTGAGAAATTCATCACTCATTGTATCACCCCCGGTTGAGTCAAGCGTACTTTGTACCCGCGGATTTTAGGCGGTAGGAATTAATGGTAGTGCTTTCCTTAAAACTCACACAGCCACTGTCAGGGTGCATGGAGGAAGGCGCCATGCGCAGGGCAGGAGCGCAGGAGCCAGATGGCCGGACATGTACATCCATAGCAGATACCTGACTAGCATACCAATACAACATATACCATCCATCACCGTGTTACAGCTAACAAAGTCTTTTCTAAATCCAAATACAGAAACTGTGGACTACAATAGATGTATTTCAAGAAAGGAGTAAAGTTGTGCGAGATTTCGTTTCACAATCTTGTGCTTCTCTCCCTCAATAAAAGTCTGAACACGGTACGATGTAGTATAGAGAATGGAGACTGATTGGGCTGAAAGGGTATATTGAATCCATATAGTTGCATAGACACACCATCTTCCCATCGATTTTTGCCCATGATTTAGCCAAACGCCTACGAACGCCATACGATATGCTGAAGATTGCTCTTTTACGAATCTTTTATTCTTCCATCGCATTCACCTCGGTAACCTCTTCCTTCGCCGCTGTGTAATACGCCTTCAAATCAATTTTAAAATCGGCCATGGCGACCCCAAACAGTTTCAACAACGCGGTTTGATGGCTGTTCAGTGTCTGTCCCTCTTTGCACACTGTGTAGGGAGCGTCGAGAACGACCTTGCCCTTGTCCAGCTTAGTCGGCATGCCCCATTTCCGCACGGTGACCTCTTGACTGTGAGGAAGTATGACATCGTCTTCGGCTGGTAGCTCGCCGCCTCGCGAGTAGACGACACCAGCCGGGATGGTGAAGGTGCGGGTGGCTGTAACGCCGGCGCGTGCAAAGTCGGTTTGCGCGTACGCGGAGAAGTACTCGATGATGTCCTGGGGTTCACGATTTGTGAAGAACAAGCCGACGTTGCCGATGAGGTATTTTGAGAGTTGAGAGAGATTGGTGAGGTGCTCGTCCGCGGGTGTTAAACCTAAAGCTTTTGCCATGACCTTGGTCTTGCCGAAGAAGAGTCTGAACGAGGTTAGCATATGTTTCAATCGTAGCAATCATAGACATTTTTGTGCATACCGGCAGTCGGAGAATTCGGCGCGAACCTCTTTGAGGTACGAATTGCGCATATTCTCCACCGAGAAGACAAAAACATGTTGGTAGTTGTCGGCGGCTTCCTGCACATCAGCATAGAGCTTGAGGGAGAGCTCTTTTCCTTTCTTGTCCGTCTTGGACAGGTGGACGACCTTGGCGCGCTTCGACTTGGGCATGTTGGCGGCGGTATGGAGGCAATTGTACAGTTCAAAATGGCGGAAAGAAAAGTTCACAGTAGTTCCACACCCAAACTTTTTGGCGGGGAATTTTGGCGAGGCGGGGCTTGGCAATTGCGGCTTCCCTCCCGCAAGCTTCGAGCTTGAGCTTCCTAGGACTAGGACTAGGACTTCCACCTCCGCATGATGAAGCGACGCGCGACACGCAATGTTGGATTTCATGGAAAGCGTTCAGAATGCATTCTATCAAGCATCCCACTGGAATCTTGACAATTCGTACGGTGCATTGAATGCGACTGCACGCGGTAGGCAGCCTCTCTTGGATACACTTTTGTTTAGACCACTGACTGGTTGGACAGCATTGCTCGACTTCCAAACACCAAAGGGATTACGTTTACAGATATCATCCCTCGCTGCTCCCAATTTTGCAACGTCATATACCCTGGGAAACGTGGGTGTGGTGGATGGTTCGGTATCATACCTCTATTCGTCGCTGCCGCTGCACAGGAAGCTCAAGAGCTCCGAACTCGACTTACACCATGTTGTGAGAGGCTACCGTCATTTGCAAGAGTTACGAAAACCCGACGAGGACTGGTGGTGGGAGATATGGCACAGCGGAATGCGCATAGACCGTAGAGGTGCGTTCGTTGGGGTTCAAAGCGTTGTACACATGTTCATTTGACTGCAGATACCCTGCTCTATGGGCGCATATTTCTCCCTCAGTCGAGGTTGGAAGCCCTCTATCTACGTCGCCTGACGCCGACTCGACAATTGCGAGTGTCTGCCGTCAGCGACTCGGCGCTCAACAATGGCGGGACAATCCTTACGCTACTGCAGAACGACACTGGGAAATATAGTACCGAATACTTGTACAGCACTGATTCTGCTCTCATGGGAGTACGAGGTCTGTACAACTTTGGAGCCGACCCTAGAGTGGCGCCCACAAATCCAGTGACAACACACCAAACGTCTGAAATTGTGCACGGGCGCTTCAGCGCCGGAGCTGAACTCTACTATGGACTTTTGAACAAGAGTGGTGGTATAAGCACCGGCTTACGTTTTACAACACTGCCTGATCACACAGGATTCCCGTACACCATGACGCTTACTTTGAACCCTTTAATGGGAAATCTCTCGTCCACCTATGCCGTCAAGGCTGGCCGCAATCTTGCACTCTGCTCTCGCTTCGACTTCAACTTCTACTCTTATGAAAGTGAGCTGCAACTCGGTTGTGAACTATGGAGGCGGCGCCGTAGTAGCACAGACGTGGATTGGGCTGTGAAAAAGATACGGCCAGACTGGAAACAAGCAACCAGTACACCCGATGACGACGTGTCTGGGATACTTAAAGCTCGAGTAGACCAGGACTGGCGGATCGGACTGTTGTGGGAGGGCCGCATAAAAGAGCTGCTGTTCACCCTTGGCGCCAGCCTCGACTTGAGGAAGAGGGAGCAGGTTTTCCGGGCAGTGGGAATCGAGTTGCAGTACTCCTCCTGAACATCAACTCAACTAGGCAGTTTATCATCACCGAGTGTTGCTCTTCGGACTGCGCGTAGCGGTCTCTGACATGAGCGCACAGCCACCACGTAAAGTGTATCGGGCCCTTTATTGTGCCTGAGTTAAAACCTCACCATTATCCAGGGTTCCCTATAAAACTTTGTGCAATGCTATTCATTCAAACTCTGAAAAGTGGAAGGGATATGGCAAGCAAGCGGCGTAGTTCGAAACAGAGGACAGCTCGCCAATTGTTCGGAACAGTGTGATGCTGAAACGCTTGGACCGGGGGGTCCGGGCTGCCTCTGGGTGGTAGGGCGCTTGGGGCCATTTTGCTACAATAGTGGATCAGACTCGTTTTGAGCATCGAAATGCGTTCAATCTAGGAAGGCGACTAAGTACTATTGGGCCATTGTGTTGCGGCTAACGGCGCCCGGCGAGCATCGATAGGGCTTGGAGGAGAGGTCTGGGGACACTGTGCCTCAGGCAGGTTTTATTGTTGTCAACGCGTCCTCACTGCAGCACAGTGAAGCGAGGGAACGTTGGGGTTGGGTACAATGGTAGGGAAGGGAGTTCAGTGCATGGGTTTGGACAGGGCGGTTAGGGGTCGGATCTGTGGCGCCGGTTCACCCGTATCTCGATGACAAGTTGGCAGCCAAAGTCTTTGAAGAAAGCTTGGGGTATGGGTGATGGAACGGAGCGGGCGTCGAGGCATGTGTGATTTTCGTCTGGGCTGGCATGGTGGGCGGCTGGGCGAGCGGAAGATGATGCGACAGCGGAGAGGCAGAGATGGAGGACATGGTGAAGAAAAGGCAGCGATGGCGAGGGAGCGGGCTCAACAGCGTTTCCTCTGGCGAGATGGTCACAGCACCATGGGCCTCAGGTGGGCAGCAGGCGGTCCAGTCGGGCCAAGCGGCTCACGCTTCGTGGGCGGTTCAGGCCGTGTCGGCCGTGGGACCAGCAGCGAGGGGGTGATTCTCGAACGTTGGCTTCAATGCCGAACGGTAGCATCAGGCAGAGCGATTGGAGATGGAGAGGAGCGGAGCAGCCTATCCATGTCCACGGCGGCCAACCCCCATGCCCATTGCCCATGCACCGCCCACCCATGCTAGCCTACAGCGACACCTCTACCTCCACGACGGGCGATTTCTGACTCCGATGGCCAACGCCCCCCCCCTTGTCCTGCGCTGTGCTGTGCGGCGAGTTATCCTCGATGCTGTACACGAGTGTGCAGTCTGTACATGGCTGTATGAATCTGTATACAACTGTCGTGTGCTTTGCGTATGGATAGAGACTGACACGTACTGCCATGCGCTTGAGCACAAGTCTGCAACCGACCGGACTTGTCAATACACGACTTTTCGTGCCGTGACGATGCCCACCATCAATAACTTACACATCCACCTCATTCTACTTACGGACGTGTAGTTGCTATGTTTAAACACCGGTATTAGATACGAAGGCAGAATCCACATAGATGCCGAACGCGATGGTGTTGGTCTTGGTGTTGTCATTGCTGTCGTTCTTGTTCCTCTCCTCTCCTCTCTTCACCGCCCATGTAGTAGTAGGTAGCAACAACCATGGTCTCAATAGCGGTGGACAAGAGCCCACTTCTGGACGATTGTTACAGCTCGATCCCTCCAGAGAGACAAAACGCGCATCCACCCAGCTAAACGCGATACGTCGACAGGTACCTAGGAAAAAGGTCAGTCCGTGCGGCGTCGCACGTTTTCGGACTAGCGCGCCTTCCCATCGCCTGTCCCCCTTTCCTTCCTTCATCTGAGCGGGTTCCTCCACAAGTCTTCATTTCATTTACACCCGCTCGATTACCTCAATTCGGATTTCGCATCACCAGCGATCTTCGTCATTTTCCCTTTTGTTCCCCTCTGCAAAGTGCTGCCACTCCTTTCAGCCTTTGCTCACATTCCTTTCACCTCACCACCATTAGGCCTCTGCCGTCCACTCCTTTGGATTCCCTCCCCGTTCCACTCCTTCTTACCGCCTTCGAATCGCCCGTGGCCGATCAGATAGCGACTCCTGCTCCTCGGACAGCAGTTTTTCCCCCTCTACCATCTTCTCCCCCGCGCCTGGACGGTGATTTTTCACGAGCCCGAGTTTCCTGCGGATTTCCACATCACCCCCTCGATCCCGCCAATAACCTACTCAAAAGCTCCTCTCTTCGGATTCCATCTACCATTACTTGACGATACTTTACGACATTCATAGACAGACAAACGAGTCATCATTTCTCCCCTTTTCCTCCATTCACTACCCGCATTTTGAGGCCCTCTACCGATCCAACACCAACCCCCCAATATGCAGTCACCCGAAGAGACGCTGCCCGCTGGCACGCCGTCGCCCCAAGCAACTGTCAACACCCCAACCCATGGCTCTGCCCCGCGCCGACCCCCTCGCAAGAGCACCCTCACGCAGCAGCAGAAGAACCAGAAGCGCCAGCGCGCTACTCAGGACCAGCTTGTCACCCTCGAGGTCGAATTCAACAAGAACCCTACCCCCACCGCTGCTACGCGAGAGAGAATCGCCCAGGACATCAACATGACTGAGCGTTCGGTCCAGATTTGGTTCCAGAACAGGTATGCGCTGCTTTCAAGTATGCAACCCTTGGTATACCCGACTGACGATACACAGGCGTGCCAAGATTAAGAATATTGCTAAAAAGAGCATTGAGAATGGTGACGATTGCAACGATATTCCCGAGTCGATGCGTCGATACCTAGCACTTCAAGCCATGGAATCTGGAAAGCCCATGGGATCCAGCTTTTTCGGACGTCCTGGTGGAGCGATGGCTCCATACGGTAGCGGTATGCTTCTCAATACCGACACCAGCTCCTCCAAAGTCGGTGAGTTGTGCCCCGATTGAAACATTCTGAATCATTACGAGTCGCAACTAACCTGCTTTAGTGATCCACCATTTTGCATGCCGTTCACTCAGCATTGGCACGTGGCGACGTGTCGGCCAGAGTGCTATGGACCTAGTCATCTTCTACTCGCCGGAGAAGGGATGCGTCACCTACTACATCAACAATGATTCAGCTGGCTACAAGATCGAATATCCCTTTTCGTACATCAAGAACATCTCCCTTGAAAATGGTGACATGAACGGTAGCGCAGAGGGAGCCTCGCAGAGGCCTGGAGGGCTTATTGTTGAATTGAACCGACCCCCCAACTTCTTCATGGACTCGTCTGGCTCCGGAGGTTTCTTCCAATGTGGCGACTTCACCGAGGAGCAGCAAGCTTCTCAAATCCTTGTGCACCATCTTGGCGGTCACCCCAAAGTGCTGAGTGGACAGCTTGCGAAGCTTGTGTCGTTGGAGTCATTCCAGAACAGACACAATATTTACGATCACAATGCTCTTGCAGCCTCAGCGCCTGTGTCACCCATTGGCCATCGCCCGGCCTCACAGCCTAATCATTTAGTACATCCGCATATGGGTGTTGGCTTCCACGACTCACCTTTCGCTCCTGGAGGCTTGCACGCACGTGGCCACAAACGCCAGCGAAGTCGATCCGTTCCTGTTGCAGTGGATTTCTCGCTTTTGCGTAATCCTATGCCATCGTTTTTGATTCAGCCAGAGTCTTCTCCTTACTCCCCGAATCCAGACATCTATGCGCCTATCCCGCAGAGTGCGCCAGGCCCAATCGGCCCCAACCTCAGTATCGATACTTCAGCCGGATATGGAATGGAATACCGACAGTACCCTATGTCAGCAACGACTGCGAACTCACCTTCTGAGTTTGGCACGCCTGCTTTCTTCACTTCAGGTCCTGCTACAGATAGTGTACCTGCATCGCAGTTCGGACAGCAGTACAATATTCCTCCATTTATTCATACTCCGATGGGACCTCCTCCCCACTCGGCTGCAGCTACGTCTCCTATGCCATCGATAGGACACCCCGACCCCATCATCGCCAACCAGTCGCCTCCACTGGGCTCATATGGTCGCGACAACTCTGGCGACGTGTATCCCATGTCACAAGAGCACGGAATGTCAGACGATGCTTTGCAGATGACTGACATGTACGCAAAGCAGACTCTTAACATGCCCTTCAGATCTCCCTTGCTCGAGGAACATGTCGACGATATGGACATGCAGAATATGGTATCTTTCGGCACAATAGACCCCGCGAGCTTATCACCTGAGACTACTCAGATGTAATGCCCGCTACAGGCCTTTCTTTTGTCGTTTGACGCTTCATTCAATACCCTTTTTTTCTGTGCTCTTTGATCCATATTCATGTCGACAGAGAACCTTTTTGGAAGGATGTCACATGGTTGAGCCTTTGAGCTTTTCATTTTTCTTTGGCAGAGCGGTCGTTCGACTGTCGAATACATAATTGATTCCATGGCCTGGCTTACTTGGCTTACAAAATCCACTTCACTTTTCGACCCTGGTGTGTCCCACGCCCATGGGTATTCGGGGTACTTGTTACTCTAACCTTGTTACGCAAATTGAACGACTGTTTTCTCGGATTGATACACTTATGGCGTTGCTTGGCCGGGAGGGGGCATCTTTCTTATTGACAGTGAGACGGACTGGTTGTGCTTTTTGCACCATCATGTTCCAACTTCACGAGAGAGGGGATAGGCGACTGTCGGAGATTTGCACAGCATTCTGCGAAGAGAGAGCTTCTTCTTTCATACTGGTTGTGTCTTTTGCCTACTCTATGCAAAGACATTTTCTATTTGTCCTTTCATTTGTTTCCCTTCTTGTTCTTTTGTCGGAAATCCTCTTTTCTGTTTTTTTCATCTTCCTTCTTCTTCTTCTTCTTTTCTTCTTCTTCTTTGAACAACGTATGCGGCTCTTTTTCTATCCATGTTACAGTTGAAGTTTGGGGTGCATGAGAAGTTTGTGCAGAGGAAGGTCTGTGGTGAAAGGGATGGACGGACCGCTGTGCGGACTGGTGACTTTTTTCTTTGGCGGTTTTGACAAAGGTTATCAGGCTACCCATTCGAGTCTACAATCTACAGATTCAGCACTAGCAACAAACCAAATCGTTAGCATTTCAAATTGATTGCAATGGCCGAGTGTGTGTGATGAATGACGTTGCCATGTAGTTAGTGGGCTCTGCTTGGAGTGACATGCTTGACAGGCAGCATGGACCGTGGATGGGCGGCGGAAAGACTTTTGGCCCAGGCCAGCCTCCCCCGGGTACGATGATGTCTCATGGAGGATGCAAATGGGATACCCCGGATGGGTGTGCGACACGTCCATGATGTCAGCGACGTCAAAGTGCCAATTTGTTCCATGGAATGAAACTGACGCTTGACCTGCTAGCTCACTGCTAGACTCTAGTGCCCCTTGTCGGCGGGTGTTGAAGATTGACTAGATGATGATTCGATTGCTGGGCATCTCTGTTCCTACATACGTACAGGAGTGTGCATTTGAGGGCGGCATAAAAGGGAGTGGATATGGCGGATGCCATTACTCAGGCGCAGGCACACGGGCGTCTGCGGAAGGGATTTAATGCCGCTCCGACGAGTGAAGAGAGCGGCAGGGGGTGAGTTTAAAGACGAAAGGGGGTGGATGAGTGAAAATGGTACCTAGACGGCAGGGTCGGCAGCTAGCCGTGGCCGTGACGGTGACCGGCGAGTCGGCGATGGCATGTTCAGGAACGAAGGCTGGGCTGGGAGACTAGAAAAGACCGAAGCAAAAAGAGAGAAAGACGACTGAGTCCCTGCGCCTTTTTGAGGCCCCTGGCGGGCGGCTTCGCTAGGAAGAGTGGCGAGATGTGGTTTGGTGACTTGTGCACTCCTTGTGAAATTAAGCCCAACCATCGCAATTTTAGCACGGTACAGTAAGTACATAATGATAAAACAATCGAGGCCCCCCTTCTTCCTAGCCTCCGCTGCTCTGCTCTGCTCTGCTCTGCTCTGCTCTCAGTGTCGCCGCCGCAGCTCATACCAGTTGACTGCTGTGCCTTGTTTTCGTGTGCTGTAGTTGCTCGTTACACCTTCGCTCTTTTATCAATCCATCCCCCATCCACTAATACATACATACCTACATACCCTCCACCGACCCTGTAACGACTTCGATACACAGCCCGACTAATCCGCCGACGAGCATTTCGACATCCTTTACTTGCAGTCTTGTACCTGTACATAATTGGCGCTTGGCAACGTACGTGCCTACCTACCCAGCAACAGCCAACCCCCGTTTGTTCGGTGGAGCAGAACAGCCACCACACCACACGCAACACCTCCGACCGCATTGCACTGCATACATATAGCTTTGCTTCGAGGGAACTGCACTCTGCACATCGCTGTGGAATAGGTAAGTCCACCTACACCGCTTGCTTCCTCTGCATCTGCCTCTTCCGCACCTTCCAATCCCATCCCATCCGCTCCGCTTGTGCCCGGCCGGCCGCCCGTCGAATCAGCCCACGTTCGCACTCGACAACTGTATCTTCAAAACCTCTCTCGCACTCTCCCCCTCTCCTATTCCCCTTGGCCGCCTACTCAATCGATTGCGTCTACCTTCCAACGCGTATGCCTTCAATTGTTCTGTCAATTGACCCCTTTGTCTAGTCTTCCCCGTGCCGCGACTTCTTTGCTCCGCCTGGTTTACCGCCTACCGCCTCGGCCCACACCCTCTCCACACCTCAAAGGCCCGGCCTACGCTCCACACCATCTTCCGCTTGTCAATTTTCGCAACCTATCTGCGATGCCTACCCGAAGCATCTATCCGTTCGCGACCAATTCCCCTACTTCGACGCCCTCTCTCGACGCTTTGAACGAGAAGAGAGAACCGTCGCGCCGCACATCCTTTACCAAAGGAAGCAAATTCACGGCGTTGTTCGGAGGCAATTCTCCACGCACGCGAAGCGAAGCTGCTGCGTTGCGAGAGGCCTTTGTCGCTCAGCAACAAGCTCTCCTCGATTCTCCTTCACCGTCTTCCAAGCCGCTGCCCACGATCAATCTTACCTCGGCCTCTGACGAGAAGATGTCCACCGAACAACAGACTCTGTTCCAGCCATCAGACATTGAAAAGGAACGACGTCTGGCAAGAGCCCACGCGCAGTTTGGTCCCCTGGTTTCGGAACACCATCGCTATGTTAGCAAGTACGAGGGGGAGTTTGGAGATCCCATCGAAGACGAACCGCCTTACTATTTTCTCCTTACTACCTACATCAGTTATTTAATCCTAATAGTATTTGGCCATGTACGCGACTTCTTTGGCAAGCGTTTCCGAAAAGCGCACTACAGCCATCTGGCTGAACGGGATGGCTATGCTCCTCTCAACAGCGACTTCGACAACTTCTATACCCGGCGTCTAAAAATGAGAATCAATGATTGCTTTGCAAGGCCCATCACGGGTGTTCCTGGACGATACATTACACTGCTCGATCGTACATCCGATGACGGCAACTACACTTTTAAACTCACCGGAACCACTACCGAGACCCTGAACATGAGCTCCTACAACTACCTCGGTTTCGCTCAATCAGATGGCCCCTGTGCAGATGCCTCCGAGCAAGCAATTCGTAAATACGGCATCTCAATGGCCAGCCCCCGCGCGGACGCCGGGACTTCGGAGTTGACCCTTGAAGTCGAGGATTTGATCGCCCAGTTTGTTGGAAAACCTGCCTCGATGGTTTTCTCCATGGGCTTCGTGACCAATGCGACGGTGTTCCCGACTTTGGTTGGAAAGGGTTGCCTTCTTATTTCGGACGAGCTTAATCATTCCTCTATTCGCTTTGGTTCTCGCCTTTGTGGAAGTATGATAAGAATGTTCAAACACAACGACATGCGAGATCTCGAAAGAATACTCCGCGAAGCTATTTCACAGGGTCAGCCACGCACTCATCGCCCGTGGAAGAAGATCTTGGTCGTTGTCGAAGGTCTTTACTCCATGGAGGGTACCATGTGCAATTTACCCGCCCTCATTGAGCTCAAGAAGAAGTACAAGTACAACCTTTTCATTGACGAGGCGCATTCGATTGGTGCTGTTGGTCCTCGAGGCCGTGGTGTGTGTGATTTCTTTGGCATCGACCCGTCTGAAGTGGACGTTTTGATGGGTACTCTCACAAAGTCATTCGGTGCCAATGGTGGATATCTTGCTGCCGATAAGGAAGTCATTCAAGCAATGAAGACGCAAAATGCTGCCATGCTTTTTGCCGAAACACCTACCCCGCCAGTCCTTGTGCAGATTGCCTCAGCACTACGCATCATCAATGGCGACCTCATCCCCGGTCAGGGTGAAGAACGCCTCCAACGCCTCATCTTCAACTCTCGCTATCTTCGTCTTGGCCTGAAGCGCCTGGGCTTCATCGTCTATGGCCACGACGACTCTCCCATTATCCCTATCATGCTGTACAATCCTGCAAAGATGCCTGCATTTTCTCATGAGATGCTCAAGCGCAAAATCTCCGTTGTTGTCGTTGGATATCCCGCGACGCCACTCGTCTCGTCAAGGGCACGGTTCTGCCTTTCTGCCGCCCACAACAAGGATGATCTCGACCGTATGCTTGCAGCTTGTGACGAAGTTGGTGACTTGCTTCAGCTCAAGTTCAGCAGCGGTGTTGCTGGTGGATCGAACCCTGATGAGAAGCTATCTCAAGAAAACGGTGCTCTGGTCAAGTCTCCTCCCCGTTGGAAACTTGAAGATGTCATCAAAAGCGGGGTAGAAGATGTTCAGTTTCCACTTCGATAAAAGCGGCCATACGACCACCCGTGGCTTTACCCGTGGAGCATACTCGAGGACTAGTTACGAAGGAGTCGAGCCCGGCAAGTGAGGCATCTTGTTCATCCCTGCTATCTTTCGTATTCATTTCGGAACATATATCCGCGCGATTTGGGATGTCTTTGTCTGCAAGCTGGAGCAGAAGTGAGGTGTGGGCGACTTGAGCTATGAGTCGCTGCCTCATCATCTCGGTGAGCTCGGTGAGACATGGAGCGCAAGTACGGCCAGTTGCTTACCGTTCTTGGTAAGCGAGTTGTGGTCGGTTGCCTGCTTTGTTTACCGAGTGCTGCTTCCACAACTGCTTCCTGAGCACTCCAATCTGCCTTGCCCTTCGTATCTCCTCCTGGAGCGCATTGTTTGTTGTAAAATCTTGTCTCACATTGCTAGCATCGGCAGAGGTGTTCTAAGCGTCTTCTATTCATGCTTCTTCATACGATATACCTTCATACCATCGCTGTATTATCTTCTTTTTCTCTTCTCCATCTTCCTTTCTGTGGCACTACCTAGCATGGTTAGACTTTTCTCTTCTTGATCACAATTTTATCAAATCTTTTTTCCGTTTCTCTCTTCTTCATTGCTATCACCGCCGCGTATTTTCGTGAGCGGTAATCTACAGGAAGACGTAATCGTAATCACGCATTGGGGAATGAGGCGAAGGTGTTGTGAACTTCAGGTTATGAAGCAGGGCCATCTGGAGGGAGGATAGGCGGGACGAAGGCACAGAAAGCGTTAACGATAAAATCAAATAGAGAAAATCGAAGTCATTGGTTCGGATGTTGAAAACATTGCCCCGGCGCTCCTTACTTGCTGTGACTTATTGTGGTGGCGACGACGGGTAGGAAGTTGGTTTTGTCTGTAACCATACGTGCTGCCGCACCTCGACACGCGGAATCATATCACAAATCTTGATCAGCTTTCATTCATCGTACAAGAAGTGGAACACGTCGATCTCCCCTGCCGATTTCCCCGGCCTACCAGGCAATGTTGAGCCCAATCTACCCACCCATTGTCGTCCAAGCATGCCCCTCTTCTCTTTCGCTTGTATGAATGGATCTTATGGAACGTTACATCCGTTTTGAGAAACAAAAGAAAATTAGGAGAAGAGATCATCAAACGGGAATGCAGTGTGCGTGAAGTACAAGGTATACGTGGAATCAGCATGTCTGTACGTCCCGGCCGAGGACGTCTTTATGGTTTGTGGCCTGTGTTGATACGGGAGTAATACAATTACTCTACCATGATACATCACCTTATCTTTCTTCATGTGTGAGAAAATTTTCTACTCGTTCTTCGGGTTGTCGCATCTGGAGATTCTAGTTTTTGCTGTTGTCATTGTATGTGTGTATCACAATTGAGTAATCCAATTACTCTGCGATGATATATCACCTCATCGCTTTATGGGTATCACAATAATGTTGTGTACGCTGATGAATCATGACTGATATTTTCTCGTCTCCTTCACAGGGTCTTGGTAGAGTCATTCTTCGGATTGCCGTACTGGGATTTCTAGCTGCTTGAAGAATTTGAATATACGTGGTCGTAATACCACACTCCATCCCCTCAGAACATACCCGGTTGGCTGGTGGACTTGTTGCCGGCCATTCATGGGTAGCGATCAGTGTTCCTCAAGAAAAAAAATCCAACATATAACGATCTGCCACGATACTGCTCGATTGACGACTGCTTGCTGCCTTGGAGCAATCAAGGATATACCCTTCACAATGTCTCACTCTTATCATCAGAGCAAGGTAAGGGCTTGTACCGTAGGAGCGTCCCTGGTCTGATAGAATGCATAGTAGGGAGGAGAGGTGCGATGACTGGTGTCCTGGCACAACCGACCGTGTATTGATCGAATGCCGAGATCCATAGACGAAGGGCAATTCCCCAAACTCGGATCAAACTAGCTCTTCCAACCTATAATCCAACAAGTTTTAATACACCAGGATCTAGACACATGGCACGGCCCAGAGGGCAACGATGAGGGACGCGAGAACTCGTCCGGTGGACTACGCCCATTTATGACAACAAACCGTCAGCACCGTAACTCAGATAGCGTGGAATGGAGCCTATCGGGTGCCGGTTCAGCCTTGTAGCAACGAGATCCCTCGAATCAGGTATGTGCGTGGGTCTATAAGGCTGAGGGGTGGTAGGTGTCGTTGGACGAGAAAGGTTCGAGGCCATCCGGTGTAGGCCACGCCCTCCTGCGCTGGGTCAGATAAACCGGCCGTTGGCGATTGGTAGGTGTTCTACTTGATACCAGGCAGCGTGACGCCGTACATAGGATGGCGTTCAGCTTGCATGGATACGAGAAGATCAGGCTGCCAACAGTATATGAACTGCAGGAGCCGGGGAACACTGAGGCTACGTAACCGCGATATTTTTAATATCATGTGGACGGTTTGATTACTAGGCCTTGACTTTGAACGCCCTCCTCCGCACCCCCTCATGCCCCTCTTCGCTTCAATCCCGAACTTCTGGCTCAGGCGAGAATCTCGGTCGCTGCAAACTCTCAAGATATTGGAGGAGACGATCCTGCCGATACGTAATACAATCAGGGTGGCGGCGTAGTAGTCAATCCACAAGCAGCTGAATATGATCTGCCAGTTCCCTCGTAACGCAAACGGACGGGAGCCAATCTTGCGTGTTTCTTTTTACCTACCCTGCTCGCGAGGGTTGTTGCTGATTATCATTGACGGGACGTTGAGGGAGGAGTCAATTGTCTCTCAAGCGGGCCCGGCAGCAGTCAGCAAATAGAAAACGCTATGTAGAGCCCTTCCCGACGTGGTTTTCGCCGTAGGAGACACAATGTTGCTAGGGAATGAATATTTTTGCGTCTGAACATTGCCCTCCGTCTCACATTCACAAAGTTCAAGTCCACTTCGTACATGTTTGTTAGTTAAACGTTCGAATAAAAGTAATGACAGGTGTGGGGCTCTGGTACAAGCGCACATTTTGAGTTAGCGTGAATCAGATCTCAGTGCTCTCCATAGTTCCCCTTCAAACAACTGACTGCCTCGACACATGTACATCATAACCGCGTATCCAAGACGACCCCGCCCGGTCTCAAGAGAAGGACTATGCACGGCAACCACACCTTAGCCCGAAGCGGAAGTCGTCTGCATGTAGGAGCGCGCTGGCCGTCTGCTCCCGTCGTCAGCTTCAGGATGAATCGTCCCCTCCGGTGAGGCGCAGAGCCCCAATTTGGTAGCGGTCGCACACATTGCTGTGCTCCTCCATCTGGAGGTACTTGGTTTGCCTGCTCTCTTGGCACGACTCACACCACGTCCGGTGGCTGTAGCCGGTCAACAACCAACACATACATGAGGCTTGCGAGACCCTGGCACTGTCGTAATCCCCTACCCTGGCTGCGATACAGCATTCATCTCGATACTCATGCAACATAGGTTACTAGCTTGATAGGTATTGCATTGGAATGCTCCCAACTGTTCTGAAGGAGCCACGATCATCACCAGAGATTTGGCTGCTAAGGCTCTACATATCTATCTATATATTCTGATCATGATTCCGAGATCCTCCTGAGCTTTCAGTCATCTTTAATCCCCAGTCAATGCTACCGTGAAGCTATATCCATTCCTTCATCATACTCACTTGACTTTGCTTTTGATAGCAGACTTCTTTGGAGGCATAGCTTCCCTTTTCATCTTGGACTTGCTTCATGACAATGACAACCTTCAGCCACCCCCCCAATCAAGGTGCCTTTCCAGGTCCACTTCCACCCCCACCGCCAGCTCACTTCAACCCAAACATTCCTGGTCCGAACATGTCACGGCCTTCCACTTCTCATTCAATTCAACAGTTTCCAAACGCCCAGTTCAACAATGAAGAACCTGTCCCAGACACCCGATTATCTGCATGGGTTATTGAGAAATCACATGGCGCCGAGACTTGGGAAAATGCCAAGGCAAGACCACAGCATCTCTCCCACGAAGAGATCCAAGAGGAGATCATCAAGTTCCGAAGGAAACAGGTATCCGTCAAAGACACACTGAACACGATCAAATCCGAAACCGCACGCAGGTTACCCAACGACGTTGTTGAACAGGAGAACCAACTACTCTGGAAAACAAACCCTACCCTTCAGTGGGCAATCATAAGCGTCGAAGTTGTCAAAGACTTGATCAGAGAATGGCCTAATAAGCAGAGACTAAAGCTTCGACGTGTCCATTTTATTCTCAAGACCGAACCACGCCCACTCCCAGAGATTCCCGGAGGCTTCGGTTTGAGGGGACAAAATAGCCGTCCCATAGAGCACCAATTTCAGATAGAGCCACCCTTCCGTGGTTCACCAGATCGCGGCATGCCAGGTCCACCACAACACAACAACATGCAAGGTGGTCCTTTACCACCTCCACCAGGAGTCCCACCTCCGAACATGGGCGATGGCCATCCTCCAGACATGGGTGGCGGCCATCCCCCAAACATGCAGCGACCTATGCAACAACCCCATCCGAATATGCCAAAAGGAATGCCTAGGGCTTCTCCGGGCCCTAATTTCGTGCCAGGCAAGCATGATAAGCATGACAAGCATGACAAGCACGACAAGCATCAGCAACCGTCAGTTCAAATCGTGAACGTACTTGACGACAAAAAGAAGAAAAAGAAGCTCAAAACGAAGAGTATTCGTCACGAGATTCACACTGTCCACAATGATGAGCTTGACTCAGACGACTCGGACGAGTCAGACAGTGATTCCCAACTCAGTTCAGAGTCCGTTGAAGACGGAACATATAGTTTGATTTCGCGATCCCGGAGTGCAAGTCGGAGACGTGTCGACCGAGGACGAAGCCGCGGTCGCACTATACATGTTGAGCGATCGCGAAGTCGGAGCCGTCGCGGGGAGGACCTGCGATCCCGTAGCGGTACCCGCTACGATAGCCATGATCGTATCGTCAAAGTCTTTAAAGAAAAACCCTCTAGAAGTCGAGGTAGACATAGCATCGATCGCCCTCCCATGGGAAAATATGCACCCAGCAATGTTTCACCCCGATCTTCAGGCGCCAATGTTCCGTCAACGCAGAACATCAACATCCGCATCGACCGTGAACGTCCCAGCGACGTTGGCCACGAGCAACACCACCAAGAAGCACGACGAGCAAGTCATTCCGTCTCGCCTACTGGATTGCCCAGTCCACCCTTCAAAAGGCTAGACTGGTATGCTCAGCCAATGTCCCGCAATTCCTCTGGTGGCGGTAGTGATACCAGCGATTATATTGACAGCAACTCATCTGTCTATTCAACCGGGGGTGAAAGCATATTCTCTGAACCTGTCGTGGTGCGAAGAAATTCTCACTCACGCCACCCGCGAGCCATCGCACCAGCTTACCTCCCACACGATCGTCCACATCCGCGTTACCACAGTGACAATTATTACCATCAAGCTGTTGCCAAGATTCCAACAGCACCTGTGTGGCACCCTCCTCGACCACCTATGCCACCCCGTCGACACACCATGCAGGTCAACCATGCATATTCCCCGCCTCGCGTGTCGTACCGGCGCTCTGCTTCATACGCTGACATTGATCCACGCGAGGTGAGATATGTGCCCGCCGGAGCCCATGGCTTTGGCGAGCGCGCTCCTCCATACGTTACACATAAATATGCAGATGTCCTTCCGTATGTTGATCATACGAGGCAAAGGCGATCCAGGGGGTCGTTGGGCCCGCCGGACACCGATGAGTGGGCTACTCGTCCTAGGTATGATACTAGGGGATATCCTATTTATGATGATTACTAGTCTTGCCATGCATGTTGATGAGGCTTTTTTATCATGCACTGTCGGAGAGATTGTGAGAGAGCTTGTTGAAGGGAGGGTGTGGTTTGTTTCTTCTGTGCACTGGTGCAATCGGTATTTATAGTCTATGTAGCTTTATCTTGGAGGTCATGATTTTTATGTTTCAATAACTGAAGTCTTTAGTTGTGATGGTTGCTGTTTCTTGCCTCTGTGACATAGAATGAGATCGATCGATCATTCATGGTGGTTCATGACCATGAAGCCATGTATGTATGTAGGTATTACTATACTGGGCAGCTCTAGCGAGGACGAGCATAAGTGGTAGCGATTGACCAATCTGTGAGTGAGGCATCGTGCATGTCCTCTGCTTTTATGTTATGGAAATTA
This sequence comes from Periconia sp. R9002, assembly GCA_023627715.1. Classification (NCBI taxonomy): domain Eukaryota; kingdom Fungi; phylum Ascomycota; class Dothideomycetes; order Pleosporales; family Periconiaceae; genus Periconia; species Periconia sp. R9002. The sequence continues at coordinate 503,673 of JAMAHW010000013.1, read as the reverse complement.
GCGGTTCCATTGTGAATATATACGACCATAGCTATGTAAGGTATAAGTTATCTTCCGTGATTCCGAGACCGTATGGTCCATGAGCCATGATTGCCATGATGTCAACCCTGGAATCCCAAACACTGATTTTTTCGGGATAACTGGGTCTGTCTCCATCTTGTCGCATCACGCTGGTACCATAATACCGCAATGACGTACGTTGAGCCGTACACTCAGTGAAGCTGCCCATGAAGCCAAATAAGAATATGGGAAAATACGGGTTATAGGTTTTTTTCTAATTCATCTTGGCGACTCGTTGCTTTTTCGTCTCACCCACGGCCGAGATGACTACAAAAAGCTCCGAAGCTCGCCGTGATCACCTCACCTTCAAAGGTAATAGCTACCTACCTAGTTACCCTAACTGCCCCTCCCCCACCATCCTACGCGCCAACGCTTTCAAGCTCAACAACGCATCCATTGCACCCTGCCAACTCAACTCTTCACTTCCGCAAATTTTGCATACTTTCTGTTGCATCGTAACTTATCCTCACTTTTACAGATCTTTTGAAATACCGCCAACATGGGTCGCCAATTCTTCGTCGGAGGTAACTTTAAGATGTATGTCTCCGGTCGAATTATGCTTCCCACGCGTGCAAGACGAGCTGACAGAAGGCAGGAATGGTACTATCAAGTCCATTAAAGACATCATCTCAAACCTCAACGAGGCTAAGCTTGACCCCAACACCGGTGCGTTTGCTCCTATACTATTCACTGTTGACCGCACAAGAATTGCAAAGTCCTGACTAGCTGTAACAGAGGTTGTCATCGCCCCACCCTCCCTCTACCTCCTCCTTGCCCGTGAGCACCTCCGCAAGGGCCTCGAAGTCGCTGCCCAGAACGTATTCGACAAGCCCAATGGCGCCTTCACCGGCGAGATTTCCGTCGATCAGCTCAAAGAGAGCGGCATCACCTGGACCCTCGTGGGTCACTCGGAGCGACGAGTCATCCTGCAGGAGGACGACAACTTCGTTGCTAGCAAGACCAAAGCAGCTGTGGATGGTGGACTCAGTGTTATTCTGTGCATTGGTGAGAGTTTGGAGCAGCGTGAAGCAAACAAGACCATTGAGGTCGTGACAGCACAACTCAAGGCTGTCGCAAACAAGATCCAGGACTGGAGCAAGATCGTTATCGCATATGAGCCAATCTGGTCAGCTTCCCTTTCACCATGAGTGTTTTTAGATGATCACTAACGAGATGTTAGGGCTATCGGCACTGGCAAAGTTGCTACCACCGAGCAGGCACAGGAGGTTCACGCCGCCATCCGTAAGTGGCTGAAGGAGGAGGTCTCTGCTGAGGCGGCAGACAAGACCCGCATCTTGTACGGAGGCAGTGTGTCCGAGAAGAACTGCCAGGACTTGGCGAAACAGCCCGACATTGACGGATTCCTGGTTGGTGGTGCTTCTTTGAAGCCTGCTTTCGTGGACATCATCAACGCCAACCAGGCATGAATGCATGGAGGGAGTGCTCGATTGTAAGGGGTTGCTCTTATACCGTGTGAACGCACAAAATGTGTAAGGAATTTTATGTAGACATGGAAATGATAACGTTGAATGAAACCGCGTAAGCGGTGTTTGGAATTATTCTCCATACAGTATTGTACATGCTAATGTACATTTTCGAACCATGTGCGCCGTGCTATGCAATCCAACGAGGGCTTCTTGCAAAAGCTTCTGCAATGCGGCCCCTCTTAAAATCCATCTTCTTAAATCATGCAGTATAACCCTATATCTGAATCTTCGCGCCATGGAAAGGACTCCAGATACCTCTAACACTCTCGTTGATACTCGTAACCGGCTTGCTATATTTCTGGTTCTTTTCACCGCTGGCATCTCGTAGCAATTCAGCCTTCTCTTTTACAACGTCTTGTGACATGTTTCGCACGCAGATGGATCGCTGGTTTCCGTTGATGTAGTGCGCGCGAATTACGGGGTGCTTCCTTGGCCGAGGAGAAACTGATATCTCAATTGATGGGTTGCGCTTTGCGAAGGCAGAGAGTTTCGATTTGATGAAGGTGTTCATGCCGCGGGAGGAACCGGCCCAGTCGCAGTAGTGGAATTCGAGCTTCTTGCATTGGAGGATGAAGGCACCGACGCCATTCTATCAGGGCTGTTAATATTTGCAGCGTAAAATGAGCTTCAGCAGATTTAGCATACCTGAGGCTTTGCAACCGTCCGGATGGCTGACAGCGGCATGATGAGGGCGTAGTCGTGAAGTCGAGATCTTCTCAATCTTCTCTGCATGTGTTCACCCTTCGCCCAGACTTTTCGCAAGTAGGGGCGTGGTCACGTGCTAGGCAGCTAAGGCAGTCGCGCTAAAACGTCGCCCGTCGCTCCTAATTAGGACAATTTCCAACTCCTCTCCTCCTCTCCTCTTTCTCCTGCCACCCCCTCCATCACAGATTGTTTTTTTTGTCACGGCTGAACAAGCAATCTGACACCATGACAGATAAACTACCTCCCATGCTCTTGCAGCTCTTCGCTCCGCGCCCACCGTTGCGCTGGAGCGAACCGCTTGACCATCCACCCGAGACGCGCCAGACTGCGAACATTGGTGGCATTGGCCAGTTTATGGACGCTTTCCGCGAGTACAAGGATAATGATGGGTATGTGCCCAGCGACAGCTGGCTACAAAAGCGCGATCGTAAGAAGATGGAAAAGAAAGAGAAGCAGGCGAATCTTGTCAAGATCGCCGCCGAGCAATGTATTACATCACCACACCACGACCCTATCACAGGATGATGGGCGCGTTGTATCTCAAGGTTTGTACACAGGCTAATGTCCCGATAGATAAGCCCAACGAGGACCCCAAGATTCAAGGAGATGCCTTCAAGACCCTCTTCGTCTCGCGCCTTTCCTACCACGCTACCGAGGAGGATCTCGAGCGCGAATTCGGTCGTTACGGTCCAATCGAAACCATTCGCATTGTCGAGAACGTCAAGGCTAGTCCTAACGACAGTCTGAAGAAGCGCAAGACAGGATACGCCTTCATTGTCTATGAGCGCGAGAAGGACATGAAGGCTGCATACAAGGAGACTGATGGCATCAAGATTAGGGATCGCAAGGTGCTGGTCGACGTCGAGCGCGGCCGCACTGTGTCTGGATGGCGACCTCGTCGTTTCGGCGGTGGATTAGGTGGACGTGGTTACACGAAGGCCCCAGCTGCTCGCCCAGGCGGCGCCGGTGGATTTGGCCCTCCTGCTGGCCCTGGTGGGTTTGGAGGGCGAGGTGGAGGATTTGGAGGCCGTGCAGGCGGATTTGGGGGTCGCGGCGGCGGCGGCGGATTCGGTGGTGATCGAAACGGATTTCGTGGAGGAGGATATGGTGGTGGACGTCCAGGTGGAGGAGGTGGTGGTGGTGGATACGGTGGGCGCTCAGGTATTGGATATGGACCCCCGGATGGAGCCCCTTCTGGACCTCGCGGCGGTGGACGAGGTGGTTATGGCGGGTATGGTGGTGATCGCAGCGGCGGAGGTCGGTATGGAGATGATCGTCGCTACGGCGATCGCGACCGTGGATCTAGCGGTGCGAACAACGAGCCTTTGGGCAACCGTGATAGGTTCCGGGACCGAGGTGACCGAAATGATCGCGATCGCGATCGGGACGGTGGTGGTTATGGCGGCGGTCGCGATGATTACAATTCCCGCAAGCGTGGTTACGAAGGTGACAGTTATGACGACCGGAGCCAGCGACGGAGGTACTGAGCTTGCTTTCTGGCTGCCCAGTCTGTTCATATGGTTTGTCAAAGATCATTTTCCTTCGCCTCAGCATTTAACCCTACTGCAACCATGAGGGTAAGAACAGCTCAACTTCTCGGATCGCTCGTTATCCCGCGCTGTGGAAAGGCAAGGGTAAGGAAAACTCGATTGCTTTGTTCACCAGGCTCTCTTTCTTTCAAAAAGCTTCCCGGAAATCCGTACGATACCCACAATCACTCGCCCTTGTATACCACACCCTAACACCTCTGATGAATACGGAGCAGAAAGGTATGGATTCATCACCATAGCTTACTGGCTTATCGTCAAACGAGGGAAACCACACCCAAAGCACACCAACCAAACCCGACATCGGCATTGAGGTGGATTCGAAGTAAGATATGATACGGGAAGGGTAGGGCAAAGGTGAAATTTCTTTTGTGGCACTCCACAATGTCTCAGTTTTCTTTTAAATCTGTTTGCTCAATGTTCTACTGTATCCCTTTTGACGGTAGGTATGTAAGTATCACCGCAACCCGTTTGTGACGATGAAGGTAAGGTCCTATAAGGTAATGAGTTACTTCTTCCTTTTGCGATCTTGCCACGCCCGTTCAAGCCTGTCATGGTGGCTGTGACGCTCCCTCCTTGTGTAACGTAAGCCTGTTATGCAAGGGTGTGCGAGCTTCATGATACCAGCGCAAGCAGCCCTTATGCTTCATGACTACTGTTTACTACATGTATATAAATGTATCTATATGTAACACATCGTTCACGGCTAGTAGAGTCGGAAATTTGCTTGTTGGAGCGCGTCGATCTGTTTTCTTGCTGCTGGTGACCTTGAGTGAATTCTTGGCTGATAAAATGTAAAGTACCGTATTTACTCGTCTACATGTACAGGAACATATTACGATTCAAAATTGATGCGTTCTATCAATGGCCAGTCGTGAGATCAAGGTAATGGACACTATGTATGCTTTGAAATGTTCTGTGCGAAGAACAGAGTCGCGCTATGAAGCTACAGAATTCTCGTTCAAAACAGGTGGTAGGGGTGAATATAAAGAATCATAGTTGCTAATTTGCATGTAAGAATATCCATCAGAAATGTCTTTGTAGCTTCAGACCAATCTATAGATGTAATTGCTGCGAAATCAAGCGACGCAAGCGATGTTAGACCAAGTCGTTGTCTAGGCGCTACGAAGTAAATTCTCCGAATCCAACTTCCACATCCACTCATAAACAAAGTTCATAAACGTACATCTGCCAGACCCCTATTTTGAAGCCGCCCGTTTCAAAAAAAATGGCATCGACTTCCTCGCTAACCTCCGAAATCCAAACCCGCCCAACCACACACGGCCTATCCGTCACCCCCCTCACCCAATGCCAACACTACCACTCCCCCCTCGACATCATCGCCATCCAGCATTTCTGCTGCCGCAAATTCTACGCCTGCACCAGCTGCCACGATGCCCTGGAGACGCATCCATCCGACGTATGGCCGCGCGAGAGGAGAGGAGAGAAGGCGGTGCTGTGTGGCAAGTGCGGGTACGTGCTTGGGATTGACGAGTATATGAAGTCTGGGAGTCGGTGTACGGCGTGTGGGGAGGGGTTTAATCCAGGGTGCAAGGGGCATTGGGGGTTGTATTTTGAGGTTTGAGAGGGGGGGTGATGGTGTGTGGTGGGAAGGGTAAGTGGTGAAAAGATGGAGTTTGGGAGAGGGTGGGAAGATGGCAGTTTTGTAATGTGCACTCGATGTTGGTATGGTTATAATTTACATTTAGCTAACGAGCAAGAAGGGTTCAATCTACAGTACTACTATCCGCTTTACAGTCTTTTCATCTGTTCAAACGCGGAGGCAAATTCAGTATAATTCCATTCCTTGCCATCATCATCCTCGACGGTAAATCTGGAGCCTTTGCATTCATCTTTGTCAATGACGTCCTTTGCTGGCATAATTTCCATGTGCAGAATATTCTGCAGTCGTTGGTCTTTGATAGGACAGTTTGTTCTCAGCCAAAGAGCGGCCATATCGATGCGTTGTTTCCTTGTCTTTCGCTCGACTAACATGAAGGCGGGTCTCCATGTGCGCCATAGGTTTTCAGACTTGATGGGCGATGTCAAATTCGTGAGCCCCGGATAGCGTTGAAGCAATTTCGCGCATACGTCAAGCACGTTCGGCCAGTAGACTCTCCTCCACCAGTAAGACATATCGATCTCGTTGGTGTTATAGATACCTCGCCCAGCCTCCACTGCAAACACAATGTGGCGGATGAGGGAGCGGTAACGGATAGCGAAATTTGCGTTGCTGATCGGAAAGTTGAACACATTTCGGCAGTAGAGCGTGAGTATGCTTTCGGAATGAATCTGTCGACAAGTCCTCACTAAAGCGACCGTGATGACTTTGGTTAGTCGTTCCGGTTCAGTAAAACCTTCTCCTTTGTATTTTATGGCTCGGCCCTGGAACTCTTCTCGTGATGCGAAAATGTAAGGTGTCTGAACGAGAATGGCACCAGGTACATGCAAAACATGATAGTATATCAAATCTCGCAGCTCGCGCGGTAGATCCAGAAAGCCTACTTTTGAGGCATCTTGTTTGGATGATGCGGCCCATTCCAGGAATTCGGGTCGCTACGTTTGAAACTTAGCCCCAGTATTGGCGTGCGATGGTAAGTGATGTGGGGGACCCACTAGAGTCGATTCTGATTCCATGTCCTCGAAGAAGTCCATATTTTCAATGCTTGTTGTTCAACTCGCATTCATCTGTCGTCATATCTCGTCATCCAGGTAGCCCAAGGGAGAGCAATGAGAATGTTGGCGACCCCGCCCTAAAAATCTTAAGGCAATTCCCAATACCGAACTCTCACATGGGGGCCGAAGGTAACTGCCGATCACGTGAGGGACACTATCGCCGATCAATAGTTCACTTTCCATCAGTCTTGGCGTTGGATTTTCTGTTTTGGATACCTACCTACATATATGATAAAATCAAACTCTGTATATATTCTTCGCGACTCAAATTAAAAACGTACCTCGCTGTTAACTGCGTAATTTTACACTCTTGTACCTTTGATGTAGGCGGGCCAAAACATCGACAAAACTCTGGATCGTCCAATCACTGACTGCGTACGTTAACTGTGATAAAGGAACTCCAGTCGAAGGAATGGCAAACCGGCCTCGTGCGAGCCTTGCCGATTGAACAAAACAAAATGTGATCATACGTTCCCAAAGTGCGAGCGCTGCATTCAACGCCGTATTGAGGACCGCTGCTTCTATCATCCGGCGCCATTGACGAAACCCAGAACGGCCGAGAATGAAGAAGGTCAACAACCAAAAGAGCGTCGGCCAGCTAAAAGGAAGTGAGTCTTGTGCAAGAAGTCTGCTCACAATTTCTGAGAGTTTTTTAAATTGATGTTGGCATTGACAGACGAGCCTCTGTGTCTCTTTCCGATGCTTTTGGTCGAGACCCGACCTTCCAAAGTGAGAAATTCGCAGATGCTGTTTCGGCGGACACGTATCGCGCGGGCTACCTAGGCCCTACCAGCTACGAAGTCAACTTACCAAAGGATGAATCTTCCTTACCGGTCAACGACCGGGAAGCATCAGCAGAGCCCGAAATGGATCTCGAGATGTCACACCAGCATCCCTTGACCAAACCAATGCGTATCCAAATGACCACTGACATCCTCAAGACGTTCCGGTACTATTCCATTATCCGAGAACTCATCCTATGGTACGCGATGCACTGCCAAGCTGGGACTGTTCCTCTCCCGTTCTCCGTCGGAATCATTGATGCCATACAGCCTATTGTCGATCGGTACAATCTCGTACAATCGGCTCCTAGCTCTCAGCTGGTCACGCTGGTTCTGAAGAACAGTAGCAAACCGCTAGAGATATCCGTGACGTTACCGTCGTGTGAATTCCATGAGTTGTGTTCTGGTGAAAATCTGAGACTAGATGCGATTGGATTTGTGCTTGCTACCGCTGGTAGAGCCCTGGCATTTGGGTCGTGCACCCATTTGCTCAGCGAGCAGACCCATCCTGGCTTGAGATCGAAGCTTGTGGATGAATTACTCAGGGCTTCGACAAGTTGTATCATGCTGTGTTCGTTGATTACCCCGATTAATGATTTAACAACGTGGATGTTGTTCGACAACTATCATCTGACTATCATGGTGCGTATTCTACGGTGCGAAGTGCATGGAGACACCACACTGCGTTGTGACATTCCGAGGCTTCAATTACCACTGAGGCACATCACCTTGGACTTTACTGATTTTGTACTCCCATTCTAGGTCTGTGGTTTCTCTGGCCCACCTTCATGGAGACGAATCGGTGAACTCGTCAATCAAATCTACGCTATGGGCTTACACCGAGAATCCAATTCACCAAACGTGCCACGATGGCTCCTGGAAACTCGAAGAAGACTCTGCTGCGGATCATATATGCAAGACAAAATCATCTCAACTTTCCTCGGAAGACCTATAGGAATGAGCCAAAGACACGTGAATACGAAATTGCCTCTTGACCTATCCGATGAAACAATCATGGCCAATGAGGAGGAGTACAATCGTGCTGTCCAGGCTTTGGACGAGAACGGCTGGGCGAAGAATCAGTACAATCGAGCTTCGTGGGCTCGCATGCGGTATATCAGTTCGCAGTTCCTGGAGGAGATTCTGGACTTTACGTTTGTCAAAGTTGATAAGAAAGCCGAGAAGCAGCTTCTGTAAGATTGCTATTCCGCACATCAATTCCCACAGCCACAGAAAAGTGCATATTTGGTACTAACACCGCACAACGCAGAGACATATCCGACCGCATCCACGAAGCCTGGGAAGCCTTCCCACCACACCTCCGCTACTGGCCCACCTGCTGGGACGAAGGGGTCCTCCCTGCCGTATGCCTAATGCTCGTCGTCGTCCACCAAACCCACTTCTACAACGAATTCATGATACGACGGCTCCTCGCGCAAAAGGAAACCCTCACTTCCAACCTCGAACTCCTCCGCGTATCTACCACCTTGCTCTCCAACACGCTCACCCTCGGAAGACTGCGCGACCGCAACTACGATGTCCACAAGGACTTCATGCTACAGCTCATCCTATTCGGCATCCCGAGCGCGAGCGTGCTGGCTACGGCGCTACAAGAACAGCAAAAGACGGGCCATGCGTTCCCCCCTTCTATCTCCCGCGCGGAGGTGATTCGTAAGATTAGCGTGTTGATTTCGCATTTGGATGTGGCTGTTCATCTCGAATCATCGAGTGCGAGACCCGGCGAGGCGAATTACAACCTATGCATAAAAGCATGTAAAGCGTTCACGCGCGTGATTGACAATATCCTGGATCCGAAGGTGAGAGGCGAAATGGGCATCACGCCCACGAGCGCGGACGCCGAATTTGACCTTGGTTTGGACTTGGATACGTTTGCAGCGCCGGGGTTGGATGCCTTTGAGGGGTTGGATTATGGCGCAGCGGCTATGGGCGAGGATGGGATTAATTGGGGCGCGGTGTCGCAATGGACGTTGTAGCTTCACGGATGGGTACACAAGGTCGGAACGTATATATGCGAGAGATTGATCTAATCGTTGGGTATCATTTTTTTCCTGCCTTTCGTGCTCTCGTTCCAGATCATGTCTGAACATTTCAATGCGGTTGCCAGATTCTCCGTCAAGCGATATCGTACAGACGTAGCCCCGTTTCTTTTTCCCGACCTTTTCCATAAACATTTTCTGCTCCCATTCTTATCACTCTTTACCTAAACCCACCGTTCAAAAAGGCTTAGCGACCTTTCTTCTCTCCCTCGCGCCCGTCTTCGCATCAACAAACTCCTTCCAGCTAACTGGATACATGGTATTCCCGGCCTCACTCTTCGCCATCACAACGCCCAACTCGTTCTGGGCGGTGCTCAAATAGTAATTACTCTGATCCCCTAGACTAATCACCACACCGCGGACCAGATCGCCCACGCGAAAACTCTCCTCAATCTTCACTTTGTCTTTTTCCGTCGCGCGCACGTCCTCGCGGCGGATCATGCCTTGGAAGGGCTCGCGACACACCGAGTCGTTCACTACGAGGATTTCGACCGAGGCGAAGCGCTGGCCCAGGCGTGTCACGCGCGCGAGAACTATGCTTTCGACTTCGGGGAGGATCGGGTTGCCTCCACCGCCGCCGACGCCGAGAATACCGATTGTGTCTTGTCCGGCGGCGGCGTCGTCGCGGGAAACGGTGAGTAGAGGGAGAGGTTTTGATTTGTTTTGATTTGCTGGAGTTGAGGGGTTGGTGGGGGTATTGGTGGTGGGTGGTTTGTTCGTAGGCGTAGGCGGGGGAGCGGTGCGTGAGGTCGAGGAACGGACGTTTCCGGCTATTGAGGAGTAGATGTTGGATTCATGGATGTGTGTGCCTGGACCTGGGAGGTATTTTGTCGCGGGGCCGAGGAGTGTGCCTGGCAAGGCGTATGGAGGGAGGGTTGACGGCATTGGTTTTTGTTGTGGTACGTCGTGGGTAAAAGGTGAGCTCCGCAGGTTATATAAAACGGTAATGATTGATTTTTTACAATCAATGACACAGGTTAACGGTGAAGCTGAAGTGGCAAGGTAAAACGCGGTGGGACACTTGAGGTTATGGCTGCAGTGTATGGTAGCTAGGATAATAGTAGCTGGATATTTTTTGGAGGTTAGAGCTAGTTCGGCTAAACTTGAACGCTGCTACAGAGTCCTCGCGTACGGCTACCACGACTTCTGGATCTAACAACAAACATGCGACACCATGTTAAAGAGGCCGAAAGATTTCGTAAAATTGCCCGTCCCATGAGACACTACACTATACTTGCTTACAAGATCGTTAACACCATTAAAGACTGCTAGCAGCCAAGAGACTTGTGGAAGAAAAGCGCAGAAGCATTCCTGTACCTCTACATAAAAACACAAGCCGTTTTGCGCTCCCGCCTGAGCGAACGCCAGATGTGTGATCAAACCCTAGATTGCTCCAATCGCCGATTCATGCATTTTCTTTTCAGATGTTCGTAAAGCCATAGCCTCAATGCGAAGTAAGTCTATTACGCAGAGGACGCCTCAACGATGGATGAAAAGACATCCCCACGCTGCCATGATGGGTTTACACAGCCTGGTAAAGGAGGAGCGGTTCCCCGATGTTTTCTATTTCAGGGATGGTGCATTTGAGATCGAAAGCTTTGGATAAGACAATCTTGAAAATCTAGAGGCTGTCAGTGATGCGTTTCTTGCTGCCCACGTAAAGGGGCTCATTACCTTTTGCACGTTGATACTGTGACTAGTACTGCTGAAAATGAGGCTAGCCTTCATTGCCTTGGCAAATCGCTTGGCCTAAGGATATTGTTAGCGCGAGTTATGACATAATTGAAGCGTAATGCTCACTTGGTTCGAAATCTCCTCTTGTTCTTCGCGAGGGAAATTGACAAAATGATCATATTTTGTCCCCACTAAAAATGGAATGGCCGTTTTGTTGAAACCACGTCCCTGGCGGTACCATTCTTTAATAGAGTTCAGCGTACTCTTCCGAGTGAGATCAAACATGAATAAAATGGCAACAGCATCGTTACAAACGAGCGGTAGCATGTTAACGAATTCGCGCTGGCCCCCCAAATCCCATATCGAGAAAGTGATCTCTGTGTTCCGAATGGAGATGGTCTTCTCCATGAAGTTTACACCTGTTAGAATTAGCACGGTCATTCGGGTATGTTCATGGCGCTAACTGACCTAATGTCTGGATGTAGTCCTCGTCCCAGCTGCCCTCGACATACTTGACCATAAGACTGGTCTTGCCAATCTGCGCATCACCAACCATGCCGACCTTGATAACCACACTGGTATTTTTGGTAGCAGCCTCCTGCTGTGGTTGCGCCGCGGGTCGTTGAGTTTGATCCTGGTATCTGACGCCGCTCTCCGAGTTTGGGTATCTATGGCCCATTGTGGAGTTGGGGCGAGAGTTTGATTGACCCATATGTGTCTCCTTGCCTCCATTGTAGTAGCCATGCCGCGGGGGAGTGTCTGCGTCGGAGGGTGTATTGAAGCGCGAGCCATAGTTGCCGTCACTTGCGTGACCGTAGGGGTGATATGCAGTATCCGAGTAGGATGTCTGAGGCCTGTGCTCGCTGGAATAGCCATTGTTGGCGCCATGGCTGGATATGTTGGCGAGGTTGTTATTGTTGCTGGTGCTTGTGGTGCTGCTGCTGAAGTCTGGGAGAGGCGCATGGGTGGAAGCGGTTATGGTGGAGGCGGTGATGGTGGAGTTCATGCTATCGTCAACATCCATGGGCTGTTCGCTATGTTTCTGCGCCTCCAAAGGCTCGACGGGCACGCTCTCCTGCGGCAAGTCCATGTTGTCTTGCATGTGTCTTGACTCGAGACCAGGTATATTGCAGGTAGGGGGCGGATAGGCGAATGGGAGGGGATGGCAGGAGGTGGAGGTTCCGTAGACAGACCGGGCCCCGCGCTCAGTGTAGTGGACAGGCAAGCTTCACTAGACCAACGCGTCACGACGTGTAGACAGGGTGGGTTGCATGCTCTGCAATCTGAGATGGCGACGGGGAGGGTGAGGGCGACCGAAGAGGAATGGGAAAATGTGCGCTGGGGTGTCTGGCTACTGCTGGGCGGGTGTTTGGTGCATACTTGTTGTTGTGCCTGTGCTGCGGTGAGCAGGGGTGCGCGGAAGTCTGGTCAGTCTACTAAACAGCAGACGAGGGGCCGAAGTGCAAGTGGCTGGCTGCTACTGCTTGGTGGGCTGCCTGGTCTGTGCGCCTCATGGCCCAAAAAATGCTCTAATCGATTAAATTATTCCTAGTCCCCCGCAGACCACATGCGCAGCCCAAACAGAAAAAAAAATAATACACACCAGGAAAAAATTGATACGCACGACCACGCCTCGCTGGACGCACACAATGGCCAAGAGACCCGCAGATGCAGACGAGACAGAGCGCGAGGCCATCAAAAATGGAGACCGGCCCATGGAAATCGACCAGGACGAGGTGGGAGAGTTCGAGGATGAATATGAAGACGAGTTCGAGAGCGAGGATGAGATCTTAGAAGCCGGAGTCGATGGACGGCCAGATGAGGAGAGGGAGGCAGAGGAAAGAGAGAGTACGTTCAAATTGCTTTTCTAGTCACGCAGAGTCTTGTCTAATTGGAACCAGATGCCATGGAAGTCGATCAAGGCACCTTCATCCCAGGACGACACAAACTATCCGCTGGCGAAACCCTCGCGCCCGACTTGTCCACATATGAAATGCTCCACGCCTTAGAAGCTCCCTGGCCATGTCTCTCATGCGACATCGTACCAGACAATCTGGGCTCCGACAGAAAGACCTACCCCGCCACCGTTTACGCTGTCGCCGGTACACAAGCTGCGCGTGGGAGAGACAAGGAGAATCAAATCATGGTCATGAAGATGAGCAGTCTGTCGCGGATGGAAAGGGAGGATGAAGAGGAGGAGGAAGACTCCGATGATGAAAGCTCAGATCCCATATTAGAGACCAAATCCATACCCATGACCAGCTGCACGAACAGGATACGCGCCCACCAGCTCCCACAGACCACATCTGCGAAACCTCCAACAACTCTCACGGCATCCATGACCGAGTCAGGCCAAGTTTTGATACATGACATCACTCCTCATCTCACTGCATTCGATATTCCCGGAACCACCATCACTCCCGCTCAGAATAAGCCCATCTCCACAATAAGAGCGCACAAGGCAAACGAGGGATACGCATTGGACTGGTCGCCTATTATATCAGAAGGAAAGCTCCTGACAGGAGACACGGCGGGCAACATCTTTGCCACAACGCGCACTCAAGGAGGTGGATGGGTTACGGACACTACACCCTTCACAGGCCACCAAGGCTCGGTGGAAGAAATCCAGTGGTCGCCCTCGGAGCCTACCGTCTTTTCCTCTGCGTCCAGCGATGGTACTGTCAAAATCTGGGACACGCGATCAAAGTCACGGAAAGCAGCCATCAGCGTCCAGGTATCCAAGACCGACGTCAATGTGCTCTCCTGGTCACATAAGAATAACTTCCTGTTGGCCTCGGGTGCGGACGATGGAGAGTGGGCTGTATGGGACTTGAAGAACTGGAAGCCGCAGACCGCCATGGGCAACCAAAAGCCTTCGCCTGTCGCTTCCTACAATTTCCATAAGGAGCAGATCACATCCGTTGAGTGGCATCCCACTGATGAGAGTATCGTGTTGGTCGCTGCTGGCGACAATACCCTTACACTATGGGATCTTTCGGTAGAATTGGACGACGAGGAGAGCAGGGATACAGGTGGTGTTCAGGACGTACCGCCGCAATTGTTGTTTGTGCATTACATGGAACAAGTCAAGGAAGCTCACTGGCATCCTCAAATCCCTGGTACCATCATGGCTACTGGTGGAAGTGGGTTTGGGTAAGTTCAATTTCCAACCATTTGCTTTAACGTGCCTACTGACATGCAATAGTGTTTTCAAGACCATCTCTGTCTAGTTCAACAATCAATTAGCGTTACTGTGCGTATCAAGTGTTACGCGCAATCATTCCATTCCGCGCGTCTCACACCTGTCTTTGTCCTCGCGTAGTTATTGTTCATCTCACCTTGCACAAAAGGCAAACAGTCATCTCGCCCAAACAGCAAACAAAGAAGGCGCTGAAGGCTACATAGCGCGAGCCGTTACTGATATCTCTTCGTTCTCGCCATCATGACGAGCTAGCATTATCGTGTTCCCGCTTGACCGCCCCATTCGTACACAGTTTCTTTCAGCGATTTACATCGACATGTCTCTGCCATTCCGATCCACATCACCAGCTCCTCATCTGCCTACAACCCAGCAAGGAGATGTCGATACTCTCAGTCGGCCCACTCCGCTCTTCTCATCGACTTCCTCTGCCACTGTTCATGGGCCCAACATCACTACCACAATCTTTTTACCATTATTATACGACCCGACCGTAGAGTGTTTGCGGGCCGGGCAATGGAATGGATATGTTCGATACGAGGAAAGCAAAGAACGAAGCAGTATCATGAGAGAAGAGATGAGGAATCGCAGTGAGGGGCAACAAGAGCAGCGAAGTTCGGAGACGAGGCATCTCGTCAATGAATAATTCACGATTGTGGTGGAAAGAACTCCGCCAGAAGTTTATAGGTTCGATTTGGCAGGAATGGGATATGGAAAGTCAATGTTCTGTTTTTCTTAGCTAAAAGTTCATAGATAGATCGTCATACCACGCAAAATCGACCAAGCAAATCATCATTATCCTAGAAAGAGCCTCCTAAACCACCCGCCAGAAAGCAGATTGAAATTCTCCTGTAACTACCCCGGCTGTCCATACCCAACTTTGTATACCCGTGATACAGAAACCTACTGGACACATATCACGCATTGGTCTTGGAACAAGATGGTCGACCGATGGACGAGGAAAAAGTAAATGGAACGGCACAACTTCCCCAAAAATAAAAAGTCAAAAGCAGAAAACGAAATCCTCCGGATATCAATTTATCTCAACCCCGACGTATCATTTACGCCCTGCACCCTCCCCCTAACTACCCATCAGACGAACCTGCAGTTTTATTTTGTTCCCCGTCATCATTTTTGTCTCCATCAGTTTTGTCTGCAACACCAGCCGTTTTATCGCTCTCATCAGGTTGTTTTCCGTCGGCCTTGGTGGCAGAGTCAGACGAAGAGCCAGCAGCAACATCGTCTTTGTTCCCTCCTCTATTAGTATCAGACGCTGCGCCTCCCCTATTAACGGCACCATCCGTACCGTTCGCTGAAACACCACCGGCCACTCCGTCAGAACCCGAAGACCCATCCTTATCTCCGCCATCGACAGAACCACCACCATCCTCAACATCATCATACGCCAACCCGGCCCTCTTCCCATGCAGCACCAACCCAAGAAACCCACCCATCCTCTTTCTCGGCCTCAATTTTTTCCACCCTTCAGGCGTGATGGGCTCGCCGCGACCACCAGCTAGCCACCATAACGTGTGAGGGAGGCGCTCATCGTCATCGTCGCCGCCACCTCTCAATCTAGGCATTGCGTGGCTGGTCGTACGACTACCATCCCCGTCGCAGAGCTCGAGGCGTCTGCCTTGAATAGTTGACGGGGTCGGTGGCATAGTATCGTGGCCTTCGGTCAGGGTGTGGTCACTGTCGGTAGCCGCACTACTACCACTGGTAAAGGTGGAGGCGGAAATGTCGTCGGCACTTCGGACGTGCCTGGGTCCGCTGGACAGGCGGGAAATGGGTGTAATAGTGCAGGAATGATATGAATGATCTTGAGTCTGAACGGTACTTTCTTGTGACGAAGGCTCCGATTCTGTCTCTTCTTCTTCTGTTACGTCGATGACATCGAAGGTTGTTTGGAGGCCCACGTTGACGGCGTACCTGGCCGACGCTGAAGATGATATTGAGGGTCGATATCCAGCTTTTGAGAACACATTCGATTGATGCAATACAGAATCATATCCTTTAGATCGAGCTGACGGGCTCGAGGGCGTAACTTTTGATGCTTGTAGTCTTGCTGGAATCGGTGATCTAGTACCGCGAGGGCAGAAAATGGTATTTGCGTAGTCTTTTTCGTCGCCAAGAGCAGTCCGTGGTCTACTCTCTCTTCCCCTATTGTGGAAATCGGATAGGGTTATCGGCTGGTTGTCTGGGAGAGCTTCCAGGTGCTGTTGGAGCTCGCAGGTGAAGACGAAGGGATGGTCTTCGGAGTGAGGGGCCAGGGGTATCGAATGGAGTTTCAGGGAGGTAGGTCTTGGAGTATCACCGCTGGGAGTTAGAGGACTGGCACTTGATGGTGGTAGAGCAGGTAGGGACCGGGGCGAAGACAAGGATGACCTGAACCATTGCTTCAAGCCTGGTATCTTTTTGGATTTTTCAAACGAGAAACTATGCTTGTGCTCTTGATGTACGGGTTCATGTCTGGTGGGCGGGCTTCCAGTGGTAGCAGTTACGTTCAAAGCAGGCGTGGAAGTGTTCAGGCGAGCGAATCTCGGTCGAGTTGGACGTTCCGTAGAATCATCATCCATAAGAGGTGGAGTTTGAAGAAAATTGGTGCTCTGCTTGTTGGGTCCTGGAAGCATATCGGCCTTTCGCGTTCCTCTTCTCTCGGAGCTCCTAATCACCCGATGTGACGGGGGGTTGATGGTATGGGATAAGGGATTTGGCAAGCTATATGCTTCACAGGGAGCAGGTGGTGATGAGCCTTTCCTACCCCATGCCGCACGCATTCTACATGGGTAGTCATGCTGATGGTCGAAACTTGGGAACGATAGGTGGTATTCTGGATCGTATAGACGAGGTTGTTCGGGCTCAGCCATGGTAGAATGAATTGACTCATTTCCAGATTCGTGTGTGGATGTACTGTTCCTGTGACGATGGTACGGAACTGGTGCCGTTCTTGGACGATTGATCGGTGTGGAGGGTCTTTTTATTAGAAAGTGGCTCAGACGCTCCATCAGAGACAGCCGACAGCGATCGGGTAGGGGTGGTGTGTCCATCTAAGTACTTGCCTACGAGCAGATGGAGACATAGGCTAAGAGAACTCTGTAGTATTGACTTTGGTGGTACGCCTCCTGTATATGTAGGAACGCTTCGTGTTGAACTCCAGGTACAGAGTCGTTGTTATCGAGACCCCACGTGGCGTGATGTATTGAGACATTCGTCACTCATTGCATCACCCCTGGTTGAATTAAGCTGACTTTGTACCCGCGATATAGGTGTCGTCCGTGACCACGGCGTTTTGGTTGAGCAGGGTGTGAAGTATACATGCGTTCGCTTGGTTGCAGTGGGAATGAAAAGGCGCGCGTGATATCTATAAGTGAATTCCATATGTGAAGTGAGTGCTTTGGCAAGAACTGAACGAGTGACAAATCAGTGTAAAGTGGCGAACCCGTTAACTCGCGATCATAATTCAACGACGGTAGGAATGGATGACAAGAAGATACATATGAGTCATTCTCCAGGGAGATTGTGCTGAACAGATTGATAGAAGTATAGCCGAATGGAAAAGGATGTGGTCGCTCTGGGCGGAGGCAGAGATGGCAATGATTATGGTCCATGCCATATCGTAGCTATATGTCAATCCCTGGCGGAACTGTCATCTAGATATAAAACCAGTAAGCATCCATTTCATCGATATTTCCATCAATGGAGACGCCGTTTGTATGCGCCCACCCGTCTCCACTGGCTACGTAAGGACGGTCCCAGTATGATTGCGTCTTCATTTTATAGACAGACAGTTGTGTTGGTGCAATCGAGCCGCATATCGTTTTGCGTGTGCTGTAATCGGTGAGCTGCACGCTGGAGCTGCACGGCCGGCCTAAAACGGCGCGTCGCCCCAGATACGCAATCGTCATCCCCTCGGTATAGAATTTCATTTTGAGCCCGCATGGGATGCACAATCGAAGACTAGCCATCGAACCTCCGCGGGCATAATCGCGCCCTTTCCTCATGTCGTCCGCGAACATGACATCTTTGCGGAAAGAAATGCAGCGTTTGCAAGTGTAGAGCTGCCTGGAAGCTGCCCATTCACTAGTCTCCGCTTGAAGAAAATCCTTGAGGGTGGGTGAAATTCCGAATCGAAGATGTTGATTTACCATGGCTAGGCGGGCCCTGTCCTGGATATCAAGGTGCTCGGAGATTGCTCTCAGCAGCTCAAGAGGTATACGGGACAACATGCTTTGGCAAATCAGCGGGATAGTCTCGTCAAAGTCAAAATGGAGAAGCACAGTTTGCTCCAACAGGAAGAAAATATGGCAATATATACATGTATCTGCATAAGAATGGCGTGAGAAGGCGCAAAGCGCGGGATTCGTTATAACTTTCGCATGTACGTATGGAGGCGTTGTGCGCCTTCGCAGCATCAGATGACCAGATCTCCGAAATAGATTAAGCTGAGGAGATAAGTAATCCATTAGCAGCAATTTGCCTAACCTTACTACATATGGCGGGGAAAGCGAGATACACTTTATGCTGCAAATTTGGCGCAACTGTGGTGCATGGGATTAGCATGGACAGCATCTAAGCTTAGAGCATGCCATAAGCGGTGTACCGTAATTGTAGCGGTGCACCCTAACAGACGTTCGGGCACCTGGGTGGGCAATTTGTGGCACGGTTACGGTAGTTGGCGGAAACGTAGAGGGTCCTTTTCGCGGCAAGTACCCGTACACAAGAAGTGAGGTGTCTTCAGATGCCTGAACATGGGGGAAATCACCCCCGGGCGGTGGTGATGTTCATCTAAAGCGTCTTTTCCCTTTTCAAATCATTCATCACCATGTAACGAGAAAGAGTGATCCACCCCCAACGAAACCACCTCATCTGACTCTTGTGCGCCGTGGTCATGGCTCGCTGAGCGACCCTGTAACCAACCGGTGAGCTGGTAAACACCAATGGTGTAGGAAAGTCTCCTAGAGACTTCTTTCCCAGTATGACACGAATCAAAGTGACAGGGGCGTCAAGAATGCCCGCATACTTGCTTAATATGGAGGTAGTAGTAAGGGTGTACAGCTTGATGGGGCACTCCCACCCACTGTGACGGTGCATAAGCGCTTTGAGAAACACGTGCGACCCGTGGTATAGCGATTTATGGTTTGGATGAGAAGAAATGCCTTGCGCGTCGAAGGTGATGATGGCGTCAATGTTGGCCTGTGGCGCCTCTTTGGAGGTGATCGAAGCCATCTTGGGAGCGAAAGTTAAAGTGAGAAGGTTAGATATCAGGCGAGGGTGCCATGTTACCGTCATTGAATCAGGGAAGTTGCTATGCGCAGTCAATATGCGAGTAGGCGTCCTTGGGACTCCTCAGTGAAAGGATATTGCCCATTGACCTACCTGTCTTCAATGACGTGTATGTCATCCTGAGAGCGGATCCCCAGCTGGATTCCGCTCTTGACGAGTTCCTTCTTTCTGGTGTCGCCCAATCCATCGGCGTCGCCTGCGAACCCACCATTGATCAGCACGGAACCGATTGGCTGTTTGGCTGCGGAAGAGGAGAGAGAGGTAAAAAGAAATAGGGGGCGCGGTACCGCTGCTTAGACAGAGAATCTTGACATGATTCCCAAGCTCTGGACGGGTCAAAGCCAGCAGCGTAGGCGCAAAGAACATGGCTTCATCATCTGGGTGTGCAATGAGCAGCAAGATGCGCTTTCCTTGCAGCGTGGGAAATGATTGGCAGAATTGGGAGGTATACAGCCATAGCCCGAAAACCAGAATGGGCACAGATGCCCACGTTATCCAGTGCATGTCGGCGATCCCTTCGATTTGTATGGTTGCAGCTGATAGCGGCGTCGTGATGATTCAAGTCCTTTTTTCTTTTCTTTTTCGCGATCACCTGCAAGAGTGTTGACGGACTGATGGAGGAGGAGGTGTGGTTGACGAGTTGGAAGCTTGGACCAAATCAACTTTACCCATCGTTCCAGCTTTCATCTCATCTTTTTGGCCATCACCTCTCGCTGCCCTGTCAGCAACTCTCACCCTACATCCATCTGCCACTTCTTAGTCTATCCTCGAGTCCATTCCGTACAAAGAAAATTGGGCAATATCAATGAGCTGTTAGATATGGGCGGCAATCGTAAAGCACGGCGGGCCGCAGGCCAAACGAGTACGAACGCGACTGCTACCCAAGCCTCGGGAAACTCCATCCAACCAACTACTGAGATTGACGAAGACGGTGTCGAATACATACTTCAACATCCAGACCGTTCAGGTCCGAAGGAGAAAACGTTATTTGATTTGGCAGAGGAGCGACAAAGAGAACTGGATAAGAAAGCGGGCAGAGTGAGGCCGAGCACAAGCCCCCAGGATGATGACCCTCTTCCCATTGGGCCTTTTGGTGACGCCATTCTCTATTCAATCTCCATGGCCTCTCTCCATGTGACCTTAGATGTCATTGTATTCAACCAATATCGGGAAGCCGTCCTTTGGAGCGAAATCTTCACGCGAGCCCTGACCGCTCTCCCTATCTTCTTCTTACTCGTCTACCTCACGCATGTCGATTTCTCCAACCGCTTCCCCATCCTGCGCAACATCGTCTTTGCTATCGGCGGCATCGTTGCAGGATGTTACCTAGTCTTTTCTGGAAACAAACATGGGTACTACTATGTGATGAAAGCAGCGCCACCTGTGGGTACCCTCTGGATATGGAGCGTAGTGGAAGTCGATGTGCTATATGCAGCGTTGAATGCATTGGCTGTTCTCGCCTACTCCCAATGGAACGGGTTTTCCTTCTTTTAAACAACGGACTCCTTCGAACTCACTTCACCTGTAGCCTGATGCGATGTTTTGTTTATCAAAGATAATTCGAGAACCTACGTACGACCTAAAAGTACACGCAGTGCACCTGCGTGCTCTAGAAAATATTTTCGACTCACGAGTCTATGCTCATTCTAGATGTCCTCGAGTCGTGGCAAAGGATCCAGTTTTATTTGGGCAAAGCCCAGCACGCGTCCGACCTGGGGGCCTTTACCGTTACACGATGCGAACTGTGTGCAATGTTTGCGCAAACCTGAATAGTCTCACATTCCACTTGTGTCAGTCCAAACCTCCGACACGCCTACCAGGGCATCATCCTTGGAAGATTTTGCGCCATCATGACGCTCAGCACTACCGTCTGTCTCCACTCCGTCTACGGTAGGATGGCTTGAAACACAGAGTGGACGCAACCCTCTTCGATATATAACCAATGTTCAACTAAAGTCTCTCTGCGTAGTCTATGTGTTTCGAACTGAAGATTTTGTATAGACTGTTCCAACATGAATCGGGCCAATATCGTTCAAGGAAAGCCATTTCAACCATTTAACTCTATACTCATCTTTTGTTTCGTCGTCCCCCCAAGATTCACGTTCAAAACTAGTATCCTCGTCTTCTCTTCTTCTCCCACGCATCAATACTAAAGATCGCTTCTAGCGGTCTAACCACACCAATGACCAACGTGCTTGTTTTACGAATACTTCCCGGAGTCGCCGGCTCAAACGCTTTTCCAATTTGAGCCTGCATGGGAACCGCCAGGAGATGAGATGGAGGTACAAATTTACTTCTAGCTCGGATTCAATACCAGCAGACATTAATACCATCACAAGGATATCCCATAATTCAACTTTGATAATCTTGAAGATTGTCTGAAAACCCGGTTGGTCCAACTCAAAGGTCACATCAACAACAGCTGGAAATGGTGGGTTGAACTGCCCAGGCTGCTCTTGGAGATCTTTTCAAAACTTCCGATGCGGAATTGCGTAGTGCCTAACATTCTGCAAATCCTGCATCATTGTAGTGGAACTGGATGCGAAAACATGGTGCGATATCGGAAAAGTATACAGCTGACTGTGCTTACTCCTCTGCGAGTAACCACATCCATGCCGTCCATGCACACAATTGGTACAAAACTGGCAGGGAAAGAGAGTAGGGGGATTGTTCCCAGCACGATAATGCTCGGATCTTCCTGTCCATACTCATCTACCTTATGGCCTGAACTTCTTAGGATACAGTGATACTGTCTGCATCCCGAGATATTCCTTTCTAGCAAATTGGATTAGTGCACTGTAATAGATGAGGTTTTTTATCATTGTGTATAGCCAGCGCACGCCCAGGAAGCATCGTTTCACTCAACAATCAAACTGGATAGACAGGTAATCCAGTGTCTTTCTGTACAGTACTGGCAATCTGCTAACTTTATTCAGCCAGCATATCGACTTGAGTGCCTGTACACCGCTACCCAGACTACAAACTGTTTCACATAATTTCCGCCGGTATGGCTGCCTTGAATTTGAGTTGCACAAACCTAATCGGCCTAGATATAAGTCGCTGGTTGCGCTACATCACAGGCCAAAAGTTGGCATAGCTTAACAATGCGCACCACTAGAATGCTTCAATTGGCAGCATGGCATGGGTAGTTGTATCTGCACATTACCGACTTGTGCGTTTGTAACCAACTGACGCAGGAACACTCGGGTTCAGTAGAAATCAAACGCTCTGTGGCGGTTGGGACTAGACTAACAGTCACATGGGACACGGCTCACTGGCCACTATGTAGTTCACTCACTTTAATATCCACCCTCCTCTATTTTGTAGACGAGTCACCTCCAGGTCTTGGCAACCTTTCACGCCGTGACAACAAAACTCCAGCGCCGCTCCCCTCCACCGCACACAACCTACCACACTCCTTATCCCAATCAAACTCGTCAACCCTCTCTCTACGTCGAACAACCCTCTTTCTCCACTCGTTGTCCGCATAAACTACTGCAGTACCACCGTACGTCTCTGGCAAATACAAGAACGCCTACAACCTACAGCAAGCCACGACAAACGCCTTCTTGCTACGCCACGAGACGCCCAACATTATGGTACTTCCTCATCCGTTCAAGTCCGAGTCCTCTTCGGCCATGTCTCTCCGACGGATCATATTTGCATGCATCCTACTCGCCTTTATGCCGGTAGTGCTAGCAACCTGCGTTGATGAGACAATCACGGAGACCGCATGGATTACCGTGACTGCGGCTCCAGGCGTTGCTCCAATTTCAAGTGCTGCCTGGAATTCAAGCGTTGCCTCGACTGGCGTCCCTCATTCAAGCGTATATACTCAGCCAGCGCCTGCGACATCAACCTTGTCCACGCTTGTTCCTTCTGAGTCCGGTAGCAGCAGCTTCAACGCCAGCATTGTGTCTCCAACGTCAGCTGCCGCCACCACGTCTTCCGACATGCCTCCCCAGTCTTCCAGATATTCAAATGCAAGCGCAACGGCAACTTATAACCCTCTACCTAAGCCAGCCCCAGCCATGTTTGCTGCGCCAGAGACATTCAACCAATTGACTCCATTGCCTAATCAGGGTTCCATTCGGAACTCCTGTGGCTATGATGTCTATGTCTGGTCAGTAGGCTGCTCCAACACTGCCTCCAATGTCAAAATCGCTGCGGGTACAACATGGTCCGAGCCACTCCGCCGTTGCCCCAATGGCGGCGTCGTCTATAAAGTATCCAAGACTGCTGGTGACAACAGCAAGGTTATGCAATTCGAAGCCGGGGTCTGGGCCGACAAAGATATCGTTCAATACGACCTTAGCTACCTCAACTGCATGGTGCCAGGCACAACAGATCTTTCGGCGTGTGCTGGATGGGAAGGTGGTCATCAGGCTGTGCCAGGGAAAGGTTGCCAGGTTTTCGTTTGCAAGCCTGGCGAGTACTGTGATGGGAGTAGCTACACGGTCGCCGAGTTCGGATACCAAGGTGGTGGCATTACTCATCCCAATGCAGGCTGTGCTTCTAGCAAAGGCATTGCTTTCGAGCTATGCGCCTGCTCCAAGGCATAGGCTGTCAATACGCCATCCATGAGTAAGTAAGCTCCCTTTTTCGGTTTTTCTCCCCCTTTTGCCAACCCCTTGCCATACCTTTTCTTGAACAACTTTTATTTTCGACCTTCTTCATACACAATTTTGTTGGGAGGACGGAGAAATTTACACCTTTTTTCTATGTCTTCAATTCGTGGGGGTATAGGAATGTATGGGCGTCAGTGAGCATGAGCTCCGTCTGGAAAGCCTTCACGAGAGGGACTTGAGCATTTCTTTTTCTGTCATCCGGGATTTCATTATGGGAAGGAGGAAGTTATGCCTGGCATACTCATGGAATTTCACACGGTTGGAGGTCTAAGTTCAATACCATGTCGACTGTTAGGGCGCCCCGTCTCGACTAGTCACTTCAAACGCATGTACTGAGGCCCAGCCCTGAACTTTGGAACCGATATCATGGGGCTTTCTTTCGAAAATTATGGTGTCTGGGGGATTGCATGAAATTTTGTCTAAGGGAGTCAAACAATGTCACTGAAAATTCACCTCGTTTCCGTGTTTGCCCACTTTGAAATCATTTGCATCCAACGCAAACAGACCCACGTCGGGCTCAATCGCTGTTCCTTCTACGATGTTCCCACCTTGATCCAATGTGCAAACCAGCGCCGCAGATATTCTCATCTTCGAGGACAGGAGCGATGTCTCGAGTATGGCGTCGGCTACAAGGCCAACGGCCGGCACTTCCAGTATATCCGCTAAACGAGAGGGAGAAACATGGCGTTTGTGTCCACATTTGTACGCGACGTCTGTACGCCCGTCAATCAACAAAGTCATCTTGATGCTGGCCACCTCAAATCGCCATCGCCATGAAATTACGGAACGTACAGAAGTTACCACCACCAGCCCATCATGCACAGTCGCTACACGATTCGGGGAGTACATAAGATATGAATCCAGCCATCGAAAAAGGCTAAGGAATGTGAGGGCGCCTTTGTGGGAAGCAAAACACTACGGTACGGCCACGAAGCGATACCGCTGCCATAAAGTTTCTTGGGAGTAGAACAGGGTTTGCACCGGTCTAAACGGCAGCGCGTGAGTCCATAATTCTTTTCTTGATCTTTTTGGGTGGGCAGACGGCTTCAAGTAGGATTATGTGTTTTAGAGTCCTCGGGAATGTGTAGTTTTGCTTAGGGTTTGTTCAACGTCGCAAAGTAGGGCACGTGGATTAATGTAGGATCAGTCACGAATCGTATTCTTGTATAGAAAACTCTTCGAAAAGCTGATGTATGTGCACATCTGCTTATTTATTTACACGTCGAGGAGCTGTGTCTTATCATGCGAATCTCGGCTTTGATGTGTACTCGAAGTGAATACAGAGTACATCAACGAAGTATTTCCAATTTCAGTGCCATCCTCGAAGACTTGGTTAGACACAACTCTCGAAACAAACAAAATATCCCCTTTGTTTCACCGTTGTGTGCGTCTTCTTCTTCCGTTGTTTAATTGCAAATTATAATGCGTCTCCGCGTAGCATGAGAAAATTGTGCCTAGACAATCTAATCGAGATTGTTTTTCCGATGTAGCATGCTTAATATAACTCGTACTCGTCCTGTAAGAATCTTCGTAGAGTACCTATAGCACCGTGCTCCAACGACTGCGTACAATTCGGTGATTCGACGTGTTGAAATAACGCCGAAAGCTTCGAGAACCGACTATCACAAGTCGGACACTTAAATGGGTATACCCTGTACTCGAAGATGGAATGTAAGTCGTGGAAACTAAGAAGGGATTCTCGCCATCGACGGTCCACAAAGCAGAACCACATGCGGCATTCAGCTGCAGTTCTGTTCAACTCGATCTCGTCGACGTCTTGATTGCAGTGTCCGGACTCTAAGTGGAGAATCTGGACGAATCAGCGGAAATTGCACAAATGATTCATGCATTGATGCTTACCATGCCTCCGTACGTATTGAATGTGTCGAGACAGCGGTAACAATCGACGTCCCTCGGGTGATGATCCAATCTGTGCTGAAACCCGGGTCAGAGTGTGTCGTCAAAGATGTTCCGTTGATGTGACTGTACCTGACGACGGTGTAAAGGGGTGTTAAAATGCTCCCCGCAAGCCGTGCATACGTTTTCATCTTCGACGTGCCGCCAATAGTCGTCGGCGTCGGGTGTCCATAACGCTCCTTCCCCATTTTCACAACCTTGACAAAATGTACGGCAGTCCGACTCGAGACAATGATCAATCAACTCTTCCCAAGTTGTTCCGTCAAAGTCACACTCAAGGCACGCGTGGTGGCGAGACGAGTTAGTGACATGCTGATCGAGAGCCCTCTGTGTGTTGAACTGTCTGTCACAACGATCACACCACCTAATACAACATTAGTATGTACATGTAATACTCACGCTTTGGGCGGCTGCGACTTACACAGGCATTTTTTGCTTTGGTGCCGAGGCAGAAGTAACCGCAGTCTGTATGAGAGGCAGGTACGATGAAGGTTCAAGGGCAAGTCGCAGCTGCTGCGGTTCTATTTTGCAAGCTTGCACGTGCTCGCACCGCGACTTCCTCTTTCTGCGTCCCCTCAACAACGCATTACGTCACCAGCGACAGAGCGAGGTAGAAGCAGACATTGGAACACGAGAGAAAGGCTGTGAAAGGCTGCTGGTTCTCGTTTCGTCTTCGGTGTGGTGCGACGGTGGGCATCAGACAAGCCCAACAAAGTAGCTGTGCATTCCAATACTACACATGTTCATTAGTGAGTGGGATTATCTATCAGGATATGAGCATCCCGAAGTGAAACCCACTCGCTGATTGACAAGATGCGTCTCGATTAGTCCCCTATTGAATTGGGATATGAGGTGAGAGGTATACATTCGGTATAAAACAAGACATCCGGAGCGTTGGATCTGAATATATTGCGTCAATGCTGAAGTGGTTACGGTTTCTACCACCTACCTACAGTGATCATTATTCGCAGCTACCTCCAGTCATTCACTGACTACAATGAAAAACATACGCATAGAAAAAAAGGTGAATAGCACATGTTACTAGGCGATAAACTGATCTCACCGCATGCACGCGCTTTTCACTGGCACACGGCACCCACTGTGAAAGAAATTTGTATTACTGTCCGTCGTCAACTCTCTCCGTTTGTCCCACAAAGTCTATATCACCATGGAGCGGCTTAACATTGTGGTTTCTGCCATGTTTATGTGCATGGTTAATTCCCGACGATGCTGCTTCATATGTATCTGATCTCGAGTGACGCTTGGTTTCTCGCAAACGAAATTGCTCATGATCGGGGGGACAAGTGCGTCAAAGTAGAAAAGGGTAACTGTTGGGCAGTTGGCAAGTCGTGGGATTTTGATACGTTCACCCGCAAAACACACCACTATGAGATGTAACAATAACTACCGATGTAGTGGGTCATTGAAAATCGATATTTATCTCACATTTTTCATTTTCCAAGATGAGTGAGAAACCTCTAGCTAGATGAGCCGAAGCATGTTACATACGCAAGGACAGTTGAAGACCGGGACTTTGAACCAATGCATTCACTGTTCAATATTCGGCGCATATTATGATTGGGCGGTGTCGGTGAGGCGGGAGCGGAAGTGTGGCGGAAGTACCAGGCACTGCCGTTTCAGCGTGGGCGGGTGGCACAGGCAATCAGATTTGGTCCGGACGCACCAACCCAACGTAGAGGACAACAGTCATACCGGGGTGAAGGCGAGCAAAGTGAGAGCCATTGTAAATAGATTTTGTGGTGATGGGCACGCATTTGTGAGCAGGGCGGACCTTCTAGTGCTTTCTTTCTGAGAGGGTCCGTGCGAAATCCTTGGCGGCGGCGGCGGCGGCCTGGAGGGAGCTGCAGCTATTGGTATCTACATCACTTAACAGTAGCTTTAAATCCACCACGTCGCCTTCCCATCCTCACTTCATCAACCCGCCCCCCAACCCCAACTTCCCGCAAAGCACGCCCGCTGCTTCCTCTACACAACCCTACCTTGCACAACAAACTCGAGTCTCGTCAAAAACCTACATATCAAGATGTCGGCTGAGCCAGATCACACGAAGCCCAAGCCGGACCTCTCCAAGTGAGTTTGCCCGTCCTACCGTCAGGTGTTGCCTCTTGCATCGGGTATTAATATTTTTCTAGGGATCCATCGGGAGCTGAGCAGAAAGATGTAAATACTCACTTCTCCAGTGCAGAGATGAACCACACTGACGCGCCACAGAATGATGAGACAGCAACCGCTATTCTTAAGAAGAAGAAGAAGCCAAACTCGTTGATGTAAGTACTCTTCCGACATGAAAAGTCAGCCCATGCAGAAACTGACATCTTCAATAGCGTCACTGATGCGGTCAACGATGACAACTCCATCATCGCCCTCTCAAACAACACCATGGAGACGCTCCAGCTATTCCGCGGTGACACAGTATTGGTCAAGGGCAAGAAACGCAAAGACACCGTTCTCATCGTACTTGCGGATGACGATCTCGACGATGGATCCGCACGGATAAATCGAGTTGTTCGCCACAACTTGCGAGTGAAGCACGGAGATGTCATTACCATCCATCCTTGCCCCGATATCAAATATGTAAGTGTCATCATTATTACATGCATCAGAGCGTGCGTGGCTAACGATTCAAAGGCCAAGCGTATTGCTGTCCTTCCAATTGCAGATACCGTCGAGGGTATCACCGGATCATTATTCGATGTGTTCCTCGCACCGTACTTCCGCGAAGCATACCGGCCCGTACGACAAGGCGACCTTTTCACAGCCCGTGGAGGTATGAGACAAGTGGAGTTCAAGGTCGTGGAAGTTGACCCACCGGAGTTTGGCATCGTTGCCCAGGAGACAGTGATCCACTGTGAGGGCGAGCCGATACAGCGTGAAGACGAGGAGGGTAACCTGAACGAGGTTGGCTATGACGACATTGGTGGTTGCCGCAAACAGATGGCACAGATCCGCGAACTGGTGGAGCTACCCTTGAGACATCCCCAGCTGTTCAAATCCATCGGTATCAAGCCTCCCCGTGGTATCCTCATGTACGGCCCACCGGGTACCGGTAAGACACTCATGGCCCGTGCTGTCGCCAACGAAACCGGTGCCTTCTTTTTCTTGATTAACGGTCCCGAGATCATGTCCAAGATGGCTGGTGAATCCGAGTCCAACCTGCGAAAGGCGTTCGAGGAGGCCGAGAAGAATTCGCCCGCTATCATCTTTATCGACGAGATCGACTCGATCGCTCCCAAGCGTGACAAGACCAACGGTGAAGTCGAACGCCGTGTCGTCTCTCAACTTCTTACGCTCATGGACGGTATGAAGGCCCGTTCCAACGTGGTTGTCATGGCAGCCACCAACCGACCGAACTCGATTGACCCTGCTCTTCGTCGTTTCGGCCGTTTCGACCGTGAAGTGGATATTGGTATTCCCGACCCAACTGGTCGTCTTGAGATTATGCAGATCCACACCAAGAACATGAAGCTTGGTGATGACGTTGACCTGGCAACTATTGCGGCTGAGACTCACGGCTACGTCGGTTCCGATTTGGCCTCGCTCTGCTCTGAGGCTGCCATGCAGCAGATCCGCGAAAAGATGGATCTCATAGATCTAGACGAAGACACCATCGATGCCGAGGTTTTGGATTCTCTCGGTGTGACTATGGAGAACTTCCGATTTGCCCTTGGTGTCTCAAACCCATCCGCTCTCCGCGAAGTCGCCGTTGTGGAAGTTCCCAACGTCCGCTGGGAGGACATCGGTGGCCTCGAGGAAGTCAAGCGCGAGCTTATCGAGAGTGTCCAATACCCAGTCGACCATCCCGACAAGTTCCTCAAGTTCGGCATGTCGCCTTCCCGTGGTGTGCTCTTCTATGGTCCTCCTGGTACGGGTAAGACGCTGCTCGCCAAGGCCGTTGCCAACGAGTGCGCTGCCAACTTCATCTCTGTCAAGGGACCTGAACTGCTCTCCATGTGGTTCGGTGAATCTGAGAGCAATATCCGTGACATTTTTGACAAGGCCCGAGCTGCTGCACCCTGCGTTGTGTTCCTGGACGAACTAGATTCCATCGCGAAGTCACGTGGCGGTTCTCAAGGTGATGCAGGTGGTGCTTCTGATCGCGTTGTCAATCAGCTTTTGACCGGTAAGTAACTCCTCCCAGTAGACATCATATTCCAATGGCTAACTTGTAACAGAAATGGACGGTATGACATCGAAGAAGAACGTTTTCGTCATTGGTGCAACCAATCGTCCCGAGCAGCTCGACAATGCTCTGTGCCGTCCTGGACGTCTCGATACCCTGGTGTATGTGCCTCTGCCTGACCAGGCCTCTCGTGCCAGCATTATCCGGGCCCAGCTTCGCAAGACTCCTGTGGCCCCCGACGTCGACGTCGATTTCATTGCAGCCAACACCCACGGCTTCTCTGGTGCTGATCTTGGCTTCGTCACGCAGCGTGCTGTCAAGCTCGCTATCAAGGAGTCGATCGCCACTGAGATCGAACGCCAGAAGGCCCGTGAAGCAGCCGGCGAGGATGTTGAGATGGGTGACGAGGGAGCTGATGACCCGGTTCCTGAACTTACCAAGGCTCACTTCGAGGAGGCCATGCGTTCCGCTCGTCGCTCCGTGACGGACGTGGAAATTCGCCGATACGAGGCTTTTGCTCAGTCTATGAAGAACTCTGGTGGTTCCAGCTTCTTCCGCTTCCCCGATGCGGAGAATGCGGCCAACGAGCAAGGGAACAACTTCGAAAACGTGGGCGGGGATGAAGACTTGTACAGCTAAACTGGTGGATTTGTCTTTTCTTGGGTTCACAATTCTCTCAAGGCGGGTCATCATGGGATAGTTAGGCGCACTCTGTCACGTTTCTCAGGTTCGTGAAGGCAATGAATGATAGATGAAGGTAATGAAGCCCAGCGCTTCCAGTTTGCATCTGGTAAAACACAGAAAGGAATTGCCGGATGAGCATGTATGCATCGGCATCGAAGGGTCTATAGTGTGATGTGATACGTCACGATTGCCATATTGAATTGATGCTCATTTCCAGAAACATAAAGTACATGATCTTCCTC
This sequence comes from Periconia sp. R9002, assembly GCA_023627715.1. Taxonomy (NCBI): domain Eukaryota; kingdom Fungi; phylum Ascomycota; class Dothideomycetes; order Pleosporales; family Periconiaceae; genus Periconia; species Periconia sp. R9002. The sequence continues at coordinate 472,588 of JAMAHW010000013.1, read as the reverse complement.
GTGATATTCGTCTTGGTCCTCCAAGAGTCCAATGATGAAATTTCACCATTCTTCTGTTGAGTTTGAATGAACAGTCGAATATAAGTACCCCCGTTGCACGAAACTGCAACCCGATGACTGTTATCTCCCTCTCTAGGCAATGTACGGTGGACTGATCCAGATTTGCCTCTGCGCATGGAACGAGAAGTCGCGACCTCATGTTGCCACCGGACCTCGGAAATCGTAATATTGCTGGATTTTGACGGAAATTATATAAGCGATGCTGATTGAAGTTCGTAAAGGATTGACCAAAATTCGGTTCAAGAGTAGAGTTGTACGGTGTTGCACGCACCACGCGTATTGATCAGTCGGGCAGATCTGCCAAGATTTGCCGAACGAATTGTACACGAGCATGCCCTTGGGTAACGGTTGAGCGTATGGGATAGAGATAGTCGTAATATCCTCTGCCCACAACATGGCATGTGGGCCCCAATCATGGCTTATAACCTCGCGGCTCTTATATCCTCTTCCTGGAGCGTTGCAAAAAAGTTAGAGATGTGATAAGTACTTCATCATCCATCTTACATGGACCTCATTGTCTCCAAACCACACATCACTTGTCAACGGCGATATCGCAAACCTTGTCCAGCTCCACGCCTAGTGTTCGTGCACCGGCGGTGACGACTTCGTCTGGCAAATTTAGATTGTAATCGTCCGATTCCTTGTCCTTGGAGTGGCCGTTGGTGCCGTTAACACCGTTTGTAGTGGCGGAGGTGGAGGAGCCGTTGGCTTTAGCTTGCTGAGTGTCGTGGCGGATTTTTTCGTTGACGCGGGCCATGGCCTGATCGAAGGTAGTGCACTCGCCCGAGCGGAACAGCTGAGTAATGTAGGCTTTGAGGTTCGATTTGAAGCCTGAGGCCTGCATCTCATGATCTAGGGTGGCCTCGATGTTGCGGATGCCGGTGCCGGAGAGCAGGGCCGAGTAGATGTCGTTGCGCATGTCAGGCGTGAGGGTGTTCTGGGCTTGGGTGGAGCTCATGGTGATGGGCTTGGCCATTGGGTAGCTTGTAGGTACGTGTGGATGTGGGATTGTGGATTTGTCGAGCTACGGGAGTTTTGGAATGGGGGAAGGGATAGGGTTCGGTTCGCTGCCGGAAAATGACGAACGCTATGGCCGTTGTCGATCTTTCGGAGATGGACGTGACGGGGTGGGAGGGACTGCTAACTCGTGTAGGGAGGTAAGCTCTGAAAATGTATAATGGCAGCAGTGCAATCTGCGAAGACCAGGAGTGGTGGAGTGGTGGAGTGAGGGCTTGGTTGGACGAATGGGGGTTGCTTTAATGTTCCAAGATTGCGCCTTCCGAGTACAAGGAGGGTTTGCAGGTTTTCGGACGAGGCGAAGGCCGGGGGATGTGTACAAAGAGTTGTGCAGAGCAGAGCAGGTGGTAGGTATCGAGTGCCAATAATCTTTTGTTTTTATTGGAAGCTCGGGCCTTAGCCGGCGGGTCAGGGCTGAGGACACTGAATGGCTCTGGCGGAGCAAAGAGGGATGATGGGTGACGGATAGGGTGCAACTGCTTTGCTAGAAATGCATCTCTGCGGTGCTAACTACTGGTTAGAGTAGATGGGCGGCGGGATACTTACTGTATGTACGTAGGCGCTCTATAGCAGCAGTTCATTGTTCAACGTGTCCGTGTCCTCCTCCTCTGTCTTCTTCACCTTACGTGCATACATACCTAGGTATCTACCTACACATCTCTTTCATGTCTTTCTGCATCCCATTTTTGCTCGCATAGCATTCTTCCCCGCTACCGGGCATCCATCTACCTACATAGGTATCGTCCCCCTCCATGCCCATTGCCAGCGGGCCCGCTGTCGTTTGATTGCCCATCATCCGCGTAGCGATCTACATCCAACCCCCCTTCTCTACTATACATAGCGTAGCATCGAAACCTCCTACAGCAAGCTCCCGAGCAAAAGGGCTGGGCCAGGCTTGCCAAACAGGCTGCTCAATCTCGCTTCGTCTCAGTGCGGCCCCCAGCAGGCTCCCTCACACTTGCAGCGGTCCCCAGCGGTTGCTCGGCGGTACAAGCGCCGGCGGCCCTTGGGACTTCCTCCAGGGCTCAAGCTTCGCACCGCACCCAACGTACCGCACCGCTTCCACCTTGTCAACCCTCCCACCAATCCTCCAACCTCGCCTGCCCTCCTCCTCCATCACCTTCGCGAGCCGCGAACGAGAGGCTTGGCACGCCCATAGCGATAGCTCCCTCCTGCACGCCCTGCCACACTCCCCCCGACAGCGGCCATGACTACGTTGGCCGCAACGAGCTACTCCACATCCAAATACCACGGCGAGGACTCGGACGCCGACGACGAGTACGAACGCAGCGTCATCCAGAGCCCAACTCTCCCCGTCGACTACGCGGAGAGCTCCTCCACCTCCTCCGGCCCCATGAGCACCGAACACACCCCCACCACCTTCACCCATTCGCGGGACGCCAAGGGGAGCCCCACCACTCTCATCACGGAATGGACTGAAGAGCAGAGCGCCGACTTTGTGTCGGATCTGGGTTTGGATCAGTATGCGGACAGCTTCGTTGGTACGTCATGCCTGGGCAACTCTGCGTAGATTCCGAGTCGTCTGCTTACTTCCACCATACAGAACAAGGCATTTCGGGCGATGCCCTGATAGCCCTGCAACATGTTGACCTCAAAGACATGGGCTTGAACAGCGTGGGACATCGTCTTACCATTCTCAAAGCCGTCTATGAGATAAAAGTAAAGCAAAACGTGCCTATCGAGCCGGACCACTATATTCCATTATGTATGTCTGCATCAGCGTCATCTAACCCTACAGGATCTTTTGCTGTTTATGCTGACCATTACCAGCCGCCGACACATCTGCTCAAGACGCCCCGCCGACCCAAGATGACTTGGCCAAAGTCATCCGCGTGGTCCAGGCAAGGGACGAGCGAATTCGCGATAACGAGACGAAGATACGCCACCTCGAAGACGATCTGACCAAAGTGGTCGAAGAGAACAAGAGGCTTCGAGAAGAGATTCTACCACTTGTGCGGGCGTTCAAGGATAGCCAGCAACCGCTGCCCACACCGCACGATCGTGATCACATTGTCATGTCTCCCCCAGCACAGCCAGGAGGGAGCACTTTGTCGCGTAAGTTCTCTACCAAGAGGCTTTTCCTTTCGTCGGGTCCGAAGAACCCCTCTCCAACTATACCGGAGGGGCGCGCCTTGGTCGACAATTCCTCCCTCGATCCCTCTGCAGCAGCCCTAGCAGCATCCTCACACCTGACAGCGTCTATCGCCGGCGGCTCCCAGTTATCGCCTAATGCCGCCCCGCAACCTTCCCCTACTTCCCCAGCCTACGCAAACCAGCAAAACGTATATAACAACAACCGCTCCAATAACATATCTCGAAATGGCCATCCCGAGCATGACCCGCAAAACACTTGGTCGGGGTATTCCGATGCGACTCTCGTGGACAATAGACGTGATCCACGTGGCGGTTCCGGGCCAGCACGATCTGCACGTAACACTACGTCTACTACGCCCAATCCTGACGGAGACCCGCCTCTATCGGGAGGCACCATGACCTCAAACCAATCCGCGCAGACGCCTGGCTCAAGTAATCCGCAAGTTGAAATCTTCAAGTCGTTCCGCGTTTCCATCGATGATCCATGCCACAAAGTGTTACCCGTTGCACTCAAGAAATACAACATCACAGCTGATTGGAGGCAATATGCCTTGTACATTGTCCATGGTGATCAAGAGAGGTGTTTGGGATTGAACGAGCGCCCTCTGATCCTTTTTAAGCAATTGGACAAAGAAGGCCGGAAACCCATGTTTATGCTTCGAAAACATGCTGCACCCGCTGAAGGTCACGTAAGCACGGTCGGCGGCAATGACATCAGAAGCGTTGGACCAGGGAATAGCTTCGGCTGGGATAGCGGCAACAGAGTGCAGTTACCTGGTGGAGTGTTGTAGGCTCTTGGACAGATTGTTTACGTTTCTTCATCTCTGCGATTCTTACTCAAGGTCGCTAGATGAACGTTGGAAAATTTTAGCCAACCCGTTCTTCTCCTGGATAATGAGGGACGGTCTCTTCAAGGGCTTCTTCCTGCGACACTGGTACATGTGAGTAGGTGGACAAAGGAATAAACGACCAAATTGGCATTAGAGCGCCGATCATTGTTTGGCCGAGCCACTGCGCATCAAGACACCATTGGGACATCAACATAGCCACACGACCGTTTCTACATTATATTCCCCTACCACATTTCCGGAACACGCATGATTCGAAAGAACCCTGGAGTTGACTTTGAAAGGGAGCGTGGTGTTCAATCTAGAGAAGGCCAAACTCCATCTTCGCCTATTCTTACATATTGCGCCATCAATTTCTATTTGGGGGCATATCACGAGCCGGCTTTAGGTACATTTTGGTACCGCCATTTCTACTGGATTTCAACGAACAATAGTTGGAAATTTCAAAAATAGCGATGACCGATTGTGTTGCTGCTCACAGGAGTGATCGGGACATGCGGGAAGGCTATTGCGCACAGTCTCATTATGGTGTTACTCGGATTTTCCAATCGATGTTGAAAAAGGATGTCATCGACACAACACCTTCCGGCGCCATCCATTTATTGCCGGCTTTATTATTCTGTTATTGTTCTCTCTTCACCTCGATTTACTCCGGTCTGGAATTCAGGTGCATAGCGTCGCGCGATCGGTTGGATTGAGTATCTTCATTTTTATTCCTGGGTTCGGTGCCATTGTTTTCGTCTCCAAAGCATGATTAGCCAAGATTCAGCCATCTTTTAATCTGGGGAATGTTTTTATCAGGTGGTATCACTCGGTGAATGCAGAAGGACCATTTATTTTATGCAATTTATGTGGAAGGCCATGTAGCGAAGGAGTGAAGAGACGCATATACGGAGCGCGAGGGAACGGAGAAATAGTGAAGAAAATGAATACAATTCGGAATAAACATTGCACAACAATCAAGCATGATCCGTTGTAGTCTGCTCCCTTTCCCAAAGACTCATTGATATACATCTACAACAGTAATCTTTGTGGAGCAGTTTCGCCAATTTAGATTCTATGGACGCCATGATGAAGTAAACGAAGATAACGTAGCCACCTTCACCGTCTCAACATTTGAAAGTCAAAACTTCACGTAAGTACTAACAGCTACAGGCAAGGATGCTCCCCGATCTCTTCCTCAGTTCCTGCAGCGTTCCTGGCCAGGTTAACTTACCTCGTTTAGGGTTGTGTCGAGACAGGACTATACCCAACACCTCGTCGAAAACGGCGTGAACGAGTTCCTGGTGCTTCTTCCAAGTGTTGTGACGCGAGGTGTTTCAACTAAACCAATTCTGCTGCGTGGGCCCGTAGTTGGGCCCGTTGTCTCCTGTCGTCGTCAGCATATTCGTGTTTGTGGCAATGGGCAAGGTTGTGGTGAAAAGGAGTTCGCTGTTTGCACAGAGGGAGCGGGCTTTATACCTTAGTGTGTTTAGGTACCTCAGGCCTGACTTCCCGTAGCACGTAGGACCTGGGTGAATGTGTATCATGTTTGTAAAAATATTTAAACATTCTATATCTGCCATTGAACGACCGCACTTTTCATATATAATTTACATACAAGTACAAGTTGGGGTATACATATAAACCAGCCAACACCCTACAGGTCTTTCATATCATCCGTACAACGTGCTCCTCCACAAACTGGAATCCCCTCACAACCTCATTTTTTCTGGTCCTGCTGCGGCTGTATTTTGCGGCCCTCGGTCTCTGCTTCTTTTTGTTTCCTCCTCAACGCTTCTATCTTGTCATCAATGAGTGCGATGTCCGCTTCCACAGCCAATATCTTTTCCCCTATCAGCCTTTCATACTCTTCGTCTGACAAGATGCTCATGGGACTCCACTTGCTCTTCGCAAACCGCTGCAATAGTGTGTCTTTTACCACTCCTTGCTCCCTCCTCTTATGCTCCTCCTGCACTGCCACCGAGTTCCTTCGATCCAGATAGTGATACCCATGCTGGCCCGCCCACCCAAACAACGAAAACATGAAAGTTCCGTACGCGGCATTGACAGGCCCGCGGAACAGCATACCAAGACTGAATCCAGTGAAGGCTCCGGCTATGGTGGAGGCGCGAACGCGATCCTGGGGTGACGGATTAAGGTCCTGGCGTGGTATGAGAGGAGCACCTCGTGTGGAACGAAGCCAGTTCTGAAGCCCGTCTTTCTGGAGGATGCTGCTGCGAACTGCCCAGAATGTGGTGCCGATGGCAAACCATTGCACGCCTGAGACCAGGGAGAATAGAACGGGAGTTTCTGTGCGGATGGTACCGACTGTTGCACCGACGATGAGACCCGGGACAGCTAACAAAGTCAATGGCGTCCACTATACGTATTATATTGCTTCCGGTGATATGAATGACTAGGCATGTGTGGTGTTCTAATTGTATACATGCACCTTTGATATCACGACATCCACACCACGTGATATGACTTGGCATTCTTGATTGTCCACTGAGTTGTCGTTCGTGCAGCCGCCGTGTTTCGTTGGAAACATGCATACATATAGCATCGCCATCATAAAGTCGACAGCAGACAAGGAAGTAGGACAGATACAGAAAGCTGATCACTTACCGGCACCAGCGCCTAGCTTCAAAGCTGGCCGTGCCACCTGGATAGGGTGTGTGACATTGTTTGGATCGAGCTGGGATGCCATTTTTTCCTCATGGAGAAAAAAACGAAGACAGGGATACAAGCAATCCAATGCAGTGTTGACGTGTTGGCGGATGCGAAAAGTCTGGGGGGTGGAGATCCGTTCCTCTCCCCTCCCAATGTGGGTTAGGTAATCCACACACTGCGCTAAAACCGCACTTCAAGCCCGACCCGCCATTTTTCCTCTCAAGGCTCGGTCACCTTCTGGGCTTGACCACACCACCAACGATTCGACGATTCTAACAACACTCAGTAGAACGACGCACCCTGAGAGCAGAAACAGCTCTCGGTCTTTACTTAGCCAACGCGCCATCTTCGAGAGCGCGTTGACTGCTCAACCGCAATCATGGGTATGCAGGCCCTTTCGTGAGGAGCGCTCGCCACACGCACGCACAATGCCCGCGAGCCTTGCTGCGATGCCGTGTGGACGCGGCGCGGATTCGAAAAACACCGTGGCTAACTGTGAATTGCAGCTCCCGCCAAGAAAGGCCAACAGAAGATGTCCCTCGGGGACTTTCTGGGCGATCAAAGTATGCGCGCCCGGCATTGCCCCTCATTGACAGCAGCAACTGACTGATTTACAGCACTCGGATCATGGGCTGATGAAATGGAGGATATGCCCGTAGGCAGTAAGTGTACCCCGCACTAGAACAAATTGTATTAAACTAACGTGTTCGCAGGCTCCGGTAAAATTCTCTACCCCAAATTTATATTGCACGATTACTAACGACGCGAAGCTGGAGGTGGAGGTGGAGGTGCTGGATATGGAGGCGAAAGACGCGGATTCAACTCTGGAGGAGGAGGTGGTGGTGGGTTTGGCAACGACCGCGCCGGCGGATTTGGTGGGTCCAATTCCTAGATATGCTACATGACATTTGTTGACTCTCAGCAGCCGACCGTGGCTACGCAGTTCGCGAGCAACTGCCCCTCCCTTCGAAGCCTCCGTATACTGCGCATCTGGGCAACTTGTCTTTTGATGCTACAGAGGGCGACGTTCAGGATTTCTTCAGCGGATGTGATGTCGCACATGTGCGCATCGTCGAAGACAAGCTAGAGAGGAAGCCGAAAGGTTTCGGATACGTCGAGTTCAGCACTCTTGACGGCTTGAAAAAGGCGTTGGAGCTATCCGGCACACCATTCCAGGGCAGAAATGTCAGGGTCAGTGTCGCCGACCCACGTAAGTCGCAAAGTTTCCGTATAGCATGCACATGTTACTGACGAAATGCTAGCCAAGGACCGCCCTGAAGGTTCCAAGGACATGTCGACTGTCGACTGGACTCGAAAGGGTCCCCTTCCTGACCTTCCCGGACAGCGCCGCACATCTGATCGAGGAGGCTATCGCCAGTTTGATGCCGGAAACGACGCTGGAAGCGAGCGCGGCGGAGATCGCCGACGCCCCCCACCTTTCTCTAGTGATGGAAAGGAACGTGATTTCGGGAACTGGGAGCGAAAAGGCCCCCTTTCCCCAGCCGCTGCACCTGCTGGGCCCCCAAGGGAAGGTGGCAGGATTCGTAGCAATGATGGCCCCCCACGTGAGCGTCGCCAATCCCCCGCTTGGGGCGAGGGTCGATCAAATGATGGATCTCGCCCTCCACGTCGCGAATTCCAGGAACGTCCCCATGTGGAGCGCCAGCCCACTGCCCCTGAATTGGACAACCAATGGAGGTCTAAGATGCGACCCGATACTGCTACAAAATCTCCATTAGCCACTCCCGATGTCAGCACCCCTTCATCGCCTGCTCCTCAGACCGCTGCCCCAGCCACGAGGCCGAAATTGAATCTTCAAAAGCGGACCGTCTCTGAGGCCGAACCTGCACCTCTCACAGCTTCTTCCGAGACTAGCTCTAGGGCTAATCCGTTCGGTGCAGCACGACCTATCGATACTGCCGCTCGTGAGAGGGAGGTGGAAGAGAAGAAGGCTTTGGCTTTACGTCAAAAGAAGGAGGCAGATGAAAAAGCACGCGAAGAGAAGAAAGCAAAGGAGGTCGCTGAGAAGGCTGCTGCCGGCGAAAAGGCTGGTGAAAAATCCGACGAGAAGACTACTGAGGAGAAGCAGCGGTCGAATTTCGAGATACTGCAGCGTGTGGGAGAGGAAGGCGATGCGATCCCTGAAGAAGACGCCCCTGATGCACCTGCGAACGGTAACATTGTCGACGACAAGGCCGTGAAGCCTAAAGAGATAGTACGCGATCCTAAGATCGAAGGTGCCTGGCGACGGAAGTCCAACACCCCTGCAGCTTCAGGTGCCTCCACGACTGAGAAGATGGATGATGATGGCTGGAGTACTGTCACAAAGCCAGGGAAAAACACTCGAGGCAACCGTCGTGGTGGACCCTCGCGCGCCATCGCGTCCTAGATCTTGCATTTGGCTGTCGTGCCTCTTGCTTCCTAACTTGCTTGCAAAACTCTGTTTCAACGAGGTCCTGCATTTGCTAGTCTTGTCGTGCAGCGATCTGTTCTGTCGCATCTCCTGCACATACTCTGCCATGAAGCATGTTCGGGCATTTGGTTTACACTGGTTCTCATTGCGATGCGATATGTCACGCCTGATGAAAACGATTCACTCTTTCATGGCGCGTCACGAATGATTTCCTTCGTGGCTAACACATCTCCTACGACCTTTCCTTTCATCTCTTTACGCCCCTGTCCGAGCATGGCCGTACATCTTTTCTCCCCTCCTGCCAAAAGTTATGATTTCTTCGATTGTCCAGGGACTCGGAAGCATGGTGCTTGGGGTTGGTGTTATACAATCCTGGCTGACTCTGTTCGTGGAAAGTTGCGTGTTTGCGGGATTCGCTAGGTGACGAGCGGGTGTATTGTTCGTTTCTGCAATAGACATTTTCTGCTCGGGCATGTATCTATTCAAGGTAGATTGCTGAATGGGTTCGTTTACTCCACTGTCCTTTGATCACCTCTAACTGCATTCCAAGTTTGCATGCGTGTATGTGCAGTCGACAGTATGCTTTTATACGAAAATTCAACCAGAGACTGTGCACAAAGGCATGTCTTGTGATCCCGTTGCTTTTCAACGAGTATGAAAATAGATCACACGAAGTAGTCTTCGGTCTGAACAAGTGACACCGCAGTCGTCTCGATACCAACGGTTTGAGATCAATGGAGATCTCAACCTAATATAGTCTAGCGCTCCCATCCTATCCCAGCAGTTTGCCCCCTCATACGTCAAGTAGGGTACCTACTCAGGTACCGGCCCTCCATTGATAGCTTGACGACTCCTTTTGAATCCCCATTTCTTGCTTTGATTAGAGGTAGCTCTTTTTCCTTCATATTCACCGTCGCTGCCTCATTCCGTGGAATTGGCTTTATAACTTCTAGTATGCCGTCGGGATCACAATCTCCCGGCCCGAAGCCAGCTACGTCACAGCCCAAACAAGCAAGATCCAGGAAAGCTGCCACTCAACCCCAGCAAACTGGCATTGGGAGATCTGGGTCTGCGGGAGGAATTATTCTAGAAAATGAGCACACTGGAAAGAAGGAAGCATCATCCACCCCAGCAATTAATTCCAAAAGTGCTGCTGTTCCAGCCGCAGCAGACAAGAAGATGAATGACAAAACGCCAGCAAAGAACGATGAAAAGGGAAGTGAAGCTGCCGGCGCAAGTCGCCCCAAAAGAAAACCTAGGAAGCTGAACAGAGAGCCCGCTCCTGAAAAGAGTGCTGCTACTACGGCTGCCACGGCTACGAACGTCAATTCCACATCGTCATCTGCTGCTGCTGCCGAACTAGAAGCCCTCAAATCTCGCGTCCGTGGGCTAGAAGCCAAAGTCGAGGAGCTGTACTCCTCCGCTGAAGTTCGCACTGGCCGCTCTCCACGTCGCCGCGGCAAAGGCCGCAAGGGAAGTTCTGCTGCTCAAGTTCCCACCCTCGCATCCACCAATACCCCTACCCCGGTTGACAATGAAGAAGAGCTTGCAGATGAAGAGCTCACGCGTCTCGAGGATGAACTGGAAGATGCCCGGCGTGACCTCATGCTGTATCAGCCCCGTACTCGACCACGCACAAAGCGATCCACTTCAGAGGACACCGAGTACGTGGAGGAAGTCCCACGAGATGGCAGCCGCACGGTGACTACAGGAGATAGACAAGTCACGCTAAGCGGAAGTTATCGGATCCCACTGCCCGCTACACTATCCATGGACGACGTGAAGAGTATCCAGAACGGCGTTTCGGCTGCCCAGAACGTAGCCAAATCGTTTCTCGACCAACGTCGTGCGGCACAGGCGTCACGTACTTCTACACCCCCAGATGCCTCCAAACCAGCGCCCAAGGCTACGTCGAGAAAGGCATCGGCTCCGCCTGCGGAAGGGAGCAGGGACGCCAGGGAGAACGGTGGGAAGTCCTGGGGTGAATGGTTCGGGGGGTACAGTCTCGCCATTTCAAAGGCGGTGAAGAATATTGAGGCCGAGGCCGCGATTGAAAGCCAAAAGGCTGCTGAGGCGAGTACATCATCAAGGTCAGGAAAGACTTCATCCGCTAAAAGAGCCTCGAATGCGAGACCGGGTATGAAGGGTCGACAGAGTAATTTGAGCAATGAGCAAGTGCAAGGCTTGATGAGTTGAGGTTGAGATGGAACTTTTTATATGTTTTTTGCCCGCTCTGTATGATATGGTTTAGGTGTTATAGGTTTTCGAGTACGAATAGCGAAATTGGAAACACAAAGGGCATGAACAGAATGTATGAGTTGCACTGGTCGAATTATATACTGTTGAGATTGTTTGAGGGACAAAAGCACTTTCCAAGTTTTATTTTCCTCAATAGCCTCTTGCCATCATGACTGAGTATTGAATAAACTTACACCATCATGACCACCCATCCCGAGGTTAAAGGTTGCATTGTTCAAACCACATGCCCAACCAACCGTACACACACCTACTTCTCGGCAACAACCACCCACTGACTAGCCCGCAACCACACCTCGTCCTCGCCAACGACCTTGACCCCCTTCTCCTCTCCAAGCGACTTCAGCACCTTAGCCAACATATCCACCTCCTCATCCCAATTCTCTTCATCGTCCGGGAACCAGCCCGCAATCCCCGCGAGATAAGCCCACGTCTTCTCCACCCACACCCTGAACCCTTCAGCACCACCGCCCACCTTCACCCACGCTTCACTCGAGTCAACCTTCATCTTCTCCTGGGCGAACCCGGCGTCAATCATCACTTGACGGATGTGCTTGCCGTCAATCCAGCTGGTCGTCGGAGCCGGGAAGGGGTGCTTGGAGCGGAAGTGAGCGTGCACGGCGAAGATGGCGGGCTGCCACGAGACGGACTGCCAGCAGTTCACGATGGCGGTGCCGCCTGGCTTGAGCGTGCGGTAGATCTCCTTTACGCCGTCGAGGCCTGCGCCGGTGAAGAAGATGACGCCGATGTTAGTGATGGAGTGCGTGAAGGTGTCGTCGGCGAAGGACAGACTCTCGCCGCGCTGGTTGGTGGCGGTTACGGGCCACGAGTTGGAACTGGCATCCTCCGCGAGCTTGTCGAGGAAGGGCTGGTCGACGTCCGTGGCTTGGATTTGGATGGCGTCTTTTGGGGTGTTGGGGTTGGAGTGGATGATACGGGATACCGTTCCTGAACCGCACGCGTTGTCGTGGATGATGGAGCCCGCGGCGATGGAAGGGATGAGGTTGAGATTGTGCCGGGCGAATTGCTGCGTCACTTGCCCGCCTGTGGATTCGTAGGTGGTGACTTTTGCTGCTCCGCTGATGAGGCGGAGGGCTTGGGGAGGAACGGAGTTGTGGGAGATGTTCATCTTGAAGGTCGTGGGTTGTCAATCGAGGGTTATGAGTTTGCGTGTGTATGTGTTTGTATCGTGAGAAGCTTTGCGTATTGAATTGAAGTCAAGGATCAATTGAAAGAAAGCGGTTCCTCTTTATATTCATGAATTGCCTTGGGGGCTACTTCTCTCTCGTGCGACTCACTACCTAGCTGTCTTCTTTCCCCATGTCGCAACAGCACCAACTAACTACTAACCTAAAAAAAGAAGCCATGCTCCAAATTCTTGGAGATACCCTGAAGCCACCAGCCATCTCCTTAGTTGACGTTCTGATGATATGATCGGGTCCGAAATGGTGATGGGGCGTAAAGTAACAATATCCGGACCTTTTCGGCGGAGGCTAGTCGGACCATGTCTCAAATCCGACCGCATTCGGTACGGTCTAGTGACATGTCCGTGAGCGCGGATTCTGTTGGTTGTACCCCAGTCACATGACCTCTGTGTGTTTGCTCCACTAGGTAGCAGGGCATATATATATGCCCGCGCCTACCTGATTTCACCTGTTGCCGCCCTGTTATTGCCCTCAACCATCGCTACCTACAGATTCGCCGCGGAGCCGACCAGCTACCTACCTATATGTGTATTTTGATATGTCAGACCGAGCGTTGTCTTCTGATCACAAAACTCACAAATATTCGTCACTGAGGCCCTCTTAGCTGCATAGCCTACTTGACGCATCCCCTTTCTTAATTATCGGGGGGCGTAACGCATTGGTCTCTACGGTGACATTCACCTACATTCGACATAGCGTAGGGCAACGTCGTCACCCACCCTGTATTCAAAACAAATATATTTCCCAGTACACGAAGCAATTCAATGTGCACTTGCCTAGGTGGGTACAACCATGCATGCATTACGATGCATGGCCAGGAGCGGGGAATCACAAAACACCAGTTGATTAAGCACAGGTCCATGGGTTCTTTTTGTGAAGTAGTGACTTGTTTCTTGAATAGAAAAGCTACAATTACATTTTGTATTTTCCTTCCCCTGCCCAACATCCACATTACGGGCACCAGCCACATTCACTCGTATGAATTAAACAAAAACTGCCTCAAACTGTGGTATCATTCGTACAAAAATCGAAAGCAAAGAGTCGTGACTCATGACCTCCATCCATGCGATCATATCATGCAAAAGGAAGCACATTAAATCCGTCGTTTACACATCACCGCGGAGCACAGGGTTGTTCAAACCGAGTTGGGTGTTGAACTGTTGCTGGCCTTGACCAGGAACACCGGGGTTAGCTGGGTTGATGGATCCGGGGGCAGTGCCCTGCTGAAGTGGTAGAGTGGTTTGAGCACCAGCACCGCTGTTGGGATTGAAGGCACCATCCATTTGGTTGGCAAGGCCTTGACCGTGAGTGGTTCCGGAACCAATTCCAGCTCCAGTGTGAGGATCAGAGTGGTAGCCTTCGGGACGGCCATGGGGCTTGCGGGTAATGGGAGCAATCTTGGGTACGCTAGAGGACTCCTTTGCAGAGCCAATGCTGAAGACAGGGCTCTCCCACTTGTCACCTTTGGCAGCAAGATCCTTGTACTCGGTAGCCTTGCTGCTGATGCCACCCGGTAGAGAAATGTTCTTGAACATGCTGTCGTGCTGAGTAACAGCCACATTGACGTGCGTGTCCTTGGCACGTTCTTGGACACGAGCAGCCTTCTGCTTGCCTTGCATAATGCGCTGGTTGGCAGCAGAAGCATAGCGTTGGTAGATGTTCTGGATGTTCTGAGGATCAGGGTTGCGCTTCGCGCTCTCCGCAGCCTTGTCTGCCTCCTTCTTGATGTCGTAGAGAAGAGCATCAAGCTGGTTAACATTGTCCTTGATCTGCTTCTCCAACACACGCTGAATGACGGGGCGCATGACCTTGAGCAAGAGGGGCTTAAACAAACTGAACAGGAGCTTGTGATTGCTCTTCTTCACCTTGATGGAAAGGTTCTGGATATCAGTCGAAACCTTGTTGATCTTGAAGTAATGGATGTCGTCGCCCTTGTCGGCATTCTCCATCTCAACCTTGAAGCTGAAGCCAGAGCCCCCCATGAAAACATCCATGACACCCTTGTCAGTGATGGCAGGGAAGCCCTGCTTCCTCTTGACGTAGTAGGAAACATCTTTGATGTCCATCTGGACGCCAGACACGGAGAGCATGACCTTGTTCTTGTTCCTGCTAGAGATGTGCTTGCGGCCCCAACGCCAATAGTTGTCCGAACCAAACTCAATCGCATTGGGAGCTAGGTTATCACCCTCGATGACGAGGTTCTCCACAACGGCGTCAACCATGGGGTCGCTGTACTCGATGCGAGGGATAGGAACGTAGCGGACGTTCTCAAAGAAAGCGGGCATAATGACGTCGGTGAGATCCTTGACCAGATGAGGTTTGAAGACAGTCTGGCCATTCTCATCGTGACCCAAGTCGTTGAACAACTTGGTGAGAGAGTCGGCAAAGGCCTTGTTCTGAGGATCGGCATCGAATTGCTGGCCCAGGAATTTGAACTCATCAGCAACGCGATCGGTGTGTCCACGGTAACGACCACGGAGCAACTGATGACCCTGATCGTAGAGTATGTTCCACTCCTCGGTCGAGCGATCTTCGAGAATGTAACCTTGCTGTTGCAAACACTTGCGAATATAGGTATCCAAATTCTTGAACCAGTTCTTCAACTCAGGGTCGCGCTCGGCATCCCGGTAGATCTGGTTGATGGAGTCGATCAAATCGTCGAAGGAAGTGCTGTTGGCAAAGCGCTCGAGCAGAGTCTTAATGTCCGTTAGCATCTGAGAGTTTTCACCCAAAAAACCTAGATAATACGCACCTTGAGGTCAGCTTCGGCCAACTGAAGAGCATCATCCTGGTGCGCACCTTGCACATTCTCTTTACCCGAGGCCGCAATGTTCTTTCCATGGCCAGCATACTGCTCGGCCAAACGAAGAAGGGTTTCGATGGCGCCCTGGTAATCTTGATGACCCTGAATCTCAACGATCATCTTCTTTAGCCGCCAGATGGTCTGTTCACGTCGCTCCTGGGGCATCTTTCCTTTGAGATAGTTGTTCAAGCGGGCGCGCTGATCGCGAGCACGCTCCTTGGCACGTTCCTTGTCTTCTTCGGGAATATTCGCCTCCAACTGCTGCTTAGCTTGCTGAACACCAGCATTCGCATCGAGACCAGTGGGTTGGCCAGTCTGTGCCTCATATGCGCCTTGGTTTGCAACCTGAGCAGGGTCTCGGGTGCCTTCAGGGTGGGCGGCTTGGGTAACATCGCCAGCTGCCTTGTTGGCGTCGTCTTTTCCAAATGGAGATCGTTGCTTGAATTGATTCTTCGCATTCTGCATGGATAGATCAGGAACCTCGTGCCAGGTGTTATCATCTGCTGGACGGTCGATCTGGTTGAGTTGATCCTCGTTGGGGTTGACTCGGTTGGCAGCGTTCTGGGCGGCATCGCCGGCAATGTCTCGTAGCAAAATGGTAGCGTCCGAAAGCAACTTCCTGAACTGACCGTTTGAAATGATGAGCGTGCCGAGGGTGCGGAGGCCTTGCAGAGCCTCGTTGCCGTGTTGCCGCGCGGTGTCCTTGTCGACTGGGGCTCCCGGGATCTGGGCGTTGGCGCCCGTCACCTGCTCCGTCTGCCAGATGAAGTCTTGGAGGAGGTTGCCCTCGTTTTTGGTGAGCACCAGGTTCTTTGCTTGCTCGATGACGAGCTTTAGGTCGTTGACAAGAGACTGACCCTCGGTGGACAGCTTCTTGGAGGGGGAGTTGAGGGCCTTTGAGGCCAGAAGGGAGTTGAGAGCAACATCAATCTGCTTGTTGGAGGGGACCTTGCCATTGGCAAAAGCCGAGTAGATGCCAAAGAGCTGGAGCTTGGTGTTGACATCGCGCTCCTTCTGCTGCTGGTTCATGGGGACGTTGACGCCCGATTTCTCGCCTGCCATTGTGTTGCAGGTGTGTGTCGAGTGAATTGAGAGGGTGGATGGGGTATCAAATAACAAAAGAAGAGGAGAAAGCAGACGGATTAATTAGATGGGTAGTTGTTGGGTGGGGTGGATGGATTGGGGTATCTCTGGTGGTATGATGGGAAGAAAGGGAAGAGGGCGAGGAGAGGAGCGAGACTTTATTGTGGTGGGCAGGTGTGTTAGGTTACCGTGGGTGACAGAGGGCAGGCACGTTACGTCATGACGTCGACACGCAAAATCAAATGGACAAACGGGCGGAAAAGAAAAAACAGGCGAGACAGAGATTGGCGGCATGGACAGACGTCGACTGTTACGTGTGACGTGCCAATCACCCTGCTGCTTGGTACCTGGAGTTGTGCATCAAGCCGCGTTGGGGACAAAGCGCTTACCCAGAAGACGGTAATTGCGGCATGTCTTCTTGACTGTTTGTTGCCTTGATCTCCCAGCGACGGCCAAAAGGGGACGTGAGATGCTGGGCAGGTTGCCAAACGGGGTCTGGACACACGACAGACATGACGAGGTTGAGAGTTTGTCGCTTGTGAGGGAGGATGGATCGAATCCGATGCGATCGCCGGCCAGGATGGGGGCTGCATGTCGTACCCCAGTCTCCAGTATGCGCCATCCATCGTCATGGCATTCAACATGGGACAGGATTTACAATCCCATCCATCATCGCGCCCCTTCCTTCACACACGCTTTGTTTGTTGTCACCACGCACCGCCACTGACACCTTCTCCATTTCTGCCCATCATTCATTGTATACGTACTACCCCTCAACTTGGCCGCAAAATAACTACTGCAACAACAAACACATGGCCATGGCACTACCTATCGGATATAGAACTAACTAGCGCTGGTCCCCACTCTGTGCCGTGCTAGCCCCCTCAGCGCCACACACTTCAACCTGGTGTTGTGGCGGTTGGACCAGCCATTATGTCATGAATCGCCAACTTTGGCATCAAGTCATTATGACGGCATGTCTTCCCATCCATTCATTTCACGCGCCATCTATTCGCGGCCCCGCTCTGCATCTGCAATCTTCAATGCATTGTTTGCAGTGAACAACATTCAACATTCAACGCCTTGCCCGCACTGCACATGTGCCTCCTAGTTACATCATACATCGAAGCAAGAATGGATGACTAACATGCATTTGTCCGTACTCTGAAAGCTGTCACTAGGGTTTAGCTGGTCAATTTGGATTGCGACCAAACACACACACCTCTGCTTTCGAATCTCTTCGATAGTTTACCTTTACATGTGTTCTTCACAAACAGCCTATTCCAACCCAATAGTAATCACAATAACTTATAACTCCACTTCCCTTCCTCGGAAAACCAGTTACTCGTGGATACGCGAAAGCCCCAAGCCAGGCCAAAGGACATCAGCACAGAGTAAATCACTCGGGAAAACGCAACTTGTTGGTATCTGGAACCGACGACCGGGCAAACTATTTCTTGGGGTCATACTTTGTATTTCCCTGTTGACATGAAATGTAACTGCATCAAGTGTAACTGAATCATCACAGAGTATTGCTATTCCATGTTGACATATTGACGTTGTCGTATCGTATCCAACAAAACAGAAAAGGAAACAGGCAGTCCACCCGCATTACCAAATCATGTTGTGATCATTATGTGTGAGAAAAACCAGAGATTTTTAGCAATGGAGTCCATTATAGCATCCTTGAACACGCATTTTTGCTCTCTGACTTTCGTTTGCTCGAAGGCTACTTTTGCCAAACATTTCTTCCTCGAAAGGCCACTTTCCCTTTTCGGAATGCGGCTCTGCTGTTCTTGCAAGTGGGCAAAATTCGAGAACAGGAACTCAATAATTAGTCATCTAGGTATCCGGACGGTCGGTCCTTGCCTGTAGGCTAAAAGAGGGGATCAATTCAAATCAATAACTACATGTGTTCTCAATAACAACCCACTGAGTCTATCTTCCACCCTTGTAACGGCAATTTCTCCAATCGTGGTAACGATGGCCTAGAATTATACATGCATGTGAATAGCTATATTTTAGTATCTAGCGATTTGATGTGTCCCAACACTTTTCATAAAACTTCTATTTCAAATTTCTTTCATTTCCTCACCAAAGACCAACTCTCCCAACTCCTCATCCAGCTGAGCCTCGCCCTGCAGCCTCCCCATCCACCCAAGCCCTTCTCCTAACACGCCTCCCATCCCAAACCCCAGCACCCCCTCACAATTTCCGACAAGGCTCTTCTGCACATTCACAATACAGGCTACAGCCCCAATGCCTCGGGTCCACCATCCCAAGCAATCACAGCCTTGCAATCCCTTCAGCCTCATCCTCCTCACCATGGATTGGTCCAAGCACATCCCACATCCCTACCCAAGGGAATTCTTATCCAACCCCCCCATTCCACCTGGTTGCCCGGGCCGTAAGCGCTCGAGAGGCACAAGGCAGCACCCTCCCGGTCCCGAAGTCCCCCCTTTGCCTTTTCTCGTATAATGTTTACAGTAAGCATCAAGCATCGCGGGCAGGCGACCAATCGCAACAGTCTCAATGAAATTGAAGTCGGTGGGGGTTCTAGGGCTCGTATTGACAATACGAGGCGCGCATGGGAGTATTTAAAATCAGTGGATGGTGATTGGAGGGGTGGGAGGATATTGATGTGGTCGATGGCCGGAAGTGGTGCGAGGGACGCGAGTTTGGCTGGGAGGATGAGAGAGGTGCGTGCGGTAGGTTGATTTGGATGGATGGGGTGGACTGCTTGCGTGCGCTTGTGATCATGTGTACGGGGATTGTCTGCCTGGCAACGCGCGGGATGTTATGTACCAAGGCTCAAGGATGCGAGATATCGAGCAATCAATGCGTATTTCGCTTCTCGCGCGCGACCATCACGGCTTCCATATAGTTTCATGCGCCATACCGTCCGTATGTATGCCTGGGGGAAGGGTAATGTAGCAATGCGCCGTTAGAGTTACACGTCGATGGAATCATACCACATCAACCCGTCCATCCATACAGAAGGCTCCACCAACATACCATACCCTTGCTTTGTGTGTACTCCCCCAGCATTTGTGGGGGTTCAAGTGCATACTTGTGACTCACGGCGTGGATAGCTAGACACCCGTCTACATGTATGCTGCGAACAAACTCCACTCATTCCAGCTCGACAACGCACATGGCACCGCGTCGGCTCTTACAATTCGACTTACCTGCAGCCTTCAAAGGTCGAAGGGGGAAAGGCTAGCGAGTGAGCGCGCTGCTGGTTGGCGAACTTCCCACGCGAATGGTACCAGGGCTGATGCGATATGTGCGGAAGTGGGTCTGCCGTTGATCGTTTAGGGCTGACTGACCACGGACGGGAAGTGTACGGGACGTAGCCGACCGAGTCGCAAGAACATCGGTCGGGGCTGTGGGTCGGAGAGGTAATCGGGAGGCGTGGCAGGGTGCCGGATGGCTGCGAAACGTGCTCAAAGCTGAGGAATATACGGAGCTCCTTGTATATATAAGTACCTGCTGTGCTTTTTTTTTACCTAGTGTCTGATACGCTGAAATGGGCGTCGTATCCTGTCTTTCGTACGATCTCGATCGTTGGCCTAACTTAAGGCGGCGGGCGGCATTCATTGACGGTTGTGCAATTCATCCGGGAGGGTTGTCGAATGAGGACGAATGCCGACCAGCCAACCACACAGAGTGTGCATACGGGGCATACGACGTGGCTTTGCAGATGACTCGATGCAGGGTGTTCATAGTTTCCTTGTTCTTAAACGTGTCGCACTTAGCGAGTCCTCCTCATTCGCCCTTTTCACCACAGGTCTTATCAACAATCACAAGTAGACTTTCACCGCCTAACTGTCTCATCCCTCGACAAAGTTGTAAGGCGGTAGACTTGGAACGTTCTCTGTGAAGCGTACCTAGGATTCAGCTGAAGGACTACTGATTTGAGCTCACTCATTGCCTATGGGACGTATACTTGGTCTGGTCGAATACAATTATTCATGGTACCCTTGTTCATACAAGATGCAATGTCGCTGACGAGGCAGTCATCAGATAATCCGGGCCTTATTCAAAGCGAACGTTATCTCTTACCGTCACCTCAAAAATTGACCGGTTGGCATTTTGAAACAAGCACTTAATTCAGTGTCCCATAGCATTAGCAATTCCGTGAGGTAAATGCTTTGTGGAAGAAACACCTGTCTCTCTCTCTCTCTCTATCCGTACTCAATGGCATTTGTATTCCATGCTGCTGAATGTAGCCTCCAGTTCATTCATGTGGAAGATCTATTGCTATTTCCGATACAATGAGTTGAAAGCAACCGTATGATGTTTCTTCGAGCCCGTAATTCCTGAAGCCGGCGTTTAAATGTGTCATTTGTTGGTGTCTGTGAATGTAAACCCTAGACCCCCTATTATAATAGACAAAACAAGATCGTGAGCAAAGAGCGTGCCAATTTCCACAGGAATTGGAGCCAGATATCTCCAACTAGTTCCAGGAAAATCGGTGTCCAACACATCTTGTGCTGCTCTTACGAAGCGTGAGGACCGGTACTACAACACTAGCCTCAAATGCACTTCCAACGCAAATTTAGTATCGTACCGTATACTATATAATGGGTGTACTGCAGTTTCGTATATGCTTTCTCTCCGCGGGGGAGCTGTGCTCCGACCTGGCTCGTCGGGAAGAGATATAGTCTGTGCCAACGGAAAGATGATGGCGTGATGGCGTATTAGGTTGGGCGACCGCTTCTTGGAATATTGCAAAATCTGGTAACTTCTTGTGGAGGATGTGAAATTTGCTGTCGCTGACAGAAGAAGCTTTTCTATGATGATCCGGTAGCTGCAGTGGCTGAAAATTATCCAAAGAGGAAATCGACGACTGGCCCGGTCTCAGTATAGTTTCTGGCAGACCATATTCCAAAGGGTCTTGGAACGAGTTAGGCGACAATGTAGGAGAAATTTGGACTGCAAATCCTTGGAGATTCCCAGCTGGCTGCATCATAGAAAATGGTAGAGATCGCTCATTTATGGGCGATATTATTGACTGCGTTCTACGTGATTCCGCTTCTCCTGTCATTCCTTGTGCCACAAGAGTGATGCCTGACTCATCAAAAGTACTAGGTGGTTGTCTGCCCGCATGATCCATGGAAGATTGCCAATTTTTCTGCGGGCTAGAATTTGATCTAATCTCTTTGTTAGCCACCGCATTAGCTTGCTCTATTGTCCTGTGAATAGCATTGCTACTCAAACAATCAAGCAGCCATTCCATGGTTTTCTGCTGTGTGGCTGGATCATTCGATAACGATTGAACAGCGCTTTCTGTATGAACTGTAGCGCGATCATCCAAGGGTGTTGGTGCTGGTCCTGGGGATCTGGAGTCAAGGGGATCTGACATTCGACGATCTAGAAGGACGGGTATTTCCTCGCGAGGCACAGTCAATTGTTTTAGCCTTTGTACTTTGACTTCGCTTGCTACCAATTCCCATAACAGGTCCTCGTCTGGCAAAACATTTGGATCAGATATCGCCTCCAAATCTACTTTTGGAAGCTTCTGCATGTTTATGCGCCTTGATTGCTCCTCCCGTAGGTTGCTGAATTTCTCTCTCAGGCTTTCAAGCTCAGCCTTGGCCGACGCATACTCTTCTTCTACATTGCTTGCAGTTGTAATTGGTTCAGGTATCGGCGAAACTGGATATTCAGGAGAGTGATGACGTGATCCATTTCCCGTGGGACTATCGACGAGATGTAAGTTGGAGAACAGCTCATGAAGCTCGAATTGATACACATCGCCTTCTTTCTCCATGAATGTCCATTCCGAACCACTCAGAGTGCGTTCAGCCTGTAGATAATCTTCTTCCATGACACCCAAATTATCTCGAGCCTCCTGGACAACATCGTACGCGGCATTGAGCTCAGGGGGGAAATCTTCTCTTCTTTCGTTGAAAAACTTGCGCAAAAGATTCATAAGGTTTGCTTCAGCATCGCCGGCCTTGACCCGCTGAATGCGTAATTGGTTGCTAGAGGACCGTACTTTTTCACGTTTGATCAACAAGCTTTCGCGTAGATTACCGAGATCTTCCTGAACTAGCGAAGCCTCATCCAGCCGTCGTTGAATCTGTGAAATGATGGTTTGATTGTATCGGCTCGGTCCGGGGGGTGCGACGCGTTCTCTGCCCGAATCTCTAACCTGGTGGGGGGCGTGGTAGGACATTGCCATGGGAATAGGATTGGGTTGTTTCCAGTGCATGCCTTTTCGGATTCATTCTGCGAAGGATTCAAGTTTGCTGTTTTGGTGTCAAGGGCACGAGATCAGGCCACAGGCATAGGTACACGTCTCTCGGGAGAATAGGAGGCATGCCCCGGCTAGCAGGCTACGAGGAGGCGAGAGTTGAAAACATTGTGGCTTTTGTCGAAGATGGAGATATACGTGGGTCAATATGAGAGGCGCTCTGGGCCAGCTGTGAAGGGCCGACAGGGTTCAATAGTTACAAGACAGGAAAAAAGGAAAGAGAAGGGAGCGCCCAGCTGGCGGATAGCGAATATGTACTGTAGGCGCAACGGGGGGTCGGCTCCGGGTAGGACGAGAATGGCAGCCGCAATCAAGTCGCAACACATCCCAGTCGGAGAGCGAGGCCTTATCGCAGGAGGGAGTGGCAGACCCGGCCAGGCCAGGTCGGCGCATTGATGTTTGTTTGGGTCGTTGGAGAGTTCAAGGGATACCATTCCGAAGGTGTCCGCGTCGGCTGACTGGAACGAACCCAAGGGAGCGGGAGTGCGTGTGCGTGTGTGTGTGTGTGTGTGTCAGCTTGGCGGTGCATCCATGATCCCGCCGCCACCTCACGGATTCCTTATCCATCCCCCCCAAACACATACATACATACTTTCCAGTCACGCTCCCAAGTGCATGAGAATGAAATATCGTGTTGGTGACTTGCATGATACATACATGCACATACATATGCATTCAAATAAGTTGCTCCACACGTTCGACCCCTCCTCTCCACTCTGCACCTTCCACCCTTCATGGGTGAGCAGAGCCGCATTTTTCTTCGTCTATATATACCTATGTACAATGCCGGCTGATGGGTAAAGGCTGCCTGACAGCTTGCCCCCATCAGCAAACATGGCCCATTACTACCACGGTAAGGCAGACCACCACCTCACTCACCTCAGCGACCTTCTCTTCAAATAGTAGTACTAATGCAAAGTAGGCAACTACTCTCAGCAGCCACAGAGCTCCAATCCATCATATTCTTCATCCGAATATAGTAACTACCAGCAGCCATCTGGCTACCCACAACCGCAAAATTACAATTCACAGAGCGATTACACTCCAGATACTCCAAGATATGACCAGCAACAACCGTACAGCCAGCCATCACACTATGGCCAACAATCGCAGTATGGTCAGCAATCGCAGTATGGTCAACAATCGCAGTATGGTCAACAATCGCAGTATGGTCAACAACCGCAGTACGGTCAACAGTCGCAGTACCCTCAGCAATCGCAGTATGGTCAGTCATCATGGCAATACAATCAGCAGTATGAGCCACAACCACATTATAGCCAGAGACCGCAGTATAGTCAACACCAATATAATCAGTCGTCCCCGGGCCATCAGTCTTCATCACAACAGACTCCATACTCGTCAACCCATAAGTATGTCAAGCCACTACTTCGGATTATGCCTTACTAATAAAAACACAGCCGATTCGATTCAGTTACCGACCCCCACACTTCAAATGAACCACAAGCAGTGATGCCAGATCCACGTAAGACATTTCTCATGTTGGAAGACTGCCGCTGATATTTTATTCTTAGTCGACCAAAGGACGAGGGCCGAACTTCCTGATCTCATTGAGGGTACGCCATCCAAGGGGTGGTATGAACCATTGGATTCTAGTAAGCATATCTGCAATGTGGGTTGACCTTGCCGTACTCATGCTCTTAGGTTATCGCATGCGAACAGGCCCGGAGGCTCGCCAATTTTTCAAGGTCGGAAGAGTAAGTAGGACAGTGCTTGCTTCTACACATGTCTATTTCTTAGAGTCAATTCGCAGGAAATTGTGGCACATGATATTATCCCAAAATCCTTGTGGAATGCGTCTACTAAATTTTGACTCGCTGACATGAGTATTAGGTTTTCGCCATGCTCTATTCTGAAGCAGCTTCAGAGACGCTGGCTCGAAGAGGGAATGAGAATGATGCCATAACCGTCGTACGGTTTGGGGGGACCGTATACTCCCAGATTCGGCGGTTTGTTGTGATAAATGTGAGACGTGGGTTCGTATACGCCTGTGCAATTTCCACCTACACTCACAGGGGTGTACTCAAGCCAGGATGCATCCCGTCTGAACATACTATCGTTTATGCTCAAGGTTCCACCCCTACGTACATCAATGGCGAGATTGATGCTGGCCTGAGTAAGGAGCCAATAGAAGTTATCCCAGCCGATAATACCGTCACTATTGATCCATTCTCACGACTGCGGCTCGGAAAAACTTATCCAATAGAGTGGAACGTCAAAGTCAAGGATATTGGCCAAGTTCACCCAGAGCATCTTAGTAAACTGCTCTTGTATTGGAGGGAGTGTGAGGGATACTTGGACCAGCCAGAGACATGACGCTCCTGTTCCTCCTCTTACGGCATCTCAAATTGCGATACAGCCACATTTTCCCCCTCGACCTTTTATTTTTCGAGTTGCGCGATCTCTCCTTGGAATTTGATTTCTGATTTGTCTTCAAACATCTCGGAGGCGACCCGCCCCTCATTTTTATATACGTTGTTTTTCATTTGTTTGGCAACGACTACGTATCTCGTCTCAGACATATCTACGAATCTTCTTCGTCCTCTTTCGGTCTTCTCTTTCTGTCTCACAGAATGTAGTCCATTTTCTTCAGATGCGGTATTACCATGGACGGTATGAAGTTTTGATGTTGATGTGCACGCAATTAGTAGTATCACACGTTTCAATGATAAATTTAATGCAACTCATAGAAGAAATCAAAGATGTCCTTCGCGTAAAGCATATTACAAATGACGACATATTGGATGCGGCTTGCATCATGTTTTTCTCACTTTGTGCATTTAACAACCCACGAAGCACCTACGCCTTGTCTTCCACAACCTAGAATTGAGATCGTAATAGCTGAATACGTTCTTCAAATGAATTCCATCGACGTCGCCTTCCAACGCCGAGCTCTCACTCCATCAGGCGAACATGGAACGTTCTATTTCGCATACGGTTCAAATCTCTCCCCAACACAGATGAGAATCCGATGTACATCGACACCAGATCGTTCATCTCGCCCACTCGCTATTGCGCGACTGCCTTGCTGGAGGTGGTACATCGACCAACGTGGATGTGCCAACATTTCGAAAACAAATAAAGAGAAAGATGAGGTCTGGGGCATAATCTACGACATGAGCATTGACGACGAGCAAACTTTGGATGGATATGAGGGTGTGGACTGGGCCGCGCCACTCGCTACAGAGGATGGTTTGGGAACAAATGTAGTGAGGCCCACTGAACAGGGAATGGGACGCCATAACAAAGTCTACGTGCAAGTGGAGGTTGTACATTGGAGGGATGAATCATGGAAAGAGAAGCTATGGCCTCATGGAAAGCAAGTTGTGGCTCTGGCATATCCAGACGAGTATCGCAAGGAGCCTGGAACAATTCGTCCCAACTACATCGGGCGAATGAATCGTGCTATCAAAGAAGCTGTGGCATTAGGTCTCAGCGAAGAGTGGGTTGCTAAAGTCGTGAGACCCATGGTGCCTGAGGGTATAGAGGCGCCAGAGGGATATGTTGGAGAAAAAGACAAGCCTTTGTCGGCTGACACAGAGAATAGGGCATTCAAAGATGAACGCGTCGGCCAAATCGATTCACATAATTAATTGAGTGCCATGCCCACACGCGTAGACTAAGTTGTACAGAAACGCTAGAGGGCGGATTGGAGTTTTTCCGAAGCGGAGCGCGCTAGTCCTATACTAGAATAGTCAGTATTTTGTAGATGGAAAAAAGTGTTCGAAGAACTTTATTGTCAAACGTCAACTTCCCCAAAGAAAACGATTTTCACCATGCCGAAAAGAAAGCTGAACGAAAAAGACGTACCAGAGGCTCTCGATGAGTCACCTTCAGCCGCGGAAACCGCAATTTCTTCCAGCGAATTACCCAAAAATGCCGACACCACTTTCGCGTCGCTAGACCTAGAGCCTCGCCTTTTGCGAGGCATCCGAGACCAGAAATGGTCAGCACCTACGCTCGTTCAAAAGAAAGCGATACCGTTGGCTCTCGAGGGCAAAGACGTTCTAGCACGCTCGGGAACAGGAACTGGAAAGACCGCCGCCTACGTCCTACCCATTCTCCACCACACGCTTCGGCGCAAAGACAAGCGCGTTACATCTTCTCTTATACTAGTGCCGACGAAGGAACTCGCCGGACAGGTTACCAAGCTTGCGCAGTCTCTCGCTTCGTACTGTGGACAGGATGTGCGGATACAGAATCTGGCTGGGAAAGAATCAGATGTGGTGCAGAAGGCCAAACTTGCCGAATTCCCTGATATTGTCGTTGCAACACCCGCTCGAGCTGCTGCAAATATGAACAACGGGGCCTTGTCGCTGAAAGATCTCGCTCATTTGGTTGTAGACGAGGGTGATTTGGTTATGGGATATGGGTTCAAGGAAGACCTCGATTATATTTCCCAGAACATGCCGAAGGGAGTTCAGATCTTTCTCATGAGCGCAACGCTCAGCACCGATCTCGATGCTGTGAAGGGACTCTTCTGTCGCGATCCTGTCATCTTGAATTTGGATGATCTGGAGAAGGACTCGCAATTGGTGAAGCAATACGTGCTGCCTTGCGGCGAAGAAGAGAAGTTCTTAATTGTATATGCGATGTTCATGCTCAAGCTGATTACAGGAAAAAGCATTATCTTCGTGGGAGATGTGGATCGATCTTACAGGGTCAAGTTATTCCTCGAACAGTTCGGTATCAAAAGTTGCGTGCTTAACAGCGAGCTACCTTTAGCGTCGCGGTTGCACATCGTCGAAGAATTCAACAAAAATATATACAATATTCTTATCGCCTCGGACGAAGCTGAACTCGTGGGTACAATGAATGAAGACGAGAATAGGCCAAAAAAGAAAGCCAAAACGGAGAGCGGAAAACCCGATTCCGGTGTATCACGCGGTATCGACTTCCGCAATGTATCCTGTGTGCTCAATTTCGACATGCCTTCAAACTACAAAGCGTACTTCCACCGTATAGGACGGACAGCTCGCGCGGGCAAAAGCGGAACTGCAATTTCCTTTGTTATTCCCAAGGACAGATACCGAAAGCACAAGCCTACGACCTTTGCTGGCGCGGAAAAGGATGAGGAGGTACTGAAGAAGATCCAAAAACACCAGAAGGAAGGGCAGAAGATTGAAGACTGGAAATTCGACATGAAGAAATTGGAACCTTTCCGCTACCGCTTTGCAGATGCATTGAGGCATGTGACGAAGATCGCTGTTCGAGAAGCGCGGATCAAGGAGATCCGAATGGAACTGGCGAAGAGCCAAAAGCTGAGCCGATACGTAAGTTGCTTTCAAGAACCCGGTCACCATCATATATCTCTGACAGAACCTGCAGTTCGAGGAACATCCCGACGAACTTGCTCACTTGAAACATGATCAGAACCTGAATCACCCGGCAGCCATTCAACCACATCTCAAGCATGGTAAATATGTCGTTTCCGAGTAGTTACCTTCTTCACTAACACGCCTTCTAGTCCCTGACTACCTCCTCCCTGGCGGCAGAAAGCCACAAGACATCGGCTTCGTAAGCATGGACAAACCCAAAACCCCGCGCTTCGTGAAAAGGAAAGGCAAGAAAGTGGTGAGGGGAAGGAACGGCAAGATCGACCCGTTGAAAACGTTCAATGCTAGGGGCAGAGGGAAAAAGTAAATCATCACATCTGTGGATACATCACTAGTCGCGTCAGTGGTCACTTGTAGATTTGCAAAATGAATCCATTGATTGTAAAAGCCAGAAAAAAAAGGAAAAACAAATCATAAACTTTGGTACTCATCCATGCCGCAGTAGAATGAGTCGTGATGTACCGAGAACCTCAGTCACTCGCTCATTGCGTTTCAGCGGTGGAAATTGGCGAAAATTGCTCTATATGTAATCTCATATGTTGCTGTATGACCTTGTGAAGCATTTCCAATCTTTTGAATGACCATATCATAAAGTATATTCCTGATTCCCTTTCCTTGTCTCTGTTTTCAGCGCTTGGTAGAAGACTTTAACTCTCAATTTCAATGCATGAGTAACGTATTGCCTCCTTGTTTCATGCCACTGACACTTTTCTTCCTTTTGCTCCACTTGGAGCGATCGATAGTGACGTATGTTCCCAGGTCCAATGTGTGAGAAACTCCCTCTCTTTCCGTTTCATGCCGTAAAGTAATCCTTTCCTTCATCCCAGTGTGTGGGGGCAGCAGATGCAGATCTCCAGAGGCAGAGCATCCTTTTTTTTAGTGGAGGTTGTAGTCCAGATCGTGTCACACTTTTCGCATACCCATCCATTCATCTCTGATGCCTCCAACCCTGGTCCATTTACTGTACAGCAAGGACAGTCTTCCATCACCACTCCCCGTGTTCTAATCCCCTCACATGACCACCTAACAGTACAGTTCTGGCAATCCCAAAGGGCGATGCTATAGCCATTGATCACATTGGTAGGGGAAGGGATCGGTCTTCGATTGTAGTTCGCATGCTGGCAAAATTCACAAAGTGGTCGCTTTGGTTTCGGGTTCTCGTCAAACTCGAGGGGCTCATAGCAGCGAAAGCAAGTCGGATGTTTGTCCTTGTCGACAACCGTGTAGCCGCTTTCGAAAAGATGCTTGCTCGCTTCCGGCATCAGTTCTCTGATATGTTTCTCAATCTCGGTATGTAATAGCTTTTGCGTGATTGGAACGGAGGCGGCATCGGCAACTTGTTTTGCCTCATTGAGAGCTATAGTACGCAGAATATCATCGTCGCCTAGCCCTGGGAGCCTGTAGATGATATTGATATATTGAACGACCGCGTCTTGATCCAAATTTTGCAAGCTCTGTATTTCATCCGTGAAGCAATTTATTGCATCGTCGAGAATGTCGTTCACACCGTATCGCTTCCCCAGCATATACATGTATATGTTTATGGCGGCTTTCTCCCGGCTGTTATACCTCTCAAAGTCAACGCATTTGAGATAGTTTCCGGTATAGCAGAATTTCATGAGGGAAAGAAATAGAGTCCAGGACTTGCAGTCGACGTTTTGTTGGCAGTTGTCGGTGCACGGTGCGAGGCTATCATCTGCGATTCCTTTCTCGAAAATGATCTTGTTTCCCGCCTTCCATTCCTTTGCGAATAAGCTCTGCTCGCCCATCTTGTAACGAGACGCAAACCATGCACATTTTTTAGAAAGGACGTTGAAGTGCACTTTGAGCTCGTGTTTGTGTGAGAAGGGTGTTCCACCGAAACGGATCGTGACATCTGAAAACATGCCGCTGTCGAACAACCTGTGATAGTCAGTAAGCATTATGTCATTTTTCTAAAGCTGTCAAGAACCTACTTTTCATACCACTCGCCACTCAGGGCTCCGCCGCCCTCGGAAGTTACTGCCATTCGGTTTTTTCGTTGATGGAGTAGTTGGGTTGGAGAAGAAGAGGTTGAGAGTGGAGATGGAAGAGAGGAGGGCTAAAGTTCGGCGCGCACTAAAAGTTTCATGCTGTATTTGAAGTTTTGGTGAGTGAGTGAGTGAGTGAGTGAATCCAGAGGTCTGGTTCGTTGAGAGTCACTTTCACGTCCACATTCATCTGAGGAAGTTTAGCATAGCCTTGAGCGCACAAAATGCTGAAAGTTGATTTACGAGGGATATTTGTTACACAAGGTAAGGGAATTAGAGCAATATTCAAGTGATGGTGATGGTACGGCTTTAAGGCCATCCATGTGTGGACTCATGCGCTCCAATCTTATTGTCCTACAACGTTGGGAGCGTCCATACCCATGACACTCAGGTTTTCAATAGCCTTGAGATATCTTCTTTGTTTTCTAGTGTCTGAGATTGAACAATGCAACATACAACTTGTCGGGTTTCACCGTATGACTCAGGTAGTGGAAATCAAGTTTTTTTTTTGTAAATCTATTTTTTTATATATGCGACAGACCGCTTACACTGATGCCATCCATGCTCATGGTGATAAGCTATACATATTTTGAGAGGCCAGTAGACTGACCTTGTCCATAGCAAGTACATGAACTATACCATGGCCACCGAACCAGATATGGAAAACAGTATTGGTATGTTCGGCAAGAGGGATGTCAAAGAGAACTTTTTGTGAGAAAAAGAAAGGCATCAGTTCTTACCGTGGACCAAGTGCCAATTGCAGCATGCCAATGGCAACATGCTTATGCAATTCCTGCAAAATGAGGCAAATCCACAAAACCCCAAGAGTTGCTCGCCACAATTCGTCAAAGTTCCTAGTAGTCAACCGTCGACCACGTCGCAACCCTTCATGTTGTGGAATCGAAGGTGGTGCCTGTCCCTGAAAGGTGTCTCAATGATGTTGAAGTCCAAGCCTTCATACCCAAAGAAGAGTTGCAAGTCCTCGGCAAACCCATCGAGGTACATGCACAGAGCCGAGAACATCTTCAGGCGCGCCAACCTGCTGAAGAACGGCTCGATTGTCTTGATAGCGGCAAAGCGCATGACATCGTCCGAATCTGGTGTATTGTGCCAAATGAGTGAGATGGAATCCAAGAGTTGCTCGACCTCTCCAGCCGGAGAGTCGTCAAAGGGTCGGTTCTCCAGGGGTCGAGAGTTGGACCAGATGTCTGAGCGGGCCGTTGGATACGCCTGGATGTAACAGTTGAGGATGTTTGTGCCCATCCTCATGTATTCTGGAATGGCATGTCGGACTAGGGCAGGAATGCTATACTTCATGGCGATAATGTAGGAATGAACATGCATGTCAAGCATCGTTAGGCGTGGGTAGGTGCGCCGGGCGGTCATGTCGAAGCTGTAGTATCCTTCTTTGAGGAACATGATCATGGCTTCGACGGCCAAGGGGAAGTCACCGCGGATACGGATGGTACCAGTTTGAGATTCCTATCGAGTTACTGTATTTAGTCTGCCAAGTTCAATTTGAGGGATTGCCCATGATACGATTCTTTACCATCAAGGATCCATTGAAGGCTGCTCTGAAGAAATCTGAGTGGCTGCAGATGAGCGTGCGGTCAATTGTAATCTTCTTGGTGCCCTTTGCGTAGTAGATGCGGACGTTGGATGAATCTCGCAAGATTTCATCAAGCAGTTGAGGCGAACAGATTCTTGAGTAATTAGTCTTGAAATACTTTTTATATCTATGCTGTGAACGTACTGCCAGAAGTCTGTAGGTTCCGCAGTGTCACCAGGTTGAGCCTCATTCACTTCGTCGGCAGTGCCTTGCTCCTCGTAGAAGGCAACATAGTGCGGAGCACCAACAGCAGTAAGATATAGTGGAAGTCTGTTTTCGTTTTCAATACCAGACATTGCTGCAACAGAATAAGAGTACTTGTGCAAATATAGAGACAACTTGTTGTGTACGACAAAGTGAATTGGAGAAAGAGGAAATTTGAGGTGAAAGAGGATTTATTACCCACGCGTACTAGCAGCTAGACGCGTCGCGCCGCCTCGTCTAATTTTTTGAGGCCATAAAGTTGTGGCGTGTATATAAACAATACCGCGTCTTGTTCGTGACGCTGCGCCACCAGAAGCTTCGATTTCGGACAACTGCCCATCAACTCACCACAGGTGACTTTACCTAAAAAAGCAGATTTTCTCTTTCATATGAGCTGTCGATGTTTACGGTGAAACCAATTGTTGAACAATCATACACTCGTATTCTGCCTACGATACTATATGAGGACCAAGGGGAAAGCCACTGGACAGTTAGTTACGGGCATTGCTGGCAGCATCAGACCTGTTTTTGTCGCTCACAAATCTATTGAAATTGACTATCCATACATTCTGATACAACAAAAGAGCCTGGACGCTGAGGCTGACTGTACTGTAGTCTCCTCAGTGCTCAAGTGCCGCTATCATCACCATCGACTTACCATCCCAGAACCCCGGACAGTGATCTGAAGTTGATCCAAAAAGCTGCAGAAGGAGATAAATATCGAACACATCTAGAATTGATCTAGGAAATCCTCGTCTGATTGCTGCGAACTGTTCTGTTCTGCCACTCACTCGAGGAATGCTATCAACCAACGATTTCTTCCTATCAGTCGTCATCACGGGACCAAACTCTTTTCCCTCTCGGTAAAAAATTACTTGGTGCCAATGATAGAAACCATAGCACTCGATTAAAAGCGATCGTACACTTCGTTATCGAAATTTAAAGGGCATCGCTGTGTGATCGAGTTACTCGAGAGCGATTTGTCACAATATATACATGATCCCTCACAGCATGAAAAATCACTGGGGCGAATAAGAAGCTATCAACAGATGCTTTGGGGTCAGCAAGGCTAACTGGGCCAACTGGATGCGCGAGGCTTGTAAAACGTGACCTTCAAGGTGCTCTCGGGAGCTTCGCTCTGTGCGTCATCGTTGTTGTAGGAGCTTCAACGGGCCGCCAAGACAACTTCGGTGGATTCTCGTACAAAGGCCACCGCTTTGGACAGCTCTAGTAAACAACCCCCTCCCCCCGGCCACGCATTTCCGTCGATGCTGCACTTTATTTCTCTGCTACCACACAACTCTTCCAGTCACACATATCAAAGTATCTGCCTGTACACTCGCCATGATTAACCCCCAGCTCCTCTCCCGCCGCAGCCCTTCCAGAGCGAATTTCGATATTGGTACTGCCGACGACAAAATGGCGCTATCCCGTATGAGGAATAGCGCGTGCATTACTACGGCGGACCATCTGAACTCGCGCGGGCGCACGCCTGTCTCTCGAGGATGGAGGTGAGGTGCTTTTCTAATCCCTCCTCCTACCGAAACATCACGCTTCTTCGTACCAGCCCCACGATCCAGACACACCGCGAAGCCCAGATCATGCTTCACGAGCGCCGGCGGTTCTTTGTTCAATCTCCAATCCGTCCCATCGGCGTTCGAAGCTCCTCGTCTCTGACTTTCTCCGCACTTTGATCCGTCACCAACCTCATTCCGCCCACCACATTACCTTACCCAGCGTGAGAATCGCAGTCGAGTGATCACACTGCAATTCTCGTCCTTATATCCGTCAGAAAATTGCTAGACCACTTCTTTTCGTCTCGTCGACTCATTTTTCCCCGCCCTCCCACTTCGACCTCCTACCCAATTCATTCTTGCGCGCACCACTGTATCCTCCACAATCGCCTCAATTCTTACCTTCTCCCGCCAAAGAACTCCCTTCTCAACGAATAAACGCCTTCGAAAGTTCAATGTCGCCTCGTCGGTCGTCGCGGGCTCGTACCACACAGCCCCCGCCCGGCGTCACGGCGGCTCACAGCACCTCTTCGTCTTCGGCCTCATCCACTCGCGGTGATCGAGCGACGAGAGCTAATCACAAGCAGTCATCGCCACAGAAATCATCTACCCCTCGGTCGCTCTCCTCGGATGAGCTTGACGAGCCGCCTCGCGATGCCCAGGTAGAACCACCTTTGACCCGCCGTCGCACGCGCGAGCAAGATGTCGACGAGAACGAGACTACGAAGCTTGATGATGAGCTCGACGATGAGATAACAGAGGAGGATGAAGTTACACGTTGCTTGTGTGGGCAACAGGAATACCCGGGTCCACCGTCGGATGCCGGCAAGTCCAAAGATGGTCTTTCCGCCTCTTTGACAGATTCTGACATTCAGGGTGATGAAGCAGGTGGCCTATTCATCCAATGCGACATTTGTAAGGTTTGGCAGCACGGCGGTTGTGTCGGCATAATGGACGAAGCTGCCAGTCCCGAAGAGTATTTTTGCGAAGAGTGCAGGAGTGACTTGCACAAGGTCATGATGAGCTCTAAAGGGTAAGTTGTGTCTTCTTGATTTTCTCCGGCATTCTTCGGTTGTCTGTTCCGCTTTGCCAGAGCAGAACCAACCAAGAAGTTCACGGAGACATTTCGGTTGTGCTACTTTGGAGCAGCAAATTGACATGTTGAAACAGGCAAAAATACTCTCGTTACCTTCCCGTATACGATCTACACCACGGCAAAAACGCTCGCAAGTCGTCCCTCTCTAAGGAGTCGGACGGCAAGACTGCAAGGGATAAGGAGCGCGTTTCGCGAGCAAGCGCCGAGTCGTTTAGCAAACGACGGTCAACAATGAATAGCAGGGCGGCGTATGACGAAGATGAAGTGCTGCGAAAAGTTCTTGAGGAGAGCAAGCACGAAGGTCCGATAGAAGCGTCAGAGAACGGTACCCGCAAAAAACGAGGCCGAGATGAGAGCGAAGAGTACGGTTTGCTACTTAACGAGAGGAAAACACGATGTATGCTAACAAGCTTTGTGGTAGGATCAAACCGGAAGTCAAACGGCAGCGCACAGGTTCCCGATCGCCCAGCAATTCACCGGTCCTAGAATCCGAAGACGACAGCACTACGGTTTCTGCGCCGAAACAGAAACCTCGCGGTGCAGCAGCGAAGAGTCAACGGGAGAAAGAACTTCGCGAGAAGGAAAAGGAGCGAGCCGAGGCTGCCAACAGACGGAAAGGCCGTGCTGAGCGAAGAAAGGGAGAAGGTAAAGTTTCTTTCGGCGATTAGAAGATGGCGTTAACAGTCAAACAGACTCTGAGCCCCCAGAAGTTCCCCCGGTCGAAGAACCTGCTATGGCAGCCCCCGCCTCCGAATCAGTCCCCCCAGAAACACCCACAACCGAACTCAAACCCGTTCCAGCTCCAAGAAAGGGAGGACGGCCACCAACAAAACAACGAGGTCGTCTGGGGCGGAACCAGTATTCAAGAGACACAGCCCCAGGTGTAACAAACGGAGCGTCCCCAGCCGCCAACGATGATACACCCAATTCGCCTCAGCTGAATGCTGCCAACGGAACCGTGAATGGACACGATAGCAGTGATGGCACAACAGGTGGTAGACAGGCGAATAAGAAGAACTCGCGGCTACAAAAGCTGTCGTGGCATGACATCCGGCGACCTGCCGGAGCGATGCAGAATTATATTGCACAACGACAAGTTGATATGGCCGGTGAGCGAAGCGCTGCGGCACCAGCCGTTAAAACACCTCCTACGCCGGCAGCCAACGGCGCATCACCACAGGAGGGAGCCAAAGCGGATGACGATGAACTCGATGCGTTCAAAGGTCTAAGCACTTTACAAATGATGGATCACCTCAGTCGCGACCTCACACACTGGCAACAAATGATATCCGCGCAGGATGGAAAGTAACAGGACACTGTGTTCGCCTATGCTTTCTATGTTGATTGTCAGCTCCTAGTTGCCAGAGAAGAGTGTTGTTCCTGGATAGTCCGAAGGAGGCACAATTGCAAGACATGCATGCAAATTTTGCCCTTGGCGTTATATGGCATTGGTTTAAAAGGGGATTTTTGTGGGATGGATACCCTCCACTTCTTTATTTTTGCGCACTCTGTGGTAACATGGGCGGCCGCCCCTATTCGATTTTCTTTTCTTGTATGGAATTAATTTCTAGGGTTGTTAGCTACGGTTGGAGCTACGAGGATAGAGCAAACAGCAGGCGGGCGACTACTCATCTTAGGATGTATGTATGTAGTAGCACGGCGCTCGCTCAAGCTCGTAAAATTTCTTAATTTATCTTTTGGCATTGGATTGCAAGAAGTTCGAGATACACCAATTGAAAGTTGATTGTTCGGATGTAACGAAAGTGTCAGACTGTTGCATTGCTTCCATGATGCAGGATGCCTTGCTCCTGTACCCCTCTTTTCTTTCTCAATAGCAACCGGTACAAGGGTGACACAGACCAAGCCACAATGACGTACCCTGCTCACTTCCACTTTGGTACTACAGCGAACCTTGGAAAGCCTGCTGCCTGTCTCCGTCGCATCGACGTAAAGTGTTTGAGATTGAATGTATCAATTGACGCTTCCTCCTCCATCTAAACTTTAAGCAGCACCCTTCCCTCAAAATTGTTCTACGCACTACCTTAAGAACCCGTAATCTCGCCGTTCAAGGATCTAACCATCAGTCCAAACCAGTGAGGGAATCCATCATACGATCTCTAAAGATATAGCAAAAGAGCTTGTCAACCTACGGAAAGAACATAAAAAAGAACAAAAATGTCTTCATCCATCCCCGTCCTCTTCACGCTCCCTCCATCCAACAGACATGAAGTCATCCTCATCGACACCTCCTCCAAGCCCACCTTGAAAGCGCTGAACAAGCAAATCACAAGCACCATCTCCGAAAGCCCCAACTGCGCAGAGTGTACGTACCCACCACCTCCCCTATCATCCCTTGAAACCCATACTCTCCTTCCATATCCAGGCGTATTAAACTTACACAATTTATAATGTGACAACAGTCATGTCCAAGTACAAATCCAAAGAAGGCCCCCAAGAAACCATCCAAGAGATCAGAATCCACTGGAGCGAAGCGGGGCGCGATCGCAAAGTGTGGCCCGAGTATACCATCTTGACCGAGGCGAACTTGCCGGGGGTGTTGCAGTTGTTGAAGATGGGCGCTGGGAAGGATGTCTTGGAGATTAAGGTTGGGAAGGAAGAATAGGTAAATGAATGGGGTGAAAGGGGATAGGGACGGTGTTGTGTCGATTTTGAGGATTTTGTACAGTTAGCTCTTGGTTGTGTTTGTTTACCTTGTTTTTGGCGTTATGTGTGGATCAATACAATGAACCTTTTGTCGGCCTTGTCATTTCACATATGTACCTCTTGTACGACTAGATTGTCACGCACGATGATTGAGGAACAACAGCAGCAGCAATAGCTACACTAAAAAATAGAAAGTATACGTAATTCCACAGTGAATCTATATACCGCTCGCGAATGCTATGTCTTGCGTCTTGCGTCTTGCGAATCTATATACTTGGGAGAGCATTCCTAGGTATGTGCACGCGCGTGTGTATATACATTCCATGCTGGCTTGCTTGCTTGACGATGGGACATGGCTTCTTCACCTTTCCGACAAATGGACAAGAAGGAAGATCATAGGAGTGGTAGAGAAAAATAGCTACTCAAAGAAAGAGTCCGTGCTGTCATCGAGCACCTACTTACCTTTCTATATACCGAGAGACCTACTTCTTCTCCTCCAGAGCGCGTTTGATAGCTGTTTTCAGTGATTAGCAAAGGCGAGAAGAAATTTCTTGGGGGATTAGAAGATGGAAGATGATTCGACTTACCATTACAGCTATCATTCGCATCCCCGAACAACATCTTCGTGTTCTCCATGTAGAACATGGGATTCGGCACGTCGGCGTACCCACTTGCCATACCTCTCTTCATAATTACCACATGCTTGCTCTTCCATGCATGCAGCACGGGCATACCGGCAATCGCGGATCCTGGCTCCAGCGCAATAGGATTGACAGTGTCATTGGCGCCAATCACAAGCGTGACATCCGTCTCGCCAAAGTCGTCGTTGATCTCGTCCATCTCGAGGACAATATCATAAGGCACGGATGCTTCGGCGAGGAGGACGTTGCACTGTCCCGGCATGCGGCCCGCCACGGGGTGGATCGCAAACCGCACATTGACGCCTTTGGCGCGCAGGTACTTGACAAAGT
Organism: Periconia sp. R9002; assembly: GCA_023627715.1. Classification (NCBI taxonomy): domain Eukaryota; kingdom Fungi; phylum Ascomycota; class Dothideomycetes; order Pleosporales; family Periconiaceae; genus Periconia; species Periconia sp. R9002. The sequence goes on along the minus strand of JAMAHW010000013.1, from coordinate 434,450 downwards.
CGGAGATGGCGTATTGGGCTTTCGCGACGGCCATGCCGTAGCCGACGACGATGATGACGTTTTCGGCGTTGGAGAGCGCGTCGGCCGTTTCCTCGGCCGTGGTTTTTGTGATTTCGCCTTCGATCTTGGATTGCGCTTGTGGGGTGGAGGCGATGCCGCCGAAAAGGACGTTCGTAAGGGAGCGGTTCATGGCTACACACATGATGTAGGAGAGGATCGAGCCCGACACGCCGATGAGCGCGCCTACGGTGGTGAGGAGGGAGTTGTCTAACATGAATCCTTCGGCGACCAGGGCGAAACCAGAGTACGCGTTCAGGACGGTGATCACCACGGGCATGTCTGCGCCACCAATCGCGGCTGTCGTGGTGTATCCTTTGATGAAACTAAGCAAGGCATTTGCACTTAAGCAGGCCGCACCGATTAGAGGAGCACCAGGAGCGTAGGTTAGGAAAGCTCCCATCGTTGCCACATTGGCACCAAGGAGAGTCGAATTAATAAGATGACGGCCAGGCAAGACCAGCGGCCGCGATGACATCTTCGCGGCGAGTTTGAGGAAAGCGACGATACTTCCCGTAAACGTGACTCCTCCGATGAGCACTCCTAGGTAAGCCGAGACCATGTGGAGGGTTGAGATTTCAACATCGCTGTGGCCGAGAACTGAGCCAATACTGGTCAATACTGCAGCCAATCCTACAACGGAGTGCAGAGCCGCGACGGTCTGCGGTAGGGATGTGGGTGTGATTCTTCGTCCGATAGCGAGACCAGCAATGGTGCCAATGGTAGCCACAGTAGCAAATTGCGTCAACACATCCGGAGCAAAGCCAACCGCGGCGAGAGAAGCTAGGATACCAGAGAAGACACCCAGTATGCCAAGGAGATTCCCGCGACGAGCCGTAGTCTGGGAAGCCAGGCCTGAGAGCGATGCCACGCAAAGCACACTGCTAACGAGATATCCCGCCTGCACAAGCCCAGCCATTCCTGTGCTGGCAGCAGCAAAGTAACCGCCGCCGAAAAGAACAGCCGGAATAGCATAAAGCCACGGATACTCCTTGGGGTCAGTAGGCCGTCTGAACATGTCCAACATGCGCTTGGTGATGACGAAACCACCCGATACGTTAACGAAAGCTAGAAGAACGGAGAGGGCACCAAGAGCCTGAGGGATGGTTTCAGGGAGATACCCGCCTCCCATGACGAAAAACCCTCCAATGCCCACCATACCAGAGATGGCGTTAGTGACCGACATCAAGGGTGAATGTAGAGCCGGTGCAACTCCCCAGACCACTCTGTATCCGATAAGACTAGCCAATGCGAAGGTGAAGACATTTCCCATGAACAAAGGTCCAGTGTATTTTCCAAGAGCAACAGCGCCAGACATTGCAGCCGAAAGAGCCAAGACTTCGCGGGTTTGACTCTGCCATGGTGTAAGTGCAACCGTATTCGCTACTTGGTCGGCTGCCGATGGAGCTTTGACTGCCGGAGCCGGGGGAGGCGCAGGACGAGGAGCAGGTGGGAGGATCTGGCCGTTGTACGTCACGATAGCACCACGCGTGACTTCGTCCTTGAGATCAACGTCGAAGTATTTCTCCTTTTTGGTTTCGGGAACGAGGGAAAGGAGGAGCTTCGTAATGTTGTTTGAATAGAGCGTCGAGGATTGGGTAGGTAGTCTCGATGGAAGATCAGTGTAGCCTGAGCGCTGGTTAGCGGTCTATCGACGATGGAAAGTTTGGCTTCTATTTACCAATGACAGTCACATTTTGATACTTTGCCAGTTGCCCAGGGACAGTTGCTTCGCAGTTGCCACCAGCTTCGGCAGCAAGATCTACCACGACTGAACCGGGTTTCATGGCACCAAGCATAGCCTTGGTAATGAGTTTGGGCGCGGGTCTTCCGGGAATCAAGGCAGTGGTGATGACAATATCTACTTCACGGCATTGTTCGTAAAACAGCTTCATTTCGGCCTCGATAAACTCTTTGGACATTTCCTTGGCGTAACCACCTGCGCCACCACCCTCTTCTTTCATATCTACCTCGATAAATTCAGCGCCTAGCGATTGAACCTGCTCGCGAGCTGCTGATCGGGTGTCGAAGCCACGCACAATAGCACCCATGCGGCGAGCCTGGAGAGATTAGCAAGAGAGACACATGAGGGGGACGATGTTCGCACATACAGTTGCAATGGCACTCAAGCCCGCTACACCAGCGCCAATGACCAGAACTTTACAAGGAGGGATCTTGCCAGCAGCTGTGACCTGTCCAGTCAAGAACCTGCCGAAATGATTAGAAGCCTCGAGCACGGCTTTGTAGCCAGCGATGTTTGCCATGGAGCTCAGTGCATCGAAAACCTGAGCCCTCGAAATTCTTGGCACCATATCCATTGCAAAAGTAGTGGCTTTCCTCTGAGCGAGTCGCTCAACGAGAGGTTTGTTTTGGACAGGGTACAGAAAGCTCAACACTGTCGCGCCTTCGCGAATTGCGTCGACCTCGCTATCCGGGCCATCGGCACTCAAGGCTCTCACTTTGAGAATGATGTCACTTTGGCTGAAGACGCTGCGGCGGTCCACGGTCGTGGCGCCAGCTTGCTCGTATGCCTCGTCAGTGAATTGAGCTTCGACACCTGCGCCGCGCTCGATGAGCAGGCGGGAGAAGCCTTTCTTAAGGAGGAGTTGGACATTCTGAGGAGTGATGGCTACGCGTCTCTCGCCAGGGTAGGATTCCTTGGGGATACCGATGGTGAGAGTTGCGTAAGGACCTGCAGTGAATGGAGGTGTGGTTGGAATTTCTTCGTCATGTGGTTCTGTGGCTATGGATGCATAGCGTGAGATGGTAGACGGGGGAAATTCTGGGGACTGGCATTGCAAAGCCAACGGTCTTGGGCGCGTCAAGCTCGACGGGCTAGGGTTGTATCGTTGAAGTTGGGATCTGTTGGTCACGACTAATTGGTGATGAGCAGCAATGAGGGTGACGCGCGTAAGGCTGAGGGCAGGGCGCAAGGCAGCGCGATAGCTCGCCAAACAGTTTGGGGAGCTCATGGCGGAGGGGGCATCCGCCGCTGGTTATTTTGACCTTGGACGGAGCAAACAGCTCCTGCGAAGAAGGGAGGAGGGAAAGGGAAGGATAGACGAGGCGGCACCAAGGTGGGACCAAAGGGATACATAAAGGGCATCAAGAATTCCTGCAGTGTTTGATTGCGTGCATGTGCAGGTACTGTACCACAGGCTACATGTCCTTCAAACGTCCGTCACGCGATGTCGTGCTGTGCCGTGCAGCAAAGTGTGGGGAGAATGCGGGGAAATGCTCGACTCCATCTCATTGGCCTCGTCCCCATCCTTCCGTCTCCAAATTGCCTGCCTTCCCAAACAGGCATCTTGCTTGGCCCGCCCGTACCCGTATCCCCGAACTGGTGCAAGTACACGTACATGTCCATCCATATATGGATACACCAATCAAATCGTACCTTGGAAAAATTCACGAAATGCAATTCTACCTCCTCAAGTCAGAGCTCTAACTCTGCTTGTTATACACTCCTGTCCTTGGTTACCAAACGCCGACCCGTTTATCCATGCCCTTCTGCTAAATGCTTCCATGCTTTATCTTCACACATGATGGCATTCTTCTAAGCAAAATTCTTTTCAACTTCTCCACCATTCACTTCCTACATGCGCTCTACTGGGTTGAGCCCAAGAAGGCGCATGCCATTGTTCAGCACCTGTCGAGCTGCCGTGTACAGCGCCAATCTAACACCGTTAGCTCCTGGCAATGATCACATCGACGTTTCAGTAAACTTACCGAGCAAGCAACACATCGCGCTCCGAACCGAGAATCTGGAGATGATCGTACGACGAGGACAGAGCATGCGCCATCTGGCAAAAGTTAGTCAACCACCGGCTGTCATTTCATCTTCTCAACTGACCTTGAACAGATAGGTAAGAACAGTCGTGGGCTCCTGCGTCTTCACCGTGTTGAGGAGAACGTCTGGCCAACTAGCAAGTTCCCGGATCAAACCAATGGCTTGGGGCTCTTTAAGAAGCGTCAGGTCGGTTGAAGCCAGGTCCACCCCTTCTACATCCGGATGTGCGGCAATCACTTTGCGCCGGATGCTGCACAGACGGGCGTGCGCATACTGCAGGTAGGGCCCAGTGTCGCCTTCGAAAGAACACATCCTGTCCATGTCGAACGTGTAGTTGTTGATCCGCTTGCCCTTCATGTCTTGCACCATGACCGCCGAGATGCCCAACGTGTCCGCAGTTTGTAAAGGATCTTCAATCTGGGCGTACTTGGTCTCGTTCGTCTTCATCACCTCGTGCATCTTTTCCCCTACCTCGGCCAGAATGTCGTCCAGGAACTTCGCTGTGCCTTTCCTGGTCGACATCCCGAGCACCATTCCGAAGTTGATGTGCTGGCATTTGCTCGAGATATCCTCCCAGCCCATGGCCTCCTCAATCTTGAACAACTGCGCCAAGTGGAGATCCTGCTGACTCGCAACCACGTAAATCATCTTGTCAAAGTGGTACTTTTCCATACGCTGCCTCGCTTCTCCAATGTCCCGAGTTAGGTAGAGAGAGGTGCCGTCCTTCTTCTTCACCAGAGCTTTGCCAAGCTTCTTCGAATATTTGGTGAGATCAACCAGGACGGCACCGTCCGACACCTCTGAAACACCCTTTTCTTGCATGACCCGCGCAGCCTCCTCCATGCTTTCATCCTTCACTTGCGATTCACCCGAGTAGTCGTCGTAGTGGATGTTTAGGCGTGCGTACGTCTGCTTGTACTTTTCGATACTGAGATCGCGGAACCGTTTCCAAATGCCGAGCGCTTTCTGTAATGTAAAGTCAGAGACGTGGGTTGATACATAGAATCAAAACTTCATACCTCTTCGCCATCACACATTTTGACAAAGTACCGCCTGGCTTGTTGATCGACGCCATTCTCTTCGATTTCCTTGATTCTGGCCTCAAGCTCAGCTTTGTTTGCCCCTTCGCCCTTTGCAAGCTCCTCTTTGGCCGCTTTTACGACATCTGCCTCTTCTGCTGCCTTCTTGGAAATCTTGACGTATACGTCATACAGGTGACCAATCGGGTTTTTGACGAGCTCTTCTTCGGAGCCATACAAGTCAAAGCCAACTGCGAGTACACCATACTGCTTACCCCAGTCACCTAGGTAGTTCATGCGGACCACATCCCAGCCAGCGCCCTCATACAAGTTTCCCAAGAAACCACCAATGATTGTACTCCGAAGATGACCAGCGTGGAACGGTTTCGCGATGTTTGGAGAGGAGAATTCGACAATAACCTTTTTGCGCCCCTTAGACGGGTCAGCAGGGTCCCTCAGGCCTAGATGTTGTGCGGCCGAGAAGCCATACGCTGGGCCGGACTTCAGAATGTTGGGAAGGACGAGCGTCGCCAGAGGTTCAGGCTTGTAGAAAAAGTTCAGGAAAGTACCAGTAACGGTAGGTTTATCCACAAGGGGGGATTCGGGGAAGTTTTCGGCCAGCTCCTTCGCAAAGTCGGCCATATCCTTGCGTTTTTGGCGGAGGGCCTGGACCGCAAGCTGGAGATCTCCATGGTCGCTTTTGACCGTTTTCTGCAAGGTCGGGTATATGATTTTAGGTTCGATTCCCGAGGCCTTGGCTAGCAATTCCGTAACGTGGGAGCGAAAGAGGTCGAAGGGATTATGGGCGGGATAGGTATTCGGTTCGGCGGGGACTTTGTCGAGCCCGATCTTCTGCAGTGCACCTGCGAGGTCATCCATTGTGAGGGTTGAAGAGCTGGACGCGAGAATTTGTAGGATGGGGGACAGATGTTGCTGGGTGCGAATCTGCGAGTGGAAAAGGCGTGAAGTACGGAGACGGCGACGGCGCGCGGGGTTGAATAGACGTTGAAAGGGAGCAGGTGTGAGGCAGGTGTGAGTCAAAGGGGGATGAGTCGCCAGCGCCCTCGAATAAAGCACAGGGGCAGAAGTGAAGAGGCAACGAGGTGAGGCAAAGAGTGAGGGTGGCATGCGATTGAACGAGGGTGGGGTTTTTCTATTAGGTATTATTAGTTCGCTGCTTGCTGCTATGCGTCAAACAAACACAAAATTTCTACCACCCCAACCAACCCAACGCCCATCGCGGGGCAGGCACGGACCTCGTTGCGCACCAGATTCAACATTTGGTCATTACCTCCTCTGCCATCACCTATCATTGCCATCGACAAGCATCATGCAGCATACAGTCTCTTTTGTGTTTTTCATTCTGATTGATGTGAAAGTGTTGAAAGAATATTCAAAAAATTTGACAAATACAAAATAAATGGCACATGGTCTTTCAGGAATTAACATGTATGTCAAAGGCCAATCCATGGTAACCCCCTTACAATCACAGAAGAATCCAATGTAAATGACTCCATGACCTTCTAGTAAGCCCTAGCTATCGGGGCAACAGGTGAAGAGATCTTTTACTCGGATAACACTGCTTTAATAGGACGTAGTCTTGCAATTCAATACCGTCAATATTTAGCAGCACGTATCTCATCCCTCGCTCCACACACGACTTCTCACTACTCTTATCGTGAAATCGTATACTCATATAGTATACAGTTGTTGTTTTACAACCAAAAATTCAATTCATTAATCGAGTTTTGACCGTGCAATGAGCCCACAACGGATCCATATCAGTGATCCCCTGCTCACACACCAAAACCAATGATAACTATGCGAAGAATGAGGACGAAGCCTAGCACAGCTGTAAGACACTTTTTAGAAAAAACAAAAAATAAGAGGAAAAAGATGATGCTTGCATCTAGAGACGGCTATCTATAAACCCTCTAACTACGAGGGCAAAAGGAGTCCAAAAAGATAAGCTTGTAAGCTTGGATAATATTGCGTCCATCGGGAGTCGAACCCGAGCCCTTCGCTCACTCTCATGGAAGGCGAAGATCCTAACCGCTAGACCATGAACGCTTTTTGACGCTTTGTAGCGCTTTTTGTTGATGAAACATTCGTTCACAAGACGTTATATATACCCAATAACGACAAGACGGAAAGCGGAAGTGGTCCCAACCGATGTTGATGTATGAGCTTTTACCCCTTAAACTAGCTAGCGCCAACGCTGTATTCCCCACTCCACTCGAATTCTCTCCCGAGTCCCGGGATAGCCCGCCAAGTAGCTGCCTACAAATGTAAGACTGATGCGTTGGTTTGGAACCTATTTCTACTCTGTTTTGTCCCCCTTCTTTTTTCGAGCTCGGGGCTTCGCTGGGGGACCCTCATACAAGGAACCACTTTGCATACATAAGATCGCGCAAAAGGATTCAGTGGAAGCGATGTTTTTTAATAGAATTTATTCACGTCGAATAGATTTTCCATCATAAAGATTGTTGATCTTCTAGAGACGCTACTTTGACTGGTTGCTGTAGTGAATCGGATGTTGGAGAGTTGTTCAGTCATACCGCCCCACTCCCGCATACATGTATGTACTCGAGGAAGGCGTCGAAAGAAACTGCCTACTTAGGTACATAGTACAACCCTGGATTACAAATTTGCGTGTCACTATTGCCATCAATTTTATGTGCAAGTCAATAGAACAGGTCAAGACCCGTAGTAGTGTCTCATCATCCAGTTCATGTCACTGTTCGGACGAGCAAGCTTTGGAAAGTGAAAATGTATGTATCCACAAGTTATGATAGAACATCAGGCGCAATGTGTAATATTCTGGTTGCTTGATTTAAACCTGTAACGTAATATCCAAATCATATCGATGATGGATTTTGAAATTATAGAGTGCATGCAATAGCACGCGTCGGCGAATGGCAGTGCAACAAGTTCTTGAACCCCGCCTGTTCCTTAGCTCACGCCTCAATTGATGACGGTGGCTCAAGTACTAGGCTCCACCATTGGAATCGCGATTTCATTCGCGCCACACGTCTGCGTACGAGCACGCAAACTTCACGGTTGTGTATGATGCACCGGTACCAATGTGATTTGCAGCACAGCCCAACGATGTGTTTGCCCGACGCTTGATTAGGTACTTGGACAGGCAGTTAGTTGGGTGTACAAGGGGGCCGGTGGCTGAGCTGTATAGCTTCGGTGGCACATGGTGTCATCCCATTAGTTCAGCTAGCACCACCCCACCTTCACTGGAGTCCCTTGCAGCCCTGGGCAGCACTTCATCACCTCTCCTCTCCTCTCTTTGCAAGTCCATATCATTTGAACGCTGTTTTCCTACTCCAAGAGCTCTCACAACAAACCACTGCCGCCGACTCAAATAGCCACCATGGGTGTAAGTTGTGCAAAATCCCGCAAACCCCTCTCTCCACCATCCCAACCACACGCATGATGGCTTAGCGGGGTATGCTGTGTACGTACGTGCAAGTATGCGAGGCTGATTTGGGCTCTTTGATAGTTGGCAAGCAAGCTCGCCGCCGCCGGTCCTCCACCAGGTGCAGGCGGACCCCCAGGCGGATATGTGAGTACCTGACTTCTGTCTACACTGAAGCCGCTGTCAAACTGCCCACTAACGAATGCGTCAGCCTGGGCAGCAAAACTATCAGGCCTATCCAGGCGCCCCCGGTGCCGGTGCTCCGGTAGGTTTTTCCTCTCTTGTTTTTCATTTCTTTCCTTTGCATCCTCATCCTCATCATCATTGGACCTCTACACACCACAACCAACACGTCCACTTGCACTCGCGACCCTGCGCCTTCCACCGTTCTGTTGTCTGGATCGACCTTTCTGGATGTACATAACCCCGTGCCTGCTACGACATTTTTGATCCAACTACCTGCCATCGAGTTGACCCTCACTGTTCTTTCACCGTCATGGCCAACTACGGTGGCACCTACAGTCCATACACCCCTAACCCCTACCAGACCAGCTCCCAACCACCCTCTAACCCACCGATACCTCAACCTTATTCTCAAGCTTCATACACACCGACTTCTCCAGCAACAGCCGCACCGCCATATCCTCAGTCGCAATCTGGTTACAATAGGCCCCCACCACCACCACCTCCAGGCCAACCCCAATCGCCTTATCCAGGCCAAACACCCCAATCACCTTATCCGGGACCGTCGCCCCAGTCGCCGTATTCAGCCCATCCACCCCAATCACCATTCCCAGGTCAATGGAGCCAGGCCCCACAACCATACCCACCACAGCAGAATCAATGGCAGCCACAATCCCCTTATGGCCAGCAGCAGAACTCATGGGGTCAACAGCAGCCGCCTTACGTACGCTATCATATTCCTCGCGATTGATGAAATAGAGCCTGACTTAGAACTGGTCTGATTTTCGATACTGAACTGCGCTGACTGTTCACTTACAGGGTGCTCCTCCCCCACAGCAACAGCAATATGGTGCTCCCCCTCCTGGAGCACCTCCTGCTCAAGCCTCTGCTGCTGAGGTCGGCGCTTACAAGCAACTATTACTATCTTGTATCCAGGAGAAGAGACTGCAAGGTTTCTATCCCCCAAACTCTCCCATTATAGACCAGATCGCCCAGCGAGCTCCGGCATTGATCAATCAGGTCATACAACGCTGGCGCATCGTGAAGGAGGTAGCAAACGATATCGTCAAGCTTGCGTTATATGATATCGTCCTTTATATCGGTAGGTATAACTTAGCAAGGCGAGGTTTAACACTCTCTGACTTCTTACGCTTCTAGATGACAGTGGATCAATGGCATTCGAGGAGAGTGGCGAGCGTATCAAAGACTTGCGCCTTATTCTGGAGCGAGTTTCCTTTGCTGCGACTTTGTTCGATACGGACGGTATCTCGATTCGCTTCATGAACACCGACCTCAGCCAAGTGCGTGATCCACAAGGCCGACCGCTGCAGGATGGTGTGGCCACTGAGCAGCAGATTGAACAAATCATGCGGGGTGTTCAATTCAAGGGACTCACACCAATGGGAACCTCCTTGCGTAGAAAGGTCATCGACGAGATTGTTCTCTCGAGAGCCCAGAGCCAGCAGTTGAAGAAGCCAGTCCTAGTGATTACTGTCACTGACGGTCAGCCGGCTGGTGAGCCCCAAAATGCTGTTTTTGACACCATCAAGTACGCCGTCGACACTTTACAGCGTTACCCCCAGTATGGTGCCGGTGGTGTTGCATTCGAGTTCGCCCAAGTCGGAAACGACGAGCTAGCAAAGAAATTTCTTGGAAAACTAGATGAAGACCCCGGAATTGGTCACTTGGTCGATTGTACATCTAGTATGCTTTTCTGCTGCGTGCCAACTGTGTAAAATCTAACATGGGAACAGATTTTGAAAACGAGCAGGACGAAATGTCTCGTGCTAACCCACCAGTTGACCTCACGCCTGATTTGTGGATTGTCAAGTTGTTGCTCGGTGCTATCGATGCCAGTTACGACAGTAAAGATGAGAAGACCAACCAGCCAGCTGGCCCACAAGGTGGATATGGTGCACCTCCTCAACAGGGTTACGGCGCACCTGGATACCCTCCCCAACAGAATTATGGGCAACCACCTCAACCATACGGCCAGCAAGGCTACGGAGCTCCCCCTCCAGGACAATATCCTCCTCAAGGCCAGTATCCTCCTCAAGGTCACCCGCCCCACGGACAGTACCCCCCTCAAGGACAACCGCCTCAAGGACAATACCCGCCTCCACCAGGGCAGTATCCTGGCCAAAATCAGCAGCAAAAGCCCCCCCAGCAGGGCGGTTATCCTGGCCAACCTCAATATGGCGCACCCCCACCAGGAGGTCGCTACTAGACAGTCTTGAGTGTGGGAGATTGTCGGACATTTTCTTCGAAAAGGTCATGGTATAGGAATCAAGGTACTGCAACGAATGAATATACTCAGATTTTGTATTGGTAGCATTCGTGTCCCACGATTTGGACTCCTAGTCTTTGTATGAAAGTATGAATATAATGATAATAAGAGAATTTATTCGTGCCACTGGTGATATCTATCTGGGAAGGAGGGCATTTGAACGGATCGTTTGATAAACACACCAAACGAGTATAGATTGCTTTGTCAGCTCTTCTTTGGAATAATTGCGTGGCGATGGATAAGTGTCAAGTGGATAAATGAAGGTGTGGTGCCGTAGCGCCAGGCAGCAACGGTTCGTTGATGATTGGCAGGGCCGCCAGGCTCAGCCCCCATCACGTTTTCTGTAATGGTGGCTGTGCGCGGGGATCCACCCATGCCACCACACAACCGCGTTAGGATTCCTCTCCAATCGTCATTTTGTCGGCTCGGGATCTTGGGAGTACGACTAATAAACTCGAGCGATATATAAAGCTTCCACTGTGCATTGGCAATCCCGCCTCTACTTCCTACTTTTCGCCCCAACCTGCAGAAACAGCTACAGCTTCATTTTCACACATAACAAACCACACTCGACTTCGACATAGTAAATACTGATGCAAAATCAATATCCGGGACAGGGCTACTCTCAGCAGGGAGGATGGGGAGGACAACCCCCGCCGCCACAGAATCAGTGGGGTCCACCGCCTCCGGGTGGGCAGTACGGTATGAATCACCTTCACCACCGCATCCGTGTGCAGCAAGTTCGACATATACTGACACTTCGACTTTAGGTGCTCCTCCACCCGCGGGTTACCCGCCAGCTCCCTATGGAGCCCCTCCTCCACAAGGCTATAATGCTCCCCCGCCAGGGTCTTACTACTCTTCACCCCCGCCGCCTGGTCAATACCATCAACAGCCGCCGCCTGGTCAATATGGTGCTCCCTCTCCCCAGGGTCAATACTACCAACCCCCGCCCCCAGGACAATATGGCGCTCCCCCTCCGCCTGGACCGTATGGTCAATATGGCGCGCCACCTCCACAACAGCAGGGCTACGGAGCTCCACCACCACCACACAACCAACATGCTCCTCCACCGCAGCAGCAGTACAATCAATCATATGCTCCGCCACAAAGTTTTGGACCGCCAACTCCGCCGTCTCCAGGATACGGGTCTGTGCAGACGGCTAACATTGACATGCAAAAGGACGTGGAAGGTCTGCGTAAAGCCATGAAGGGCTTCGGAACAGATGAAAAGGCGCTCATCTCGATATTATCGAAGAAGGACCCATTCCAAATGAACACTCTTCGCACACAGTTCGATCAACGCTTGATGAGAAACCTGATTGCCGATCTAGAGAAGGAGACTTCAGGCAACTTCAAGAAGGCACTGGTCCAGATTGCACGCGGCCCTCTTGCAGGCGACTGTCACACACTCTACTCGGCCATCAAAGGTATGGGCACGAGAGAGGACGCCCTTGATGATGTGCTTATCGGTAGAAGCAATGCCGACGTGCATGCCATTAAGGCTGAGTACCAGCGGTTGTTCAAGAAGACATTAGAGTCAGATTTGCGCGGCGATCTTTCTGCGGGTACGGAGCAAATGTACATGATCATCATTGCGGCTCGACGACAAGAGGACTCGGCGCCTGTAAATCCACAAGCGATTCAAGCGGATGTCACGACGCTTCAGACAGCTCTTGGAAACATCGTTAGCAAGAACACATTGCAAGTGTGTGAGCTTCTTTTGACTCGGAATGACGCACAGCTACGTGCCATTGGCCAAGCGTACCAGCAGCGATTCCAGACCAGCCTTCGAAAGGTCATTGAGTCTAAGTTCAGTGGTCACATGGAAAACTCACTTTTGCTCCTCCTTGACCGTGCGGAGGATCGCGCCATGGCGGAGGCGGTTCGTTTGGAAGACAGCATGGCGGGATTCGGTACCAAGGACGAATATCTAATCCAAAGAGTGGTTCGCTGTCATTGGGACCAGAATTTCATGAGAGCCGTCAGCGCCGCATACGAGCGCAGATACAAAAAGAGCCTGGTCAGGAGAATCGAAGGTGAGACGAGCGGTGACTATGAACGGATGCTGGTGGCTTGTGTCAAGTAAGGTGCTCTTTGCGCAGAGGCGTTTGACACGGGGGTTCTAGTTTCTTTGTACAAGTATTCACTATTCTTTTTTATTGATGGTGTTTTATTGCCACATAAGTTGTTATGATAGATGGGTAATAGAATGGCGATAGGCGAAGTTTTCAAGTATGCAACCCCATGATAGTGAGTGAGAAACAAAATGATTGTGACGCCTGCATGACATTATTTATTAAACGCGACGCGTGTGAGTGCAGAAACGCGTGAAGTGGGTACATGTCCATAAATAAAAGAGGTTGGTGTTCGGCGATGGGTTTGATGTTGGGCGGGTGGGCGGGGGTCTGACGGGTGACTAAGCGGCAAGCGAGCGGCGCTTGAATCACGAAGGGGTGGTGCTGGTTTCCCGCGCAGAATTACGGCCAAAGTAAAAGCGCTGGAAAGCTGCTCACATATGGGACAATAAATCGCGCCTGCCAAAAGCCATTTTGCCAAGCTTTTGATTGATTCTGAAGCTGCTGCTGGCCCCCCGAACCGGATTAGCGCCTTCTTTTCTGTGATCTCGAGGCACCCGTCGCCTGCCTCGCCTCTTAAATAGCCATCGCCCGCCTCTGCCCCCTCGCTCTCTTCTCCTCTTCTACACATCCACTCCGCTCCACACGCACAACCCGTATCATCCACCCACCCCACGCGCAACGCGCCTCCATCACAACAACCCAATTTACCAACCAACTTCATCAACACTCAACTACTTTCAACATGACCGGACGTAAGTAACTCCTTCTTGTGCACCACTTTCTTTCACCTGCAAGTCTGGTGGTCGTGGTTTGTCGTCGCCATCGCCACACGCCATGCATCACGAGCTGTCGCGTTTGGTGTGGTGTTGATGTGCAGCCGCCCCCACCACCTTAGCTTTGTGTCACGATACGCGACACCACCACCACCACCATACAGCAATGCAATGCATACACACATAGTCGCTGCACCCTCTCATTGTCGACGCGCATCATATGCTAACGCATCTAACCAGGTGGCAAAGGTGGAAAGGGTCTCGGCAAGGGTGGTGCCAAGCGCCACCGCAAGATCTTGCGTGACAACATCCAAGGTATCACCAAGCCCGCCATCCGCCGTCTCGCTCGTCGTGGTGGTGTCAAGCGTATCTCAGCCAGTAAGTCTATCCCTTCGTCGTGCTCCGGCGCAGGACCCTGCTGACCATCTCGCAGTGATCTACGAGGAGACCCGTGGTGTCTTGAAGACCTTCCTTGAGAGCGTCATCCGTGATGCCGTCACCTACACTGAGCACGCCAAGCGCAAGACCGTCACCTCTCTCGACGTTGTCTACGCTCTCAAGCGCCAGGGCCGTACCCTCTACGGTTTCGGCGGTTAAACGGCTCTCATCATTCATGGTCTCGATCATCTTCAAGCGTATTCTTCGGCAGCTTCTGTGTACGTCCGGTTGAGGATGTGATAGGGTGTCGGGGCTACCTTTAGGGATGAGGAGGTGTATCCACGGTTATCGGTCTTTGGCGTTTCGGCTATGTATATGGGGGGTTTTGAATGATTCCAACGAACCACGGGCTGGCTCTGCGTAAAGCACGAGTACAGGGTCCCGTTACTATTCTCAATGTATGCGGTTGCCATGCAAATTCCTGACAAGCATTACGTGATACTGTTGTGTTCTTGAATGTTTCGTGACTCATAACGTCCCTTTGTCATTGCCCGAACCCGTTGGTCATCCATGACTCCACGGCCTCTTTTACGTCCCTGCTTTCAGCCGTGACACCAAATAGCCCCCCTTCCACTCGGATCGACTCCAAACTCCACGCTTTCAGCTCATCATTGACGCTCTCTACTCCATCCTCCACCACGAGACAGTCGTAACCACGATCACTGGCTTCCCGCACGGTACTACTAACACAAGCATCCGCCGTGACGCCGCAAACCACCAGGTTCTTAATCCCCTTCGCCCTCAAAACAAGATCCAGCTCCGTATGGGTAAAAGCACCTCGTCCCGGTTTATCAATGACGGCCTCGAGCGGCAACGGCGTCAGCTCACTAATAATATCATGCCCCCTCTGCCCTCTGACCAACAGCCTCCCCAGCGGGCCTTTGGTCCCAATCGCCGCGCCATGAACCCCGCTCCTGTGGCTCTCCCGCGAAGACACGGTCGCCAGGTGCGGCGCGTGGCCCAGCCGCGTGTGATAAATGGGGAACCCCGCGCGGCGAAACGTCGACAGCAACGAAACCAACCGCGGGATAATGCCGTGGAACCGCTCCAGCGAGTAGCCCTGCGAATCGAGATACCCCCCTGTGGACAGAAAATCGCGCTGCATGTCGAGGATCAAGAGCGCCGTCGTGTCCGGCGAAAGCGAGGAATCGTGCGGCCAGGAATAAGGGGTCGCGGGGATTTGCGTTTGTGCCATTTTTTGGGGGGGTTTTTTTTTCGTTTCTTCGTGTCTTTCTTCGTTTCGGAGGAAAATGGCGGCGAGGTATTTTTTCTGCGAATGAATCGACGGGGGTACAGTACGTAGATATTCACTGTCTCAAAAGACAGTCAGGATAAGAAAAAAGTCGAAACGGGAGAAGGCGGTGTACCCTTTGGGCACTGGCGTGAAAGCCGGCCTTTGGGGCTAGAGCGGGTCTCGATTGTCCCTATCTTCCATAGTGTACGTTTTTTTGTTTGCGGCAAGTCGCTTAGTTATACATTGCTGGAGGTAGGTATTCGGAGAAGATGAGGTTTCGTAAGATGCGAGGGCGTGGTTTTGAGTCGAGGACATGGGCGGTATTTTGCGCGCGTGCGTCGCTATCTGCTTTCCGCAACGTCCTTAGGAACGAACGGGCCATGGTCGAATTCATGACACAATCTACGCCTGCCATGTTCTATGGCAAGAGTTATGTGTCATTCAATGGAGAGAAAGCAATTTGGTGGAAAAGAGTATGCGTACAGTATGGTGTGGTTCGTAATTCGTATGCGTCTTAACTATCATCGCGCACTCTGGCGACCGTACCTAGGGTAAGGCTAGCCTAAGCCCCACATTCCCGATCTCCCTCCCGTTCTATTCAATCTCGCATGGACCTGCCCTTTGCGAGATAGTATAATTGTGCTTGTAAACCTTCGCAGTATTCTTGAAAGGATAATCCAAGGCCTTGCGAAGTCGCTGCTTGGGAATGGCTACATAAATTAGGGTTATGAGTGAATACACAGTCACGAATGGCCATGAAAAGGGCAATTTGGCGGAAAGGACTTCCTCCTTCCCCTAAAAGAAAGATACCTTTCCAAGGGAAAATGCGCATTCTGTCGAGTACGTGTAGTTCGTTTTGTGTAGAATACCTATGTAACTTAACTGGCTAATTCATTATGCGACGCTGTGACTTATTTCTCCTTTCACTACTGTTCCGTGTCAAGGTACCCCGCTGATACCCAAATAGCGGGCCAATAACCCTCAGTACTCGTGAGCGATAAGGGGTGCATGCGAGCACACCAGTGTGCATAGTTTCCCCCACCGTTATCAGTGGCGGCAGCATTGGGCTTGTTTCCCATTTTCCAACCCGCACAAACTAAGAGATCGACAATTGGGTACTGGGGTAAATCTGGATACTTAAATATCTCGCTGTGGGACGTTGTGTAACGATATTTTCTGATATCTCATAGCAAGTCTACTACTCAAGTGGTGTTTTGATATCCACTTGTGAGGATGGCCGACGCAAAAGATGACATGAAGACAAAAGTCTTCGACGGCACGATGAATGATGATACAGCGCTCGAACAGCTCGGATATACTCAAGGTTCGATGATCCATTGTCTACGTTATACACGCCGCGGTTGTGTTTTTCTGACTTTGGGAGACAGAATTGAAACGGAACTTTGGCTTCTTGGCCATGGTTGGTTTCTCGTTCAGCATCGTCACCTCCTGGACGGCTTTGAGCGGCGTCCTCATCATCGGGGTGGAATCAGGCGGGCCTCCCGTCATGATTTACGGCTGGGTGGCCGTGTGTACATTTGCTCTGACTGTGGCTTATTCCATGGCAGAAATGACGAGCGCGTAAGTCTCCCGGGTACGAAGGAGTATCGAGATACCACGTCATGTGGCGTTTTGAGACCTTCATCACTCGTTCAATCATCCCTGTTCGAGTTAATCTGACTTTGTACCTTCGAATTTTAGGTATCCTGTGGCAGGGGGCCAGTACAGCTGGGTCGCCATACTCGCACCCCCGAGGTGGGCGAGAGGCTTCTCATACGTTTGCGGCTGGTTTATGTTGATTGGTAATTGCCTTCTCTATGAGCAGTGTGACGATGAGCCTTTGCTGATCTGTGTTCAACAAAGGTATTCTAGCTATGGGCGCAACCAACAACTTCGTCGCGGCCAATTTCGTTCTGGGAATTGCTCAGTTAAACAACCCGAGCTACACGATCGAGCGCTGGCACACTGTCCTTACAGCGTACTTTATAGCAGTCGTTGCCGCTACCTCCAACATTGTGATACCCTCCGGACTCAATAAAATTTCCAAATTCATCCTCGCCTGGAACATCGTGGCGTTTGTCGTCTGCTTCAGCACCATACTCGGAACGGCCAAGGAGAAACAGCCGGCGAGCTTCGTCTTCGAGACTTTCCAGAACCAGACGGGATTCAACGCGCCGTACGCCGCCATTATCGGACTGACACAGGCCATGTTCGGCCTGTGCTGTTACGACGCTCCTGCTCACATGGTGGAAGAGATGAGCCAGCCTCGAAAGCGGGCGCCTCAGGCGATTGTCATGTCCGTGTACATCGGCGCAGTGACGGGCTTCATCTTCTTGATATCTTTATGTTTTTGCATGGGTAGCATTGAAGAAACCGCAGGTACACCGACGGGGGTTCCCGTGATTGAGATCTTCCGCCATGCTACGGGAAGTGTGGGAGCGGCTTCCACTCTCGCTTCGCTGATCGCAGTCATTGTCATCGTCTGCGCCAACTCGTTGATGGCAGAGGGGTCGAGAGCTGTCTACGCTTTCGCACGAGATCATGGATTGCCCTTCTCGCATGTCTTCAGCAGAGTGTCGGCGAAGAAACAGATACCGGTGAATGCAGTTCTGTTGACGTTTCTCGTGCAGATTGCCTTCAATTCCATTTATTTTGGCACGTTGACGGGGTTCAACACGGTTGTTCTGATCGCGACGGAAGGCTTTTGTAGGCATCATCATCTTCCATCTGGTCACAGGGTATAGACTGACGCTGCACGCAGATCTTTCGTATGCAATGCCTCTTTTCGCCCGCATTCTAGCATACATGACAGGCGGGAATTATCGACTTGATGGTCCGTATTCGCTAGGGCGGTATGGGTTGCCCATGAATGTGGTGGGCTTTGTTTTCCTGGCCTTTTGTTGCATCGTGTCCAACTTCCCTGGAGTCAGTCCTGTGAATAGCGAGAACATGAATTA
Source organism: Periconia sp. R9002 (assembly GCA_023627715.1). Lineage (NCBI taxonomy): Eukaryota > Fungi > Ascomycota > Dothideomycetes > Pleosporales > Periconiaceae > Periconia > Periconia sp. R9002. The sequence goes on along the minus strand of JAMAHW010000013.1, from coordinate 416,204 downwards.
TACGTCTGCTGCCATAGGGGTGATCATGATGATCAGTGTGGTGACTTGGTTCACGACGGGCAGAGAAAGGTTCACTGGGCCACAGGTGGGACATGTGGTGGCGGGCGAGGAAAGAGTAGAGAGTGCGGACAAGCCATGATGATGGTGATGGTAGCTAGGGAAGAAATAGAGCCATGTTTGGCGATATGATATGCATGGGTGGTCTCGCCAATGCGCCGCGTGGGTGGTGCAGATAAGTCGCTTACAGGTTCCCAAAAGAGGGTTGATCTAGACCATTGGCCGTCGACCGAGTTTCGAAGCCAGCGGGATGCTCCATGATGGTGCGCTGTCGTGCCATGGCTGGGTCTGCGCGCAGCACAGCAGGAACACAATCAAAACAGTCGGTGAAAAGTGGGCGATTAGCGTCTGGCGTGAGGGGATTCAGTACAAATGAGGACTGAGCAGGACACGGAAACGTGTGCCATTGGGTGCGGAGGCCTGCCGAGGAAAAGCACTCACCGAGCTGACCGGTCCCCGATTGGGATGTCATATGCGCCAAGCCTACAGTTTGAGGACAAGGCGGGCGGGGAGAGGGCACGCTATCACGCCGCTGCTGGGTTGGCTGAATGGATGCATGATTGTGTTGGTTCAGAGGACAAGTACATGGCCACCAGCCAGCCCTCTTCATAAACCCGCCAGCCCTGGACACGGTGTCTTGGACCTCTTGACCTCTCTCCCCCTCTGCACATCCACATTCCTCCACTATCACTCCCAGCGCCGTGCAACGATTCCAACCAACCCATTCAGCCATTGTAGCAATGTCTTCTCAAAGTCCCCGATACCACCATTTTCAACCCCCACCACCAATTCGTACCGCAACCGTCGATTCTCAAAGATCTCTCGCTTCTGGCGACTCGTCTGCCCAAATGCCCTCTCCTCATTCGGCTTCCTCCGACGGCCTGAATTCACCCACTGCCTCACCCGCCCAAGCATCCTTCTTTGGTGCTATTGCTTCGAGGATACGTGGTCGCTCGCCTAGCCGATCCAGAACAGCATCCTCCCGCACACGATCCAAGTCCCCAATGGCTGCTCCACCCACCCACCTCCCAGCTACAACCGCACCAACCCATGCCACTTCAGCTTATCCTTCCGCCCCGCGACCACACCAATCGCGCCATGTTTCGACCGTTAGTCAAGCTTCCACCGTTTCCACTTCTTCCACCCAGAGTCGGTCGAGCTTGCAAGGCCCCTCACGGCGCAGTACGGGAAGCAGTGACATGTGGCGTGGCCGTCATAGCAATTCGTGGCTCTTCAACGATTTCTCTGTCACGGGGCAGGCAAAGGATCTTCTGAATCGCAAGCGAAGGTAACGACCACGTTAGCCAGCATGCGACCATTGGGGGCCAGATAGGTGCAGGAAGCCATCACATTTCTCAGAGATGTCCGGTGGCCCCCTTCCTACCTTCGTTCGGATATTGTCTCTAAAAGCTCCGCGCCCTTTTGTCTCGAGTCGAGAATGTTTTACTTGGTCGCTGGTGCGAACAAAATGTTTGATGCACGGAGCAGGCGGTTTTCCATCTCTTGTCTTTCTTTAATGACGATGTTACGAAGTCTCATGCAGCTGTCACCTCCTATCGTTGTACATTAGCAATTGTTGAGAACAGACAGCAGAATAATAATACACTTCACCTTTACCCTTGTAACTCTGTAAGTGCAGCAACGATACTGATTCGATCCGATTCCGGCGTGGATGCCGGCATGGGGATCTATCCCGGAGGATTCGGCGTAGACGTCATCACACAACGTCTCAAACAGAGAGACAGAACACGGATGAGGCCCAGTCCTTCAGGAATCAGAAAAAATAGAGGAGGAATGAGACAGTAGAACACGTTTTATTCCGAGCAGTTGAACGTGGTGCACTGCCCCCTTAGTAATCTTAGTGTGGTGACTTCTTTTTGTTACCCACTTATGGGGTTTGACGCATCCTACAATGGTAAGACTGGCTGTTGACACGAATCAAAAACTGGAGCGAGTGTTAAAGGCCTGCAGAAGGTACGTTAAGAGGCTGTTTAGTGGTATATCGAAGTAGAAAGTGCGATTGATGCCCTGCTCCAAGCCCAACCAAGACCGGTAATGTACGAAATATGCTTTCTGACCAGGCATCGTGACCAAGCATCGCCACTCCCCACAGGAAGTGTTGGTTGGCTCCACTATGCATCCTTTGATCACAGCGTAGCAGTTCTTCGGAATATTTCAACGCTGTGTGATGCCCAAGGCCTTGATTTGAGTGACACTGTTTCCACGATCGGAATGCCTATGGTTCTATTTCAAAGCGCAGGATGCGCAACACTATTCCGAAATCTCTTATCAATACCGGCCACCGGTCATATTCCCAACACAATTGTGGTTATGCCAAAGAAAGGTATATCTTCCCAGGCTTGTGGTATCCTTCGTCCAACCCTATCGATAGGCCGTTGGATACTTAACTCGACCCCGCCTTTGCTCATTCTCCCCCACTATTGATAACACCACATACTATAATCCAAACATTCGATTCACAATGAAGTACACGAAGTCCTCTTTGCCCACACCAACATCAACCGATTCCTTCTGGCACACAGAGCCAAATGAGTTTCTCCTGGGTCATCGGACCACCGAGGAGCTACCCGAGCATGCTGATATCGTGATAGTTGGAAGCGGTATTACAGGCGCCAGCACTGCGAGATATCTCATCGAAGATGGGAGAGCTGATGGACTTAAGATTGTTATGCTAGAAGCAAGGGAAGCGTGTTGGGGCGCAACGTGAGTGATACCCTGTGGTTTGGCCAACATTTATCCACCGCTTTTGTTCTGAGACTCGCATTCCCCACCAAACTTTCATCATTAAACCCAGCTGACTTTGTGTATGCGTTATAGAGGAAGGGTAGGTTTTGTATTTTGCTTGCCATGAGAACCATCTTTGGACCTCAGATCAAAAAATCACATCCCTTTCTATTCCTTCGCGATCCACGGTTACAATCCAGATCCACAGGTTTCAAGCTAGACATCTCACTGACGTATTCACCAGAATGGTGGACATTGCCAACCGCTTCTATTCACCCGTGGACCTGAGGTAGCCGATTTCGAAGTCAAGAATGTGGCTGCCGTTAAATCCTATATCGAAACCAACTCCATCCCTTGCGAATGGCGCACTGTATCTGCCTGCCACAGCTTCTGGACCGAGGAAACGATGAAAGAAGTTGAGGATGCAGTTGCGCTCCTGAAATCAGTGGCCCCAGAACTAGGCAAGCTTGTCACCTTGATCAAGGACAAGGATGAATTGAAGAAGCACCGCGTCGACCCGGCTGCACTGGGCGCCACATTGACGCAGGGTGCAGCGAGCTTATGGCCTTATAAGCTCGTTACTTTCATACTCGAGAAGTTGGTGAAGGGAGGGAAGATCAACCTGCAAACCAAAACGCCAGTGACGGAGATAACGTCTCAAGACGGAAAACATGCAGTCCATACATCACGCGGCACAATTGTTGCCCCAACGGTTATCCTCGCAACCAATGGCTATACTTCTGCCCTGCTCCCCCAGTTTGCAGATCTCATTGTGCCTGTTCGAGGGCAAATGAGTGCATTGTTTCCGCCAGAAGGCTCCACCATCCTTCCCGATTCGCATGGTATGCTGGGTGCCCCAGGCATGCCGGGGTGGAATGAAGATTACCTCGTCCAGCGGCCGTACTCAGGTGTCCCCAACCCCGCGGGCCATCTCATGTTCGGTGGCGGCCGCGGAGATGGCGATTATCCCACGATAGGAGTTAGCGACGACACGGTACTGGATGAGAAAATCGCGGCTTATCTACGTCGTGGGCTGCTCACAGTGTTAGAACTGGACGGTTCAACGGAAGGTCTTAAGGAACTGAAAGCTGCAAAGGAATGGACAGGTATCCAGGGCTATTCGAGAGATGATCGCCCATGGGTTGGAAAGATCCCGAATGAGGAGGGACTATGGTTATCCGGAGGATACACTGGTCATGGAATGCCAAACGGAACACTTTGCGGGAGGGCTATCGCGAAATTAGTCCTGGGACATCTCGAGGGGCAAGATGTGCAGAAGATACAAACCGAAATGGTGGAAAAGGCCGAACTGCCAGCGAGTTATCTGATTACCGACGAAAGGATTACAAAGGCTAGATCCCTTCCTGTTATAGAGCGTCAGAAGGATACCGTGATAGTTTAGAATATACTACGGATAGACATATGTTTCTGTTCTCCTCAAAATAAGCAATTCGCATCAAGATTATCATAGAGTATTTCCTATTGAACTGGTATCATTATGTTCCATACACATTCAACCCGTGATTTAATTTCCAATCTCCGAAGCACCAAGCTGACATGGAAATGCCATTGACAACAACTTCTCGGCCGTGGACTAAACCTTCGACTTTTTGGATTGACGCCCCTGATGCCTCTCTTGGCCTTGTGCTTAAAACAATCATCGAGCAAGTAGGCATCTAAATAGCATACCATCTTCGCAAGGTGCACCAGAAACAGTCACGTCCATTCCCACGCTGATTAATACATATCCCCACGACCGCGGGGCTACATAGACGTTTGATTACCAAGAAGCTGTGGGGGAGCCCCCCGCGGGGAAGAGGTTGGATTGGAGCGGTGTCATTCCTGGTTTAGCGGCATTCATTCGCTCCGAGGTCGTTGTTGGACCCCATGTCTTTCCATGTCTGATCCAGATCTGTGACTATAAAGTCGCCAGCAGTTGGATGGGGAAAAGGAGCTGACAGTCTCTCCCAATCTTTTAATTTCGGAACTTGAAGGACAATATATTTCCATCTCCTCATCGGCTAGAAAGAGAATCCACGATGTCAGCTCAACAACTGCCCAAACATATTGGAGTCATCCTTTTCCCGGGTTTCCAACTCCGTACGTACATCTATCACCAATATAAAGCCATATCAAGAATCATGATAATCTATTACTCCAACAAACCACCGATGCATCGTCACTTGAATGAAACTAACTTTTCTTCTCAAACTGCGAATTCAGTCGACCTCTGCGGACCCCTCGATGTCCTCAATCTCCTCGCTACCGAGCACCAGCTTAAACTTTCCGTCTTAGCTGCGACCCTCGATCCCGTCTCTACGCAGCATGCGTTGCAAGATAACAAGAAATCCGATTTTGGCGAGAAGATTGTGCCGACGCATACTTTTGCTACGGCTCCCGATGATATCGGTTAGTGATTTCTTCCTCCGTTGGGTTTAGTACTTTAGAGAAGTGTTGCGAGATTGCATCATACTCGACTAGAGGATTATAATGGAAGCTCTGCTGATTAAGTTCTCTCAGAGGTGCTGCTTCTCCCAGGCGGTTTTGGATCACGAAGCGAAGAGAATCTTGAGGGTGTGGTTGATTTTGTGAAGGGTTACTATCCTCGATTGAAGTACATGTTGACCGTTTGTACCGGAAGGTACGTGTTTTATGCACACACTCTCTCCCCCTCTCCACCTTTGGATATTCGAAACGTTTTCCAGATAGGGCACCGCTGATTTTATAAACTATTCTAGCGCCATACTGGCGAAGACAGGCGTGTTAGACCAACGCAAGGCCACATCGAACAAAAAGGCTTTCTCATGGGTACGTACTGTGCTCAAAGTACTTTGACATGTCGTCAAGCTAACTGCGAGTAGGTCAAAGAGCAGAATACGGCCGTGCAGTGGGTGCCTCAAGCTCGGTGGGTTGTAGATGGCAACATATGGACATCTTCTGGGATATCGGCAGGCATTGATCTCATTTACGCTTGGGTTGGAGAAGTATATGGGGAAGAGCTGGCGACTCTATTGGCCGACCAGAGTGAGTACGACAGAAACACAGACCCTGGTAACGATCATTTCGCCAAAAGATGGGGAACTATCTAGTTATGCTCGGTAGATAGATGGAAACTGGCCCGACAGAGATATCATTGTTGAAATGATTATGGGCCATCAAAGAGCGGTGGGTGTTGATCATGTCCCCCCGCTCTCTTCAAGCGGATCTAGCAAAGTCCATCACGTCATTCTCCAGGTGTAATGCCTTGAAATTCGTGAGAATCTCGGGTAGCAGATTTGCTGGCTTCACGGCGACACCTATCATATAGTTTTCCTCGAAAGCTCTAATCTCCATTTTCACGTCATCCAGTTTCCTTCTCTTAAGCCATACTTCGGTACTATCTACTCTTTCGCCCCAACTACCATGAGTGCTGCACCTTGCCACGGTTCCAGCTGTTGGAGCTCTCACGTTTTTGAATTCAAGCTCTCGAATCCACTTGGCCAACAAAGCCTCGCCATCCATTTTGATGTAAGCTTCCTTGAAGCACCAGTGCGTGTAGAATCGGCGTAACTTTGCATCTATGAGCAAGTCGCTTGAGAACTTGCGTTGCTCACCAGAAGGCAGCGTGGCGACTAGTTCTCTGTTGCGGACGCAACACCGGTCGTGGCGGCCTAGCATATCAGCAGTCACAATGGTGCCGTCAAGCAGCTTAAAAGGATCGACGTTGTATTTCATGTCCCAGCTCTCCTCGTCGTTGAAGATCTCCTGGTAAACGTCCACCCAACCGTCGAAACCTTCCTCATCCACAAGTCTGTAATCATTCCTTTCGTTGACGCAAACAATGTCCACCCCTACCTCGATCTCTCCTTCATTGCCGGCTGGTGGAGATTGCGTCTTGCATCCAACGAGCGCAACGAGACCAGCCTGATGCGAGACGTTGAATTCTACTGGTAGGCGTGTACCATCTGGTAGCTCTGCGCAGGGCTTTCCGTGCTTGGGGTCGCGCTTACGGCCAAATCGAATGGAATGCCATGGTGTCCCGAGGGTTTTGGCAACAAAAAGACGTTTGAGTAGCGCGGACGCCAGCGACATCTTTGCATCGGCGATACGGAACTTCCGTATACATGCCTGACGCTCTTCCTCTGAGATTAGAGCGAGAGCATCTGCAGCCTGAAGATAACTGTCAGCTTGGCACAGACTCCTACAGAGTGGCACTGCGCACCGAGTCTGCGATCTTTTCACCAGGCCATAGCGTACGGGTATCAATCAACCAGCTAGTGAATTGCACCGGTTCCTCTGATGTTGCCATTTTGCTAGGGTGTGGAGTGGCTATTGACGGGAGCGTACGGAACGAAGACAGTTAATATGCCATTGCGCTATCGATAAGAGGCTTACCACTCTTTGAACGTTGCCACCACTTACCTACCCCATCGGACTCCGAGCAGCATTAAACTCGTGATATCACCTGAAAAATGACAATCACGCTCCCGGATGTCACCGTTGGCGTGCTTGCACTACAAGGTGCCTTCAGCGAACATGTGCAATTGCTGCGCTTAGCGGCCGACAGCCTTAAGAAGCGGAAAGCAGTAGATGTCAAGTGGGGTTTCATTGAGGTTAGAACGCAACAGGAATTGGCGAAATGCGATGGATTGATTATCCCCGGTGGTGAGAGCACAGCCATGTCTCTTGTCGCAGCTCGTTCTGGTTTATTAGAGCCGTTAAGAGAGTTTGTCAAGTAAGAATATTTTTGCCAGTCCTTGCTTCTGTACTAATGTTCGATAGGGTTCTTCGCAAACCAACCTGGGGAACATGCGCGGGCCTCATACTGCTTGCTGAGTCTGCAAACAAAACGAAGAAAGGCGGTCAAGATCTGATCGGAGGTCTTGACGTGCGCGTGAACCGCAACCATTTTGGTCGACAAGTGGAGAGTTTCCAGACAAATCTAAACCTCCCTTTCCTCGGAGATGCGGTCGACAAGGATTCGAGTGAACCGTTCCGTTGCGTTTTCATTCGAGCACCCGTCGTGGAGAAAATTCTCCCTCACAAGGAAGGAGTCCAAGAAGAGGAGGCAGAGCAGGCTGCCACGGTCGTCGCTCCAGCAAAGACACCAGTGGATGACTTGGCGAAAGAAGAACTGCAAGCAAGAGTCGAGGTTATGGCCAAACTATCCACGCAAAATCCCAATCTCCAACAAAATCAAGAGCACGAACATGCAGGCAACGAGGACATCATTGCTGTGCGTCAAGGCAACGTTTTTGGGTGCAGCTTCCACCCTGAACTAACAGCCGATCCACGCATACACGTGTGGTGGCTGGAGGAGATACTAAAGGCTGTTCAGCGAAGGCAGGAGTTTGAGCTTGCTGATCGCACTATACCGCCCGTCTCATGAAACCATGTAGTGTTGGGATTGATGAAGGAGAAATAAATGCGCTTTGTAAAAGAATTGTACTGATTAGAAAACAAATCTAGAGATCGCTCTCAGCGTACTATCACATAATGACGTCTAATGGAGACTTTTGCCCATTTGTTTTCCTGCGCGAACGCCAAACTCCATACAGACCTGGTATCATTTATTCTCGAATATTGCCGGTGCTCGATTTTAGTCGTCATATTCGTCGGCATAGGCTCGACCGTAGCCTCCTCGTCCTGGATCGAATTCGTTTCGATATTCATCGCGTACCTGACCTCCTGATTTGCCGCGTCTGCACTATTGTTAGCTGATGTAGAAATTCCCATTGTGTGACGAGCGTACCCATACTGCCGACCCTCGGCGAAACCCTCATCAAGATCGGTGCGAATAACCCGCTCGTCGAGCTTAGTGCCGCCAATGTACTTCATACAGTCGAGGGCATCCTGGTGAGTGTAGTATTCGACAAAACAAAACCCGCATGGTGTTTTCTGAAATCGATCGAGCCCCATAACTAGTCGTTTGATCTCGCCGCATCTATTCACAAGTTAGATTGAGACCTCAGTGTTATTTTACGATGCTTACTTTGAAAATAGCTCATGGATTTGCTCCTCGGTGGTATAGAAAGAGAGATTTCCCACATAGAGTGTGGTCGCATCTTTCAGCTTATCCTCGAATTCGGGCGTAGGATCACGCCGAGGATCCTCATCGCGGCGATTGTTCCTTCGACGATTCTATTAAGGTATCAGCGCAGTTCTGATCGAAAATGTGGGTGTTATACCTTGCTTGTCGCGTATGAACTTGGCTTGTCAAGCCGCTCAACTGTATTTCTCCTAGACGCAGGCATTTTGAAGAAGTGCAGATTCAGCACAATATGTAAAGTGCAGGAAGTAGTGTTTTTAACAAGAGTCGAGGGGAGGGGAGGTTGTAGACTAGGTAGGTAGGCACGAAATGCGGGAGTGAAGCCGCCAGCAAGAGAGCTCCGACCGCCGCAGTTTAGCCGGCAGACGCGGCGCGTTCCTTCCTTTACTTAATTGTTACCTTCTTGCTTTATCCAACAACGACCACCCTAATCACAACTCGAGTGGATCCTTTGGGCTGTTGAAGCGACCAACATGCCTCGAGTTCTTAGTCACACTCCCTCTTGGCTATCCCGTCCAAATCCTGGTTATCACCTTTTCGAACCGACCCCTTCGAAGACGCAAGCTCTGGTACGAAAGCATGAGAGCTCCGGACTACGACAGCCTATCGCGACTCGGGACTCGGAAATATTTGTGGCTGTAGGGCTTGAGATTCGTTGGGCTGATCTAGCACAATTGAAAGAAGACGACGCGCCTAGGTACCGCAAACTTGCGATCTCGTTGCCTCTGCCCATCGAACGTCTCACTATTTCACCCGCTGGTGATTACCTTGCCGTATCCACCTCGCATACCGTTCATGTCGTCATCCTTCCGGATTCTTCCCTCCTCACCACCGACGATCAAAGCCCTATCAAGCCCAAAACATTTCAAGTAGGGCCGCTTGCGCATGTGCTGGAAGAATCACCCATAGCGTCCATATTGTGGCATCCACTTGGCTACCGCGACCGTTGCTTAGTGACAATTACCCTTGAAGGTGTAGTGCGGTTGTGGGAAATCAATCGCGCCGACCGGTCATCATTTAGCGAGCCAACGCTTTCCATTGATTTGGTTAAACTTGCAACCGCCGAGGATTATGGACATGATCTAAGCGCCTCACAGTATGGAGCGTCGAAGGGCTTTTCGGTGGACATGGCTGATCTAGAAGTCGCCTCAGCCTGTTTTGGAGACTCCCCCGATCAAGAGGGAGTTCACGGTTGGGCGCCCATGACGCTATGGATCGCAACAGTCGCAGGGGAGGTCTATGCTCTATGCCCGCTTCTTCCTAGTAGGTGGCAATTGTCCGAATCACCGGGCGATTTGACATTGTTGGAGACTTTGGTTTCATCTATTGATATACATTACGCCGATATTTCCGACAAGCAAGACGCCTCTCCGTATGAAAAAGCAACAGCAGCCAACCAGCTTTCTTGGAAAAGCGATATCATCTACCATGAGCCTTTGGAGGAAGTACTACCCAATGATGATACAATAAAGGTTTTTCCTCGGCCAGCAAGTGTGCCCGCTATACCCCTGCTTCAAGGTCCTTTCACGATGAGACCTGATGTGGATGATTTCGAACTCAGCGACATGGTTGTTTACTCACTTAAGACCTTTTCTGAGGGAGGAGAGGATGGAGAGGTTGCAGAAGGGTTGCCAGCTGCTGTAATCTGCCTCCTTACAGATACCTGCCAAGTACATGTTTGTCTTGACGCCAAAGGTGTTGAAGGCAAATGGCTACCACGAGAGGGAGTAAGTATACATCTACATTGCATTATGAAAGCACATAACTGATTTAAACAGGATGAATGCACACTGGAGCCTGTTGATCACAACCTCATTGTTGCAGAGACGATTACAATGGTTGATGATGCGGCCTCGTCTAGCAAGCAGAGCATAACACCGGACGTGCATACCGATTTCTCGTTCTTCGTGTCCCACGCCAGTGGTGTATATTACATATCTCTGGAATCTTGGATCAGAAAGCTTGAGATTGAGCTGTCTAACCCAACCCACGAGGGAACTGCTTATCGTCTCAGAACCCTACTCGCTGAAACGAACACCAAAGTTGAACAATGCATTCGCCGTCAACCTAAAGATGCCGCGAAGGAGGCCACGTCTTGCGTGGTCGTTGAAGATGGCATCGTCGGCTACCTCTTGCTCACTACTCTGGATAATGAACCACAAGCAGTAATTTTTGATGCTCCCGAAGATGGTCTGTCAGCTAGTGAAGCCTTTGCTGACCATGACCTCGCTTATCCTCTACCAGAGGCTCGTGGACTGTGGAATCCGCGGAAAGAGCTATGGGAGACGTTTGATCTTTATGCGGCTCTGAATGTTCCTAACAGACACAAGAACTTTTTAAAGGATGAGATCAGGCTGTCGCCAGCCAACCTTGAACTTCTCATGAGCGCTCATCGCGTCCTCTCTACACATACAGATAGACTTCAGCATGCAGTGTCTGATTTGTTCAACCGCTGCCAACGCCTGGAGGAGGAGTATCGCGACCAAATTTTACGGATTGCTGAACTAGCGCCCAAAATCGACGCTGTCACGGGGGATGACGAAAAAGATTCAGATATTTCGGGCAGTGCGAGAATGGAGGAGCGCCTACAAACAGTTAAAGCTAAACAAGAAGCACTAAACGCACGGTATCAAGCTCTTCGGAGAAAAGCTGCCAGCATCAACACCCCCCAAATCAGCGAGAAAGAGTCTGCTTTCACCGCGGAGCTGCAGACGCTGGAAAGCAGTCTCGACTCCACCAAACAGACCCTTACCGATGATGTTGACGGAATTGAGAGTCCTGCATGGCAACGTCTCGACAATATCAAGAATACGAAGACATCGTTAGCAAAAGAGGTGGAGAAAGCCATACAGACCAGCGATATGAACGGAGGACGGACAAACAGCCGGATCAACGTACCGTCCCATTCCAGAAAATTGGAGAGCGAACAGGTGCAGAAGATGTTGCAACATCAAGCCGACTTGTTAGAGGCGACTGCAAATCGATTGAGAGATTTTGGTATTGTTGTTCCAAACTCGTCTGTGGAAGGTAGTGGGTAAAGCCCGATAGGGAAGCTTGTTGATAAGCACCCCTGGAGACTAATTACGTGCATAATGCCAAGCCTCATTCACCCAGCGGAAGAGTAAAGAAGCATTGACAAGGGTGTCATGTCGCATGATGATGGAACTAATGAACGGGTACCTGACGGGGTAATTCAATCCGATAGGAGCGGTCGTGAGGGTTGTTATGGTCTACGCTCGACAGTGATGAGCGACAAAAAGGCAAGACAGACAGAATTGATCATATCCGAGGGCATGGTTTTCCCTCCCTCAATTTTGTTTTGCATCCCAAATCAACCTATCGTTATCAATTGACCTATTTAGCCGGATTTCATCATTGACAGCATTCAACCTCATCACCGGAGTTTGAAAGCTTTCGCTCCACAGCATAACCAGTCGTGCAGCCCCCACCACGTATCCAAGTCTTTCACTTCTTATTTATCGACACGTTACCGTGTGTCTCTTTGCTTAACGTTAGTAATGTATCAATTGAGAGGGAAACTGGACGATTACCGCCTGACATATCGGCAAAGATATTGCCATCTTCCACTATTAAGCTTGCATCTGCATAGACGTAAGGATCAGTAATAGGTGACGGGAGGGAATGCCGAAGCTGCACACATACCATTGAAGGATAGCCGCAAGGTTTCTCCTTCCTGCTCGGCAGCAACCGGTTGTACTTTGTCATCGCAGTCGGTGGCCTTGAACCAAAAGACCTTTTTAGGACCAAAACTCCGATCTTCGGCCCAAGCGCGGCCCAATACCCAATCACCTGATTGCAGACGCCCGTTCTGGAGGCTGAACACAGCGGGCTGCGACTCGCCAGCCTTGGCTTGGTGCATCCCATCAGCGGAGTTGGCGGGTGCAGCGATGGATGAGCCACCGACTTGGATAGTAAAAGAGGTGTTGTCGAGAGAAGACATGGCTGTCGGACACCCCGTAAGTATGCGAACTTGTGTATAATATGAGTGTGGCGTAGAGGGCTGAGGAGGAGGGCGAAAAAAGTAACCGTGTTGAAAGGCGAATGGGTATCTGAGGCAGCTGCGGAGCAAAGTATGGCGTGCGTGCGCACTCACAACAGTTGGTGTGTTGGTCTCTGTTATTGAAAGAGGATCAGTGGGGCTATTTCTTTGGCGGATAGGTGTTAGGCAGTAGTTAACAGGTCGGTGACTGTACACAGCAGGTTAGAGTTGGTATTACGTCCAAGTACTTCCAGGTCAGGCTATCAGGTACAGAGTTGTGGTATGGCGCCAAGATGCCATAGCCACCGGAGTGCTACAAATGCCCCGTTTTGATGTACACATGGCTGTGCGCCAAGTAGGCATCTCGTTCGCTGTCTCAGAAACGTGTGTGTGTGGGTGAGAGAAATTGCGCATTTGTTATTTTGGGATCGCCCCCCATCCTCGCTCTCCCCGGATGCATCATCATGCCTCAAAGCGAGGAGGATACCATACTTGTAGCTTTACACTGTGTGGTAGCAGACCATTCACATAGCTTTCCGATCGGTCGACTTTGGCCGAGGGTCCTCAACAGATCGTCCGAGTGTGCTAACGTTAAGAGGAAGGATGTTTAGGATGTTTATAACGACGATCCCCCAGTTAGCTAGCCGCGAGCCGATCTTATAGGTACCTAGGTAGTCAGAAACAAGGCGGCAATTGGCTGGATTGGGAACCTTGATAATCTGCCTTTGTCGAAGAAACACGGCTGGCATTGAAAACAATGTCTCCCAGATCCCTCGCCTGTTTGACCCGACCCACCAATAACTGCCCAAGTCGGTATGCTACGACCATGCCTCAGCGCAATGTCCAAGTGCCTCGACATATGTATGCACGCCATTAGACTTTTTACTTTGTAATACGACAGCGGAGGCTTATGGATTTACAATGATCGGCACGGTTATCGCGATCCCAAACGGAAGGTCACCAGTTGCCCCCCACTACAACGACACACCACGTGCAGTCATGCCATTCTCCGCACTGATCAGGGCTTATCAATAAATGGGTAGGTATATGTGAGTAGGTAGGGGCTCCTTTTCCTAAAACGGTTGCCTCTGCAAAAGTGACATTCCTGTGTAAGAAGGAGGAAATAGGATAGGAGAGAGCCAAAGGAGACGGGAGCACAGCATGGCATGGCATGGCATTGCAGCACCAAGCTGATGGATGGCACCGTAGAAGCGCTGTGGATGGAGACACGATTAGATGTGTGCAATCAAAGGGTAAAGCTAGCCAAAGATGCGAGAGATATGTCAATCACTGAGTCGGTTAGATCCCGCAGCCATATGGGCGCCGGCGCGAGACACACACCCATAGGCAGGTCATTTAAGATGAATGAACAAGCATGGTAAACTCCAGGCAAATCGTCCGCAGCCAAGAAAAAAGCTACTGTATCAGCTCCCCTTTTTAGCCACTAGCGCGAAGTATGTCGAGTGGCATCAATGTTACTGCAGATAGGTACTCCACCCCATGCGACCGACGCACTCTCGTGCTACCCGGATCTCTGATAACAACGGTCTGCTGCATTCGGAAGGCCATTTGCCAGCAATGGTTTGGCGGTTTCAATCCCGCCGGCCAGGAACAGGTTGGGAAGGTTCGAAATTGTCCCATGTGTTGACCTCGAGGCCAAGCCTCGTGACGGTCGTTGTATAAGTACAACGTCCATATCGCTCCTTTGGAAATCATCAGGTCGCTTTCCCTCCAGCTACAAGATACCTGCTTCAGTCACTCACTCCCCAAAAGACTCCTTTCCGCCAATCCTTCACAATGGGTATCAAGTCTTTCGTCGCTGCTGCGCTCCCTGCGCTCGCCCTCGCTGCCCCAGCTCCCCTTCCCCAGGGTGATGATTTCAGCGTGCAAATCGTCGGTGGTACCGCCGCCGCCGTTGGCGATGTCCCCTACATTGTCGCCATTTCCCGCAGCGGAAGCGCCCATTGCGGAGGCTCCCTCCTTGACTCCACCACCGTCCTTACGGCCGCTCACTGCGCTCAACCTTATGCCGTCAACACCCTCACCATCCGCGCTGGCTCCCTTGTAAGTTGTCTGCTACTATTGACACGGATCCAGTGCTGACCGCTACTCAGACACGAACCTCGGGTGGTGTAACCTCCAACGTTGCTTCGAAGCGTGTTCACCCTTCGTACAACTCGAACACCTACCAGAACGATGTCGCCATCCTCAAGCTCTCCACCCCCATCGCCGAGAGCTCCACCATCAAGTACGCGACACTCGCGGCTTCTGGAAGCGACCCTGCTGCTGGAACCGTCCTCACCGTGGCCGGCTGGTACGTTCACTCTGCACAAACAGTAACAGCAAACAGCAAACTAATGGGACAACAGGGGATCTACTCGCTCTGGAGGAAGCGCCACCACCGAGCTCCGCAAGGTTGACGTTCCCGTCGTTGCCCGTGCTACCTGCAACGCCGACTACAGCCCTCAGGGCTACACCGTCACCAGCGACATGTTCTGCGCCGCCGAAGATGCCGGAGGCAAGGACTCGTGCCAGGGTGACAGCGGTGGCCCCATCTACGACTCCAGCAAGACCTTGGTCGGAACTGTCTCGTGGGGTATCGGCTGCGCCCAGGCCGGTTACCCCGGTGTGTACCAGAGCGTTGGTGCTCAAAGATCCTTCATCAGCGGCTCTTAGATGCGGCGCGGCTGGAAAGGTTCTGGTTGCGTGTTTTCTCATTTACGGCTGGGTGACTGGAGTGAAGTGGAAGCAGGTTTATCTTGTCTGTAGCTAGCTGTTGGGACTGCCCTGCTGAAGGGCATGTATCATGTATCATGTATCTCACGCGCATATGCACTGTTGCCACAGGGGAACAGTGAATGTTAATATCACGTCCAAACCATGAATGTCTGCCTGCCTGTTGTGAGTTGAGTTGGAAGCCAGCCTTTTTGCTTATTGTGACCAGATTGGAGCGGGGGACTGCACCGACAGGGAGTAGTCATGACAGCATACTGCGTGGAAATATCCCATGGGGTAAATGAATTCGTGCATCAATGGATGGATGGAAGGATTGTATCGATAACGCAGGTGCTCTGCGGATGGCTGCTTACTTGCCTAGCCTAGCGATGGGCTCCCGGCTAAGGTAGTCGATGTACCTGTACCGTTGTAGGACGATCCAATCAGGGAGTTGAAATGGCTGTAAACGAACCGTTTACACCAGGTGCATATGCTAGGGCTGAGAGTGCTAATTATATCGAGTGTGCAGTGCAGTCACAGGTATGGGAAGGCAATATAAGGTAGATGAAAACTGTGGGAGAAATGCTTAGCTACGATGGTGACATGGTAGGCGGAAAGGCTTGTGTTTGCTTGGGCGAGGTCATCTTCAGGGGGAGGACGATAATGCATGCATGAATGGCTATATATGGTGTTGTGATGCTGGTGACAATGGATAGCACACTTGGACGGATACATACATACATACATGGCCAAGTTAGGGGTCACTGTTGGTCGGATAGGGTGACGGCGTGGGTGACATGTCCATCACGCACTCATCACATCACCATGGCGGCAAAGGAGGTGAGGTTGAGTTTGGGTTTGTTGAAGGAGGCGGGAGGCGGGAGGGCAGAAGGGGGGAAGGGGAGAGGAGTGGACAGTGCATGCGAGGAGGTACATTACATGAGTGAATGCCGAGGAGGTGGAGCTGGCGCTTAGAAGCACAGTCGTAGTGTACCGTAGTCCGCGACCCCACCGCCGGCTGCAGAGACCATCCACTCCATCACATCGTCCCCGAGGCTGCCGTTGGCTGACGGCCCCTGCAGGTCAATATACCGGGGCGGGCGTGATTGGGTGCGGGGAGGAAATGCAAAGCCCAAAGCCGTGTTTCGATTGGTGCACCGCACAGCCATGCTTACCAAAGGCCCCGATGCAGCAAGGTGCCACCGCCATAGCATGCCGCCATTCGCTCGTCGACGCTTGGAGGGCCCCAAAGCGGACTGGCGTGGCTGCTGGCTGCTGGCGAAGGGTCCAGTCACTCGAGCATTGTGCTGTGCCTCTGAGAGGTCTACTCGTCCATCGAGTGAGACGGCAGCACTGACTTAAGTGCTGCTTCCGCCACCCGCGCGCTGCCGTTTGCTTTTTGCTGTCTGTCGGTCTGTCTGTCTGTCGAGTTTTCAGGTGCCCCATCATCTGCGCTCCATCTCACCAGCTCACCATCCGCTGCCGTTGCTGTTGCTGTCCCAGCTGCTATTACCACCATACGCCGCCGCCGCCGCCATGTTTCGTTTCGCTTCGCTCCTGTGTTTCGTCGCATTCCTGCCCGAGCTCATCTCCGCCCACACCGTAATCGTGTACCCGGGATGGAGAGGGAACAACATCATGACCAACGGCACCATTTCCAAGCAAGACGAAAACATCAAACCCGGAAGTCTGGGCATCAACTGGGAGAATGGTACTTATGGCTTTCCCTATGGGATGCAGTGGATGTATCCATGTATGTGCCCATTCGCTACCTCGATCCATGCACACTTGTATCGGTGCTAATCTTGCTCGACAGGCGGCGGCATGCCCACTTCCACAAACCGCACAAAGTGGCCCGTCAAAGGCGGCGCCCTCTCCATCCAGCCCGGATGGTTTCCCGGCCACTCTCTCGCCCAATTCTACATTAACATGGGCTACGGCACCGAACCATTGAACTACAGTCACGCCATGCTTCCCGTGTTCCAGATCACAGGCCCCTCCAATGTCCAGTACAACGGAACTTTCTGTCTGCCCCAGGTCCCACTTCCCGCTGGATATGACCCCAAGGTGGGAGACAATGCCACAATCCAGATCATTGAGTTGGCACAGCATGGCGCTGCCCTGTACAACGTAAGTTTTTGAGCAGCCCTCAATCCGATACCGACACGCATTAACCATCTCCCAGTGTGCAGACATTACCTTTGCAGAGCCCGAAGACGTACCTGAAGTAAACAAGACCAACTGCTTCAACTCGACGGAGCCCAACCAGAAGATAGGCTTCCAGCTGCTCTATGCAACCACCAGCTCGCCCGCCAATCTCAACTTCAAGCCCAACCCATGGGCGACGCTTCTGGTGCCGCTCGCCCTCGTCACTTCGAGTTGGCTAACGTGGTTATAATGGCCATGTGACCATTCAGTCATTTCTGTTTATTATAATGGTTCATCTTTTGTCTCTTTTTCAGCGGGTGTTTGGCGCGTGATATCCAAGGGTTTCCTCGTTATTTCTCTTTCCGTCGCATCAAAACTTATGATTGAATGCTCGTTCCGTATAATCAGTCCATGGGCGAAGCAACATCAGGACTATGGGGCGATGAGAAGGCCCAGTGAGAGTCTGCTGAAGCAGCCTCCAACGATCTTATATTGTCTCCGACTTTTGACAATGAAATATCTCCACACCTCGCTTCGAGGGTTGAATCCATTCAAGATATCTCGTCGATAGGTGATTACCTCTTCAAATCAACCCTTATTTGATTCAATGGGTACTTGTGTCATGACATCCCCATTCCATCACGTACACCCTGAAAATAAAATCTTGCCAAATCCACAGGTATCTAACCAAGACACACTACTTATCCACACATGGCAAAATACAAAACTTATCATCATGCCATCCGTGGTGTGCACGATCTCACTGTTGAAAAAACTCATCCCCTTCCAATCTCCTACCCATCCATAGTTCGGTTACAGGTCGACATCAACTCGTAATCCCACCTACATCCACTCCTACCGAAAGAAGGGGACAGTGTAGGACCTAGCTCCGGCCGGCGCTAAGTTATAGACGATCGATGCATGCGTTAAAATCAGGAACCGTGTTCCCAAAAGGTGTGCACCAGTTCCGAGTTCCGACTAGCCTTCCGAATTCGACCCCTCGTCATCTCAGCAAAAACCCCTCGCTCCAACAATCTTCACCCGCTACGCGCCCAAGTGCCTTAACGGCACATAACGTACATTACACCTCCCCCATTCCTCCCGTGTGCCTTGCTTAAGCGTAAGCGCCTATGCACGCCGCAACCCTAAATCAACGACGGGTGTGAGCAGTTGAATGGAAAATCTTCGAAAAGGGAAATCATTCAACAAAACGCCATCCCACCCTGTTGGTACCAACATCGGCTCCAACAAATGCGATAACTTCTCCTGAACGGTGCCCACGTGCAGATCACTCGGCCGACCCACGGTTCTAGACCCACACGCACACGCAGGCGGGAGCAGATACCGAAGTTGGAAGCAACGGAACCATGGCGCGCGCGAAGAAAAAGCAGGTGCAAACCGACGATGGGTGGACCGTCGTCGCGGGATCGGGAAGCGCGAGGGATGATGAAAATCCGTCCGATCAATTGCAAAACGCGAGGCCTCAGAAGATCGTCAATGGTCTCACCGCGGAAGAGTTGGTGCAAGAGTTCCGGGACATGGAGAAACGGTGGAAGAAGACGTCGTGTGCGCGGAACTTGGACAAGATGCTAGGCTTGAGGGATTGGTCTGTCCGGAACGCTGTTTGTATAGGCATTGGAAGCTTCAGTCTGGATTGGGAGCATCGGTATCGTTCCCTGTGGCAATTGGTGCTGTTCACGGCTGTGGTTGGAATGTGTGAGTTTCATATCCTTCGTCCTCCTTCTTTGAAGCCAAAATCTATACTCCCCCTTTCTGCGAAACAAGATTGACAAATACCCTCCCAGTAACACCCGAAGGCACCAGTCTTTCCCTCGACGCCCAAGAACCAGCCTTCACCACCATCGACACCGCCTTCCTAGCCACCCTCAACATCTCCGTCCTCACCTCGTCCATTGAAGATCACATCACCACCTCGTCCTTCGTCTTCGCGCCCTTCGTCGACTGGTTTCTCTTGCTCCCGCTCTTCCTCAGGGACAAGAACCCCGAACTGTACATTGGCAACGAGATTCTGGATAATTACCGCGCGTTTGCGAATACGCACGAGAAGAAGGTGGTCCTGGCTGAATGTAATCGGCTGGGGAAGGCATTCAGAGAAGGGAGAGAGAGACGGAAGGTGCCTGACTTTGAGCTGCATGGGAATGCGTTGGATGGGCTTGCGATGTATTGGATGGAGGTGGATAGTGATGAGGAGTGAGGTAGGAAAATTATTCTTGGAAGTTTATGGATTATTCCCCGCGTTGGAAAATTGAATACGCATTGAACTAAAACATTGCGATGCTACATAATCCAAGATGGCCTTTTTATCTGAAGATGCTTTATGCTCTTCTTCTCTCAAGCCAAAAAAACACCCCTTGCTCTGGCCCAAAAATTTACCAAAACGTGTCTACTCTTCATTTCAAGCGCAAGAAGCATTTTCCAAAAGGGGAAAACCTCCAGCAGTCACACCAATCCAAAGCTGCTCGACGAAGACGGGTCGTCGAGATGTAGACGTCTCGGAATCTTAGGTTGAATGCAGCACTCGAAGGAACCACCTTCCTCAGCGAGGATAGGGACTTTCTTAAAAGCATGTCTTAGGCATCTATTTCAAGATGCCACCCACCATATCCTAGGAGATTCAGCGTCAATCCTGGATGAATGTCTCCACAGAATACGATAGAATAGGCATTAGGCACTTCAATGCAACTTTACCGAGAGCCATTACACCGAACCACTTTGTCAGAATTAAAGAGATCACTCTGGGCATGAGCTTACACCTTCTATACGCATATCCTTCGCTGTCAAGTTGCAAGTCGCCCATTTACAACATCCTCACACAACAATCACAACTCATCAAAGAGGCACATGGAGGTGTGGGTAGTAGATGCAATTGGGATAGATTGCATCTACTACAGGTTTTGGAGCATTAGTAGAGTCACATGTGCATGTCCACAAATCACAAAAAGTCGAAACATACCACCCAATCTCCCCTAATCACGCCCCTCAAGTATAACCATAACCATAACCAACACACACCACACACACCAAGACCCACGTACCCATCCACACCCCAAACAACGTACATACACATCCAGCCCCTCCCCTTCCATTACCCAAACAAAACCCCCCTCCCCCTCACACAAGACCTTGCTTACACCGCAAGTTTTTATTTTCACACTTTGGGGTCACATGTGGAAAACCGTGGGACCTAGTATTTCACACCTCCCTCCCTCTGTACGGCTTACACACCATGGATGTTAATACGCTTTTTGCGTGACTCCTGATGTTGCAGACATATGTATACCGCGAGTGATAACGTTATGTAGATTTTTAAGGTAGAGAGAGGAAGTATTGGGGTTGAGTGTTTTATATGTGGGAGTATGAGTTATGTGTACTGGTACACACTTATTCTAACCAGACCAAACTTAGGCTTTACATTCGGAAAGGATTTACCTTGTTTGGTAGGAAAGGGTTTTACGACAGCATGTGGAGACGTATCGTTGGGTGTACGTGTAGAAGGACGTGAGAGTACATCAATGGTGACTCTTGACTGAGGGGTAACGTAACTGAAGTCTTGTGTAGATGATATGTACGATAGAGATAGTGGCTGGTTTTAGTACAGCGTGGGAGGAGGGTAGGTAGGGAGAAGGGGGAGGAAGAGAATGTTGCTTTTGGTTTCTGGGAGGGGGGTTTATTCAGGACGTTTGATTGTGTGTGTGTGTGTGTGTGTGTTTTGGGGGGCATTATGGGTTAGGTGGGCGATGATATGTATGAGGTTTTCAGGTGGGTGGAATAGAGAGAGAGAGGGAGACGTGAGTTCAAGATGGTGGGTTAGAGTAACAGAAAACGGAGCTGATGGGGGGATAGTCTAGAATAAATGGTAAGATAGATGAAGATTTCGTTGAGTCGTGATGGTGTGATGGTGCGTGCTTGATTGTTTTTGTGTACGTAGTATCCTGAGCCAGGGCATCACTGTGAATATCTGTACTGTTCTGATACCGCGGGCAAACACATTGCTACGCGGTGATAACATTCTTTTGTTACGTACAGCATAGTATGACCGCTCCCCGAGCACAGAAATAGAAAGTCCATGAGAGACTAAGTTTAGAAGAGGTGGGGATCACATATCAGTTTGATCATCAAAGCTGTTTATATCGTGTGGAGGATTATCGGGGTATAGAATCCGAACTAGGATGGCTATAGTAGCGAGCAAAGGTTTGATGGATAGTACATATTATTGGGTTGGGTGAGAAAAGAATATAGAAGTTAGCTAACATAGGCACCTGTCTAGAATGAGAAGTGCTAAATGGGACAGACGACTAGCATAGACTTCAGATGACGGAATAGAGGATCAGAGCAGGGGAAGTTTAAAGTACAGAAAAAGAGAGTACCTTTTAGTCTGCCTAGTCTAATTCCCCACCAAGGTAGATCGACGTACCACCTACATAGCGGGCAAAAACTCGCCGAATCTTTGTAGAAGTGGGCTGTTTAGCTGATATGGACTTCGTAACAACAAGGGTGGATCCGCAAGACTCCACTGAGGCCAAAAGCTAGCCTAGAAATCTAGGACGTTGATGCCCTGGAAGCGTTCGCATTGGGTTTATGTCCCTTGAGTAAGCGACGAGGTGAAAGAGTATGCTTTATGGAACCGAGGAAGCACCGGCGTGGTAGAAAGTGTCTCACATGTCGCTATCAACAGTATAGAAAAAAACCCCGTCATTCTTGGTTTCGAGCATCGTCGTTGGGTTCTCGGCCGCGGTGCTGGTCCAAGGCAGAGAGCGATAAGGATACAGATGTTTCAGAAACACAGCGGGATATAGCGTGGATGACGGGCGTACAATTCATTCCTTTTTCTTGATCCACAACAAGCCATTCCACCGGATGATATAGATAGCGGCGGCAGTGGTCACACCTAGCAAGGTTCTCTGGGGCTGGGTTGGAGAGGAAACGTGGGAGGGAGCCCTAAAATAGCCGCTAGGGTGGGTCTCCGTTGGGCTGAATGCAGTGCAAATCGCAAGCAGAGAGTGGAGACGACTGGGCAGCGACAGCCACGAGCCTCAATGCCGCTGCGTTTTGGGGACCCAACTACCTGTTTGGTAGACCCTTCGGGCAGCGAGGTAGGTGGCAGAAAATCGCGGGGCAGAGGACGAGTGGAGAATCTACGTAGTGAGTCATTGCTTCATGTACGTAGCCCATGAATCGAAATGCGGTACGCGAGTAACCAAAAAGAAAAGATGATCTTGATGGTGCAACGAAGAAGAAAAAAAAGCATGGAGCGTGGGTCTAGGAAAAAATGTAGTTGGGTTACGCATGGTCCATAGGTTCGTCAGAGGTGGGATGTGGCCTCGCTTGTCTCACAGATCTGTGCTAGTAACCATTTACGGTTTAAGGCTGAAGTTGTTTCCGTACCTGCCATAGAAGTGATGATCAAAACAAATGCTTTTCCCTTGTTTCTTCCTAGTGGTAGGATGACGAATTTGCATTCGGTTTCGATGTAGGATGTTTCGGAAAAGATGACCAGGTGGAGGATCAGAAGGGGTGTATCCATTCAGACGACTACATCTTTATACAGCCCTTCAGGCTACAGTAATGGCACGTCATCCCATCCACACCGGCTGCACCGCCCTCTATTGTCAAAGTAGACGTTGCTCAAGGCTCAATTTCTATGGTTGGAAGATCCATGATATGAAAGCATAGCCTATTTCATGTCAACTCGAGCTTGGGATTGGTCGACTCCATTGTCTGATGATGGCTCGCATGAGTCTTGACCTATCTTTAAGCTTGCACTCTGTGTAACCCTCATTGCCACATTGGGTTGCTGGATCGATCATGTATGTGTTGGCAAGCTCATCGGTGAGGAGAAGGCTTTCAACGACACGAGGCTACAAACCACAGTGAATACATGCGACGTTGTTGGCTGCTGCTGCCAGCCTGGGGCTTGTGGCGTGACGGGCTGTTTGACAAGAACGCAAGTGTAGTTGAGCATGGCGTGTGACAGATTTGAAATACATGTAGAAAAAAACTTGTTTTTAATCACGCAGGAACGGACTGCATGTCGTGTCTTCACCTGGGGTTGCTGTATGGGATGAACCTACCTACCTCACCAGACGGTGTCGAGCAGAGCTTGGCACTTGCGACAATTGTTGTGAACGTCACCTTCTGATGCGAATTGGCTCGCTTCCTAGCTGTATGCATATATGTCGGCTGGTAGATCCGCTGCGATAATGTCCAGTCCGCTTGTGGAAGGGTGTTGACCGATGTTGTTGTTGTTGGCCTTATGAAAGCACGCCTCTTTCTCCTACTCCTCCTCCTGCCTCTCCTCCTTCTCCTCTTCCTTCCTTCTCATGGCCGTCAGAGAGTTAGAAACCCATCGAGGGCGGGATGTGTAGTTTGTAACAGGGGAGCAAGCGGCCAAGTACATATCGATGGAGTGTAGAAGGCAAGAGGGAGAGGAAGGCCCTTGTAAAGGGTGGTAATTTGCGCAACAAGAGGAAGTCAGGAGGACTCTAGCGCGCCCGGGCTTGTGAGTTAGTGGCGAAAGGGAGGCCTTTTATCTAGCGCTGCGAGATTGATGAAGAAAGTGGAGTACATGTTGTTGTTCCTGCATGGAAGCAAACTGACGTGGCGAGCTGGGGGCAACAAGCAAAGCTGGGACGATGCCCTGAAAGATGAGATGGGTGGATGTGCAAGGGCCCGGCACTAAGTGGATGGACCATGAAGCCAAAAAACATCAAACGTGAATAGGGCAGCATCAAGGTTAGTCTGGAGACGTGTTGTTTGTATCCATACGAGAGGAGTGAGGGCGGAGAGTGGTGAGCTAAGACTTTAGGGGAGAATTCAACGGGCGAGGCTATGCCCAAGGAGGAATAGCTGCCGGGATTGATTTAGCGTCATGAAGGCGGTGAGGGGCGGGCGGAGGCATGACAGACATGGACCGAGAGGGCAGAGGCGGACAGACTCGGGTGGGCGTGCAGGCCCATCAGAGGTTTCAAGTGTGCATGTCGAGGGCCATCCAAGGCGTCCAGTCACTCTCGGTCCAGACGAGACGAGACGAGACGAGGGGAAGCGACGGTTGCGCATTCATCCATGGGGCCCTGGACATTACTCACATCAACCATGAGGAATCCATCCTCCTCCCCGTATTGTCTACTGTCAGTACAGTAGGGTAGAGTAGAGTAGAGTAGAGTAGAGTAGAGGCGATGCGAGGTGGGCCGGCACTGGGCGGCAGCCATATGGGATATTACCGCGACATGTAGCTACCGTGCAATTTACACCCACCATGGATCGGCATCGTTCTCGCGCGCCCGACCGAAAGCACGCTGCTGCTGCCCCATCCCCATCGCATCGCATCGCATCCATCCATGCTGCATTTGGCTGCCTGCCCAGTCACCCACCCCATCCACCCACGGTCGAATCCCGTTCAAGAATGCATCCCCAAGGCGACGAGAAACGCGGGGGCCTCGTGACGATGGGCAACAGGCAGCCCAGCAATGGAACCGAATCACGTCTCGCCTCTCTCTCTCGGTGGTCGGCAGTGATGATGTATCTAATGTCGTAGTTACCTGAGGGGGCGGTGGTGCTTGTTTTGCTTGCTTGCTTACTGACTGACTGACTGACTGACTGCTGCTGCCCAACCCCCCAGCCGCTGGTTTAGCCTTACAAGTAGGGGACTGTAGTCAGTGTAGTCAGTGTACTGTACTGTACTGTACTGTATATAACAAGATTCATGCGGCCCCCTGCCCTGCCCAATGCCCAATGCTCCCCGAACTTTCTGTCCTCAAGAGAATTTTCTGAAAACCTCGGGCAGCGCAAGTCGACCTCCACTTCTTCCACCACCGCCGCCCGGAGCAGCCAGCCTACTCCGTCATCCCATCCTCGCATCATCCCTGCACACTTTACAGTACCCTCCCCCGGGCCCTACTTTCCCTTTCCCTCCCTACCTTTTCAGCCGCCATCCCATCCCATCCCAACCATCCTTCCTCTCCTCCTCCTCCTCCACCACCACCCACCACCGCCGCATTGAAAATCCTCCCACCATCTTATTCTTCCTCCTGTCGCTGCACCACCCCTCCTGCTATGCCCCAATGCTCGTACCTCTCCACCACTGGCACCAGTCGACTAACGAGGCTTGTTTGTCTTCCCTAAAGTGATCGCCGCCCTGGGCCACATTTTACCCGTTCGCCGTCTATCGATAGACGATAGTTTCCTTTCCCCCCTCCCAAAAAATCCGCAATCCGCCTTCGCACCTCACCGTGCCCCATCGTGGTCGACACCATGGCACAACGCGACCTGAACCCCAAATGCGAGGACTACAATTCCGATGACAGCGACGATGGCGTCGTCCTCGATGATGCTTTCCGCACGTCTCCCGTGCCTACTGCTAATGTGGCTGCAAAACGCTCCCCTTCTGCAGAGCTGGGCAAGTCGGCCATGGACGGCTTGCCTAGTGACATGCAGAGCGACTCTGGGTACTCTAGCCATACCGCCGCGACCATGGCCAGCGCTGATTCGGGTCCAAGTGCGAGAAGCCCGCCTACGGCTCCCACGAGCGCTGCTCCCATCCCACCTCCCAGCCCTGCCGCCGGGCCAACTCGCCGACGACAGACCTTGGTACCCGATGATAGACAGCAGAGCCGCCAGAGCAGTCCCCGCAAGCCGTTGCAGCGCGCTCCCTCCAGCGCCTCTAAGCGACCATCTACAAACCGCCGGCCGTCCACCACAGTGACAACCGAATCTCGTGACTGCACCGACCCAAATTGTACAGAGTGCGGTCCCAATGCTCTCGCCTACCGCAACCGCAGACCTGACTCGGCCCTCGATGTCTCCTATCCACAGGCCTACGATGTGCGTTCCCAGCATTCGGAACCTACTCCTTCCACCACCTACACGTTTCCTTCGTCTCCGACGTTTGGCCGACAGCCTGCCCCTTACGCGCAGGGACCAGCTATTGTCCAACCCGCGCAGACACGTCGACGCTCTTCTTCGACCACGGGACCTCGCCGCCCTCCGACTTACTACAGCGAAGGCCCTGGGCAGGCCTACTATGCCCAGGGTGCCATGTCGGGAGGCTATCCGGGCACTCCTCAAGAACATGGACCTCCCCCAACGCTTGCACGTTACAACATGCCTCACCCTCATATGCAACATCCTCAAGCGCAACACCCTCACATGTCTCCCTACATGATGCCGTCTACTGCTCCTTACTATCCCAATGGACAGCCAATGCCCCACCAGACCTCGCCACCCTACGAGCAACAACGACCGGCATTGTCAGCTCGCAACTCTTCTAATCAAAACTACCAGACTCGCAGACCCGTGTCTGGATATGGTCCTGCACAAATCATTCAGCAAGACCGGTCTGCAGAACAAATGCCGTCAGCCCGGTACTCCAACGTTCCAAAAGGAACCGGACGGGAAGAGCTTCAGGACGAAGAGGATTCCGAGTCTTCCGAGTCTGAATACACTTCTGGTGAAGAAGTCCAACCTCATCACGTTAGAGTTCGAGAGCTTATGCCGCCTCCTTCCAAATCGAAAAGTAGCAACAAGGATAGGCGCCCGCCCTTGAGAAAGGCAATCACCACCGCCACTGTCATCAATGACGGACGCAACCAGCGCCGTGGTTCCGTCTCGCAACCTCAACATGATCGTCTGAGGGATTCGGCAGCTCGTACCCGGGCGCCGTCGATCCCTCGTCCTCCCCTGGCACAAACTCCCAAGGCCGTCTCATTCCCACACTCAAGCAAGGCTAAAGTCGTGGTCGAAAACTCCAAGTCACAACGCCGCAGGTCGTACCAGCAGCCTTACGAAGCGGACTACGAAATAGAGCCACGCCTTCGTCGCGGTTCAAAAGTGTATCATGACGACTATGAGAATTATGAGGTAGACCGTAAGCGGAGCAGTAGGACCCCAAAGCCCTATCACGATGATCAGTACGAAAGAGAGATCGAGCGCAAGCGAAACAGTAGGACCCCAAAACTTTATCATGATGACCAATACGAAAGGGAGGTCGACCGTAAGCGACTCAACAGGAACTCCAAGATTTACCAGGATATACAGCAGTTTGACCTTGAACCCAAACGACGCAATCAAGAATCCAAGGTCTACCGCAATGAGCCCGAGCCAGAGCCGGAGCCCGTGCGACGAAGACGACACCGAGATTCAGTGCTGTTTAACGATTATGATGAAGAGAGCATTGAGCCACCGGTTGGGCGCCCTCGTCGAGGAACTGATGCAGCTGCTACCAAAAGGGACAACTATCCTGAGAGGAAAGATCGTCACAAAGCAAGTGAAGCTGAAGCCTACCAACAACGCACCCGTGGCAGCAACGATCCTCTGAATGACTTGGTCCACAAAGCCGCTCTGAAGAAACAGTCCCGTGTGCCTTCCGATGGGGCTTCCAGCCGCAGCGATGATAAGAAAAGCCGCGTGAGTCGGGCCCAGACCAGCATGACAAGTGGTGGAAACGGTGAAATTCGTCTCCGGGTGGATGCTTCAGCTCCCATCAGCGTTTCTCTAAACGGCGATATGAACGGTCGTACCTTGCAAGTCGTCCCAGGCGAAGATGGGACGGCCGACATAGTAATCGGCGGCCAGGACAACGAGACCGTTTACCGAAGTGAACGCGGCAGTGTTCTAGGTGGACATCGCAAGTCAATCACCGCAGCCCCGAATCCTAGGCGGGATGCCGAGGAGCAGTCGGTCAGGAGCTCGCGCAGCAGCAACACAAGAAGAGAAGCCGAGCGACGAGAACTAGAACGACCCACCCGTGGCGGCGGTGTGCTTAGACGCCGAACTGATTTCAACTGAAGCTCTTCACACGACTAAATGGGTGCTGGGTCGTGTGATGTTGGATATGCCCCTTTTTTTCTCCTTTTCTTGCCTTATTCCCCTGCTTTTCCTGTCTCCTTATACCCCATTCCAATGGCCCTTTCCTGCTTCTTCCTCGGGTGGACCGGAGTGAACCAAAAAAAGCTTTTACTACCCAAAAGTTACGCATTTGTTCCATGCCGCCCCTCGAATGAGTTTGGCAGGGCTTGTCTTTTCCATCGCAATATTCCCCCTTCCGCACTACCTTGTTTGCTCGCCCTTGTTTCTCCTTTCGCTTGTCATTTGTCGCGACAGTGCAGGACACAACATGGTATTTTTATTTTCTAGACCGGGAACGCTCACGCGTTACGTGAGAAAACGTTCCAACTTACGACGGAACGAGCATTGTACGATTGGCTCACGACTCTTGTCTACTTATCTATGGGCGATTTTTATCATGTTTCTTTCCACATTTTGCCCTTTTTCCATAACTGCGTCCTTTGATCGAGCTTTTGAGCGGGCGAGTGAGCGAGCGAGCAAAAAAGCGTCACCTTTCTCATCCTCACTAGCGTGCAGGTCCTCGTCTTCAATCATTTCTCAACACTTAAATCCCCACAATATCCCACTCCGGAGAGTGAAACGTTGTTGGATTCGGATCAAGGGTCTGAGCTTGCTTTTAATACCTCCCTTTTTTTCTGATTTACTTCTCCCCTTTCGTACCCTTTTTGTTCGTTACGTTTTCGGTGCATGACGGAGAGACGAAGTATGAGGAACATGTTCAACAATAAGCTGTCGAAATAGCTACGAATCTTATGAAGGAAGTCAAATGATTGATGCAGCAAAAAAAGCGTTTCTGCTGGAACCCAAAACCAAAAAAGGCATCGGAAAAACTATGTGGAGGCGAGCATGGCTGGCATTCCGCTTACGCGGCCCAAAATCACGGTTCCAAAATTGTTGCAGACGACGACAACGATCTTTTTCGATGGAATAATAGGTGGCGGTTTTCTGATCTGGGCGATACCTAGCTAGCTAGCAAAAATATATTATGAGGTACACGGTACAGAACCTGACTCGACGTTCCGTTTCATTAGACCTCCATGACTGATCATCTATTTCGCTGCTTATACTGCTATACAGCACATCCATGTTTTCCTTCACCGTGTCATCAATACCTTCTTTCCCCTCCCTTTTTTTTCTAAGAGCTTGTTACACGAAACATAATAACACTTATTGCTCGACTCGACTCGACTCAAAAACATCAGCATCAAAAACCCAAGCTACCACATGTCGTAGCTTACCATCTCACGTGTGACATTACTATATATACACAAACGCACATACATACATATGCACAAGTACACGTAAGTACGGACGGACCACGATGGATTCGCCTCCTTTTTGACCCACAATATATACATATGTAAGTAAGCATTGTATATCATGTAAGTATGTAGGTATGTATGTCATCGTGTCCCTCGCAGAGGTAGAGAGAAAAAAGGCAGATAAACAAAAATAGTATGTTGTTACATGCGATGTACTCCATTCTCGACATCCTATCCATCCCCGGTAAGTACGTAAAGGTTTGCCATCTACACATACATACATATACCCGATCAAAATCAAACACCAGACGCCACCAGTCTCGAGCACGTGAACGAACGAGGAAACAGAACACGACTGAAAGCCTTACTTTTCCCAATGTGTGCCTTTTCGGGGGGTAAGATCGCCCAGCACTTTGCCGACCGTGATTCGGGTCTTGGAATTAGGTTTCTCACCTTGTTTATTTTCTTTTTTGCTTTTTGTTTTTACACAAGTCGTTGTTGTTCGCTTCACTTGCTTTCCAACGCAAGCCACCGTACCCGCAGGTCCGGTATTTTTTTGGGGTTAGGACTTTTTTTCTTTTTTTTTTTTTTGGTGTCTCTACTGTTTCTTTTTTCTTCCTTTTTAGGGGAATGGGGTTCTGGCACTTGGACAGGGTATGGTATGGTATGGTATTGCATGGCGTGAGAAGTGTACATACACATGTGGTCTAGACATTGTGGAAAGGAGGGGGGAATGCTTGTTGTGAGGTAGTATGTAGGTAGGGATCAAGGAGGGAGGAGGGAGGAGGGAGGGGAGATGGGATGATGGCCAGTAGTAGGTAACAAAACAGCAACCACCCCAAAGCCAAAAAAAACAAAAGAACTCAGAAGAAATCGGAAGAACGCGGGAATGGAAAAAAATGCAAGGGAAAACAATTCACAAGCTTCTTGAACGATCTACGCTACGGTTGAGGAAGGGGGGTAGAGGGAGGGAGGGCGGCAATTTCCTTTTGGTTCGATTATGTACAGTTTGCATACATAGATGCTGATGTCGTGCAACCAACTGACTTGGTCGACAACAATTTTTTCTTTCTTTCTTTTTTTTTGCCCTTTTTGCCTCACTTTTCTCACACATATATACATATGCAATGTTCGGTAAGCCAAGGCAGACAGGCCAGGCAGACAGACAGACGAGCTGAACCGACGGGACGTGAGATAGGAGTGAGAGGGAAAGTGAAAATAAGTTCAAAAAAAAATCAAACGCATTCATCCATCCAATTGAGCAAAACCGATACAATCAACGTATAACCAATCGCTCGCGCGCACAATCACGTGCCTTGACCGGTCGGTGGAGAGCACTCGACTACCGGTATGCGGTGGCGTTTTCCGATTATTTTTATATATTTGAAGCAATGTGTATGCACAAGCCACTGTAGCGTTGCAGCGAGGATCAGCTGGCGGAAGAGGGGGGTTTGTGGGAGCAGCGGAGCGTTGGTTGGTGCTTGGTGGGTTGTGGACAACACTCCCATGCCTGCAGGTGGCGAACGCCGTTTCCCCCCAAAGTCCAGGCCAGAATCCAGGTTGCCCTGCCCCGTGGTATGCTATGTATGCACGACATCGAGCGAAACACAGCTGCCATGGGAGAATCGATTCGAGAAGGAGAGAGGGGCAAGAGCCGCCATCACCTGACCGACAAGTCACTGAACAGTTGTTCACGCGAAAACACGCAATTGTCATTCGTGTCAACATCATTGGATTTTTCATTCTCTTTCCAAATTCTCCGCATTGCTCTTACATGCATACAAGTGCTTTTGAAGGTCCTACATGTCCAAATTTTCAAGTTTTTGCAATCAAAATGACCGGTGATATCCATTCGCCCAGCGGCCTCCCAATGAAAAACGTACAAACCCCAAACCCGACTTCTTTTTCGTTGTGCTGTATACAATCATGACAATACAATGTGCATTTTTCGTAGACATCGCCTTTCCGCTCCTGATTTTAAGGGATAGACGTATCTAGTCCTCAGTCAGGTCACCGTATTCCCATTGGCCCCTTCTCTCCTCTTTGGCGATGGTTTGCCTCTTGTTTAACGCGTCCAGAATGTCGGTCGCGCTACGCTCCCAGTTTCTCAGTTTCTTGGGAACCATAGCAAGACCCTCGCTAATGACTTCCGCATTCACGCTCTCTTCGCCAGTCTTGCTCTCCTTGGGATCAAAGAGCGTTACCCATAGCATACCATCTTTTTCGACTTGATCTACGTTCGCAACAAGTTGGCGGTCGGCAGTTTCTTGCGAAATAAGTTGAATTGCATCGGCAAGGTATTCTGGGTTTCCTGGAAGTTGGATGAAGGATAGCTGTGCATCCACGGCCTGAGGCTTCAACTTCGAAGGCAGGAACTGAGCTTGGGTGAGGGGGCGAAGGCGGGTCCATGGAATGAGCTCGGAATTACCGTAGTCAATGTAAACAACTTCTGCCTTTTTGGCGTCACGGTCGTTTCGTCGAATGCGGGCACGGTACCACTCATCATCGGCAGTGAACTTGGCAGCTACGAACTCGCCGGCTTTGGGAGCGTCTGATAATCCCGCGTTGTTGGCAGGATTGATGTGGAAGCTGCGGAAAGCACTCATAAGCTCGGTCAATGCCGCTGTTCCCGTGCCAATCTGTTGAAGCTTGAGCCTTCCATTGTCATCAACGTGCGTGACCATCACGTCACGATAGTCTTTACGGCGCTCCGCTGCTGCTTCACCATTCTGGGCAGATGCGGCTGCGCCTTCGGTGGTGGCATCTGCATCTTCGTCTTGGGATGGGTCGTAATCCTGCCACAGGTTTTTACGGGCTTGCTTCGCACGTTCTTCAGCAGCAAACAGCTCATTCGCGTTGCCTGCTTTCTCTGCCGAGTAGGCATGTACAGAAGCCAACCCTTCCTCCACCAATGTCTTTGCGAAGTTCTCACGGTTGATGTACAGAGTCCCAATGAAACCACCAACCTTATCACAGTCTTCTACATCAATCTCAACATCACGCTGCTGAAGTCGCTTATTAGCAAAGTCATGTGCCTCTTGCCCAAAAGGTTCTCCCTTGTCGGTGGGGTTTCTCGCAGATCGTGGTGCGCGGATACCGGATAGGACAAAAGTGAGTTTGGCATTTTCGCGGGGGACCAACACAGTGAAGCGTGAACCAGATTTGACAAAATCGACAATGGCGGGAACCTTGCGTTGGCGGGAGAGAAGGGTAAGTTGTCGTTTGGCTTTTTCAAGAGACTCGGAGTAATCGACGTATTGTTTCGTCGAAGGTCCCTTGGGCGACCACAGGCCTTTCTTCTCCTCTTGTGCAGCCAGCTCAGCTATCAGAAGATCGTCGTAGATAGGGCTGCGGTCTGTATCTTCTTGGCGATGACGGATAACAGAAGCCATGCCATTTTCAACAAGCATCAATCCAACGTTTTTACCCTGGAAAGTGACCGTAGCCATCTCTCTCTCATCGTAACCTTCAGTTGCAGGACGCTTGCCATCGATGTGGAACTTGACATGCTTTCCAATGAGTTTCTTACGTAGGAACTCCTTGGCTTCAGGCACCCAAGGTGCTTGCTTAGGATCGGTAGGCTTGGGCTGGCGGACACTGCTCAAGTTAATACGTCGCTCGGCGCCTGCCTTATTTCGCAAGAACAGCGTGTCGGCGCTCTGTATCCTGCTGACTGTGGCTTCGAATTCACCGGCACCCGTCTTCTTTTGCGCGACGTGACCCTGGAAAAGACCTTGTCGGCTGTCCCTAGCAACCTTCTCGGCTTGTCGAAGGCTACTCATCTCCTGCCCGAGCAGCGTTGTGTGGTGATCGTTACACCGGGCCAGGCCCGCCTTTAGCAGGTGTGGAGCGATGCTGCCCTGGACGGGATGCGAGATGCTAGCCACGATCTGACCATTAGGGGATGTGCCCAGTACGTTTACGACGACGTTCCGTTGTAGTAGGCGGGTTTCAATGAATTGGTGAGCTTCGTCACCGAAAGGCTCTGCCGGTTGTTCTTTCCCGTCGGAAGGGTTTGTGCGCTTTGTGGCGGGTGCTCGCAGGCCAGCTAGCAAGACCATGGTCTGTACGTGTTCAGTCGGCGACAGTAAGAATCGAATAATCATGCGGTCGCCGGAAAGTACTCTCTCGACAATACCTGTGATTCATTAGTCACCGGATTCTGTATATATAATCCGCAGTTGCTCTGACATACCAGTGATATCTTTGCCCTTGTTGTCTTCAACGAACTGCTTCGGATCACTAAGCTCATTCAAGCTATTAATGCGTGCACCCGATTCTTGCCAGACGCCCTTGGATTCTGCTCTCGCACGAGCTTCGAGTGCCTGCAGTTTCTCAAGTAGAGAGACAGACTCTTCGCTGTCATCTTTCCTGCCAGCATCGTCACGAAGCTTAAGCCAGCCTTCAGCAACAGCTTGTTCGGGCAATTGAGTTCGATTGGGCAGTGAGATGACGCCATATTCACGATTGACACCGGTAGGGATTTTGTAGAGTATGTTGAAACGGACTACCTTGCCAACAAGCAAGCGGCGCAGGAAGTCGCGGGATTCAAAAGCATATTGTTCGTCGCCCTCGCGCTTCAGCCTCGGTGCAGAGACATAAGCCAAAGACAGGGTGCGTTCTTGTTTGGGATTGTTGATATTGTGAAGAATGACAGTATCGCCGGAAAGGACGCTCTTGACTTTTGCTTCGAGGAGGGCCATGATGGGTTGCGGTTGCCGGTGGTCGTGGTGTTACTAAATTGCAAGATGCAGCAGCTATCAGCTAACGTGTTCTCAAAAGCTCAGATGGGAGGAAGGACGCCATGCAGGGTTGCGGGGCAATGTCAGGGTCTGCGTACTCGAGGGAGTTGTAGGTGGATCCAATGCTTTAAAGAAAAGCAAAGTGGACGTTCAATTGCAATTGATGAGAAAGTTGGCAATTGCAAACAAGGGAATGTGGTAAAGGTGGCGCTTACTCGGGAGTCGTGTGTGTGTTGGTGGTGGTGCTGCCGCAGCTAG
Organism: Periconia sp. R9002; assembly: GCA_023627715.1. Taxonomy (NCBI): domain Eukaryota; kingdom Fungi; phylum Ascomycota; class Dothideomycetes; order Pleosporales; family Periconiaceae; genus Periconia; species Periconia sp. R9002. The sequence goes on along the minus strand of JAMAHW010000013.1, from coordinate 381,386 downwards.
CCTTCGAAGGGACCAGGTCGTCGTCTGTGGGGTTCGTTCTAGCCGAAGCTAAGGCCTTAAATAGATCCGCCATCCCATCTCTCACTATTTTCACCACTGGGTTACACTTTCTTAGGTACGTATAATCCGTCAATTCGGAAACATATATAAACGTAGCAATGCAACCTTGCCCAAGACCACCCGAAACACCAATTCGCTATGCTGTTCATGCAGGAATAAAAAAGCCTTCCAACTCCAATCGATACGCCATGCATCTCTTCTCTTCACGCCCCTGTGACGTCCTCGATCCTCAACCATCTCTCTTCTATAGCCAACACAACCAACTCCTTGACACTTTCCAAACTTCCTGGTGTCCTCATAGTCTCTGGCTGCAAGAGTCGGCTTACTTTCTGCAGAATAGCAAACAGCTTGCAAGCCTTCTTGACAACTTTCCCCGAGTCACCGGGTTTCGCTTCCACATTCCTCATCAACTGTTTCGCTGAGAGCGCTGTGGGTTCGCTGCCTTCCAGATGCTGAAGGAGCTTGCTTAGGATGAAATGCGCCCACACTAAATTAGTTCGGGGATGAAATGACTTCCAGATATCCGAGGGTACTGCACTGCTTTTGGCTGCAGCCTGTTTGCGCGGCGAGCGGCGAACGGGCATACCTTCATCACCTTCTTCATCGAACCGGATATGTTGACCAGTTTTCCGAGGCGAACGGCGCCAAGTATCCGGTAGATTACAAATGGGTGGTGAGTTTTGAAGGGGGTTGTTGTACAATACGACACCACGCATGTAGCGATAAATTTCATATTGGTATTCTTCGCTCGCGTCGCCCTCAAAGAGACTCGGGTCTTTGCCAAGGTCAAGATAGGCGACATCTTCCTCACCAAACATGGGGGGTGAGCTGCTCAATGAATTGGTCGAAGATGGGGAAGGAAGAAGGCTCGAATTATCCGTTGGCAACACATCTGCGCGAGAAAGCGTATAGTCAATGACAGTGGTATCCAAACCCGAAAACCCCAGCTTGCGCCTAAGCGGACTTTTGATGAAAGGTCGAGTAAGATCGTCGTCGGAGTGAGATCTGGAAGACCGGATGCATATGTTCTCCAGGTGAAGATCGCGGTGTTCGAATTTGCACGTCTCTTCAGCCTTGGCGACACTGAGAACAACACCCCAAAAGACGTCCCAAACTTCCCATACGGTGCTCACACCGCCGTTTTCCATGACCTTTTCACAGTCTGTGCCTGCATCTTGCATCTCCACCACAGCCCAAAGTTGAGTGTCTTCATAACTTGTTTTCTTGCTTGGGTCTGGGAACTCGCTCTTCCTACCCTTCGCGCGCTTTTTATTCCATGCTTTCCAAGCGTTGGCAAACAGGGAAGTAGGCCGGCCTTGGAGAACGGTAAGTTCTCGGAAGTTTGTAAATCCAGGAATCTGATTCAGGTTTTGAAGCAATCTTACTTCTGAATGAACATCGCTCACGTCGGACTTCCATTGGTCCTGTTCTTTCCACACCTCCACGATATTTTTCGGTTGGCGTGTTGAAGCTCTTGCTCTGCGTCCTTCGGTATTGATTGGAAGAGGGGCGTTTGGTGGCGTTTTCAGTGCTATGAGTTTCAGAACGGACTCATCTCCAGAACCAAATGCTGTGCTTGTTGAGGACAGTCGATATACTTCGGAAAATGAGGCTTCGGCAATCTTTGTCACTGTAAAATGTGCTTCTAGTGCTGATGACCATTCTTCAAACGTGATGATCTTCTTCCCATAACTCTGGGCCAAAAGTGATGATACGTAATCTGTGTATATGTCTTGAGGATCGAGACTAAGAATTGATTGGGAGTCCGGAGTAGATGCTGGGGTGGGCAGCACTGGCATTGCGGCCGCTGACGAGCGTCTATGTATTAATACAGCTTTGAGTTTGCGACCGGGAACGCTGGTAGAGGGTGCTAAGGATAATTGTTTCCCTCCGTCTTCTTTCGCGCAATCGATTGTTTGCTCGCTAGATGCAGTCGCTGGTACCTCATTCTTTATCTTGGATGCTGACTTGGTTCCAGCAACCTTCCCAGGTCTCGCCTTCTTTTGTGTATCCTTAGGATTTTTTGCGCGTCTCGTTTCATCTGATGTAAGGTCGTTCAAATTATGGTCTGAAGTGCTGGCCTGAGCTTTCTTTGTTCTCTTTGTTGCATCATGTTTGTTTCCTTTGCCTTGAGCTCTAGCTGATCCGTTGTCGCTGATTTCCAGATTTTCTTTATCATCTTCGATTCTCAAGAATGCCAGTCCGTCTTCCAATGTTTGCACGTCGTCTTTCTCAGCCACCACTGCGGCCGTGGTGGTGGACCTCTTCGCCAAAGAATTTGATGTAGCATCTTTATCCGGGCTGATGAGCTTTGAAAATGTAGCGATGGATTTGGGTTTCCGTCCATATACTTGCTTGGGCGGCATGGTAAGTTCGAGCGATTGTCGGTGGGTGAATTGCAACGAGAGGTGATGGGTTTTGCGTCGTGCCTGCTAGGGTTGTATGCATTGTCCCGCTTTGGGATTAGGATGCTGATGTTGGCATAGCAACCGCAAATGCTCCCCCAACCCCCACTTCAGCGATGTTCTCACTACGCAAGATCACAAGTCATTAAATTCCCGGGTTTTGTTGTGGAGATTGCATCTAGCGAGCCATTTTCGCCTGATACATGAAAATTACTTCTGCTACGCTGACTTGTGCTCCGTAGTCTGTCGACAACAGGGGCCATTGCACTACTCCACTCGCGACAATTAAATACCAAACAGATACTTCAGAATCCCATCCACAAGTGAAATTATTCATGTACGTCTCACCGTGGTGAGCTAACCAGTAGGGCATACCAAAGATAGGAAAACGCTTGAGAGGCAAAGAAACCATAGTTGCTTGTAGAGCCAATGAAAAGCTCCAAATCCGATAATGCAAAACAAAGGAGATGCGCCAAAACAATCAGTAACAATCTTTAGCCGACTGGAATGCATGGAGAGTATGTGTATGATGCGGATAGAATGTCAACCTCTGCACAGCAGGAGGGTATGGTATAGCACAACAGATGATAATTATGGTTCGGAAGTACGCTGTTAGGGATGATGTAAGGAAGACGCTAGCCCTCCGAACTCTCTACGTCTGGTGTCGAAAGAGCCGCGTCTTCTTCGGGGAGTGACGGAGGCGGCACGACACCCACGCTCCTTCTTTTATTCTTCTTCTCCTCATCTTTTGGCTTCGTTGTGGATGCTTGGCCTGTCTCTCCATTACTGGACGGGTTGGCAGGTAAAGTTGGACTGGGGGGTTTTTTGCCTCTTCGAGGAGCAATGCTGGCATACGAGGTGGAAAGTTTCGAAGTGCCGGAAGTGGTGTCAGAGTCGGTTGCGAAGTCCTTCCACTTGCGCCACCCATCAAAATCGATCAAGGCTTGCATACAACCCCATTCCTTGACCTTGCGCTCGAGCCAGACGAAGTTGACCGGCTAGAAGTCATATTAGTCACGTACATGCGTTCTAGTATGATCACATACCTTGGTCAAGAAGTCATTGCAGCCAGCTGCTAAAGCCTCATGTCTGTCACTCTGGAGAGAGCTAGCCGTAAGCGCCACAATAATGACGGGGCTTTTGAATAGGCTCTTTTCACCAAGCTTGTCGTCTTCGTTGATATCGTTGCTAGAGTAGTTTCCGTTTTCGCCGAGTCTGTTGTTGGGCGCCTCGCTACTGCCGGAGCTAAAGACACCGATACTATTGACCCGCTCCAGCCGTCTGATCTCTCTTGTTGCTTGTAATCCATCCATGATAGGAAGTTGGATATCCATGAGCACCAAGTGAAAACCACCTGCTCTCCATTTTGTGACGGCTTCCCTTCCATTCATAGCCCTCTGCCATCGCACCTTTAGGCGCTGCATGAAAGCACCCAAGACTCTCAGGTTGATAATGTTGTCTTCCACAATCAGAACGTTGATAGGTGGTACGGAGTTGTCCAATAAACCTGCCGGTAAACTCGGTGGCTCAACCGGCTTTGGCTTCTTCCGCTTCTTATCCGGTCGGGGTGAAGCCACTCGAGGAGTTGGAGGGGTGGAGGTCTGACGCACAGATTCTACAGGCACAGGTGGAGTAGGGATCGGGGCGTTCGCAGCAGTAGAGTGTTTGGATTCGGACGCGGAAGAATCGTGGCGTGGGCGATTCGAAGGACGGGCGGATGCTGAAGCATGATGGACTCCAGTCAAGGTGGTGGGAGATGCGGTATTATGGCGCGTGTTGCTCGGTCGCTTGGGATGCCGTCTTGTACTCCCCGGTGAGGGCAAAGGCGGAAGTTGGCCGGTCTGTAAAACCGCTATCGAGTGCGGGGCATGGGCAAGACTGACTCGAGAGTCATGTAGCCCAGCAGCAGGCGAGGGGTTCGCTACAGGTGGCATGGGTGGGAAGTATTCGGTCTGATGGCTGGCCGAGTCATCGTGATGGGCATAGTAGAGAGGGACCCGTGGCGAGGCTTTTGGTGTCCTTGGTTTGGGTATCTCAATGATGAGGGCCTCGCCGACGGTCTGGCCGCCCGGGAAGTATGCATCCAGTGTCCTACACATTTCCTCCTCAGGCCCTAGTACACGATCTTGCGGTTTGGATCCAGTGTGGTTGGTGGCATCGCGGGGCACTATGCGGAGCAAGATGTCGGGGGCATCGAAGCTCCGGCCCAAGGAATTGCCGTATTTCTTAAGAATCATCTCCCGCACATCATCAACCAAATCATCCTCCCGGATCTGGACCAAGGTAGCGGAGGCATTGGGGCGCTTTACCCAGATCTTGCGATGCAGCATACCGGCGCTGAAATTCGTAGGAGAGGAGAAGTGGCTTAGGCCGGTAGAAGGATCGGAAGACGGGGCGACAGCGACAGCGGGGATGTCCGGATCGAGCAAGGTAATGGCGCGTGCATTCGCGGCGTCTACGAGAGATTGTTTGCGGACGATGGGGGGAGGCGACGGCTTGGTGGTAGTGGTGGACCGGAAGGGCAGCTCGGACAGGTTCTCGGCAGGATCTTCTGCAGTAGCGTTGCTATGGTTTGGATGGTGGTTGATGTTTAGGTCGGGGGAAGGCAGCGAGACGGGAGGATGGACGGGCGTGGGAGCTTCCAAGGTGACGGCCGGGCGGGCGACATGAACCGACGCGTCTGTGGTGGATATGGGAGATTTGGGGTGAGAGCTGGAAGTGTCGTCTGTCGATGGTGCGGTTGAGTCGTGCCGATCTTGCAAAAGCGAGGTGCCTACTACGTTAGTAGCCAACAAGTCGGATTGTGTAAGGCGCGGGTCTGCATCGTTGACGTTGTTCGAAGACGAGGCAATGGAATTGGGGAGTTTGGAGAGAGAGACGCTCTTTTTCGGCGCACGGTCTCCGCTCCCTGTTGAAGCCGAAGAAGGGCGTCGCAACAGTTTCTGCCGAGCACTGCTAAGGCGAGACTTGATTCCCGTCATGGCGGCGGCGGCGGCAGCGACGAGCTTCACGCGAGTCCACGACCACGTCCACGATGAAAGCCCGCCGTCGAGCAGAAACGGCCGTGAAGCCGTGGTGGACGAGAGAGGGCCAGGCCGACGGGGCTTGATCCTGTTTCTACTTTGCAAAAGGCAGAGAGAGATTGGCCACTTTTGGCTGGCTCAAGGTTGGCTGTACGGTATTGCTGGGCTCAGGCTCAGGCTCAGACTGCGTGGCAGGTGCACATGGATGTGGCGCACAACAACGAGAGATTCAAGGCTGGGCGGCCACAGCAATCGGCGATCCGCCCTACAACCATTGATGTCCAAGTACACGGCACATTGTCCAACCCAGCATGCCCCCCCGAACCGCAGATGAGGAACTCAAACAAGCCTGCTTTCTACCGTGCCCTGCAACGATGCCACGGATGTCTTCGATTCACATTCCGATGCCTCTTCGACAGCAGTAACCCCGTATTACTTCTTCATGGGCACACCCCCCTTTTTGCCCTTTGGCCATCCACCACACTGCATTCACCGGCCCCTTGATTGGTATTTACTACCGTGTGTGTCTTGCTTTCCGCACGCGTACATAAGCTAGACTCTCTCCATCACACCCTCTTGAATCTCCCCCATCACATGGGAGCCTGCTCCTACCTACCTGACTATCCATTCTGCAACCAGGAGCATTCACCTGCCCGCACTGCACCTCTGCTGTCTTTCACGTCTGCCAATGAACACGGGCGCTACCATCTTGCAATCTTTGATTTATTTGTCGTCATGCTCCCCTCGCCCTTGGAAGTGTTGATGCGTGCATGTCCCAAGATAAGACACCCCAACCCCAAGTAACCGCTATCGCCCTCTACATCCGGCTACATCTACTGAACCCCTCACGGATCAAATGATCCAACCATTCAGTTCTAGGAAATGTGACTGTCTGTTACCAGGTCCAAGCAAAATATACAAAGTTTGTACTGGTTGATTTGCGCGGTGCCTGCCAACGTGATATCACGTTTCTTAGGGTAGTGGAAAAGAGGACCGAAGGTATTCATCATATACGCTATTTTGTATGTAATTTTTGCATCTAACTTCCCGAAAATGATGCTCTACAAATTCAATGGTACAGTTTCTTGTTGACCACAAAAAGAATACCGAGTTCGCAGAACATGGTGTACAACGCTTGAACCACAGCTAGGAAGCTCTTAAGAATCACAACAAAAGACCTCAAGATACTAATTCACTATTGGCATCGAGATGTGCTTTGAATCTTTGACACAGCCCTACAACTTCTATCTACAAAGTAGGCTGTCGTAACGTAGATGATATCGGAATCGAACTCTATATACTGAGTTCGGAAAACGAGACAGTTTCGAGACTATCTGCAGGATACCAGAGGAGAAAGAAGGTAGTCGTATGTTTTCCTCTCAGGTAGCTCATGCATGACAAACACGGCAAGTTCATGTAACGGGGTTATCAACTGATACAGAGGGGTGGCAAGCCGGGAAGTCACCTATTGGGAGGACTAATAGGTTCTACGAATCAGAAGCTCTACAACCTACATAGTATGTCTAGTATAGTTATCTGATTTGTGAATAACGCCTGGTACACTAGCTACCCGGTATACATATGTATGACCTCCCGGCGTGCCACCCCTATGTACGATTGTGTAAAATGCCACGCGTTAGTTTACTTAACTTATCTGCTAAAACTATGATCGTTTGATTCTAGGTCTTCTAACCCATGTGCGCAACTAGAGCTTTGATTCAACTGCTGTCGATCTACTTTACAACATTTGGATGCTAGATTCGAGATGAAGTCATCCGTTTTCTGTAGTTGAATACAACGAGCTAATGGACTGAAAAAGGCACGAGCCTCGCCTACAAGTACAGCGAATTCCTACAAAGAATCGCCAATGAGATGTCCAAATCTTCGCTGCCGGCTCAAAAAGCCCCGAACAAAGTAGAAATGGGCTATAACCCGGTGTCTCCCTTAACCAACCTACCCAATTCCCAGCTCAATCGTCATTTCTCTCTGCGCTCTCGGTCTCCGCCTTTTAATCCATAGCATCATGACACCTTGATCATCTGGCTTACCGTGAGACTGCCTCGCTCCTCTCTGGTCATAGGCGACACGTTGCGTTTGTGATTGTATATTCGTCCGTTTATTCGTACCGTAATTCGTTAAAAATCCTTAAAATGTTCATCCCACTTGTTACTCATTTCTTGCGTGTACGGCTCTCTATCCGCAGACTCGGGTTCGTACTCGTCAAAGTTGCGCGTGTCGGCTGGCCCTCGGAGATGTGGCACGATCGGACCGTTCACCTTGCGATGGTACAGCGCGTCCCAGTCAATATCCTTGAACCACGGGTGTGCTTTGACTGCACCTGCACCGCCTTGTATATTACCCAATCGTTTCGAGGTGTCAACAGTACATAGGCCGGATATAAGATCGCGGGCGTCTGAAGACATGGCAGAGGGAAAGCGAACGCGGCCTTCCACGATCCTGTATATACGTATTAGATCGAGATCACTCTATCCCAAATACTGTGTCATCTCACTGTTCGTAGATTTTCATGGGATTCTGATCCCAAAACGGTGGTTGCCCAACGAGGAACTCGTATACTAAAATGCCAAATGCCCACCAATCGACTGCAGTACCATGGCCTGCTTATGTTAGCAATGCGGGTTTGGTCTGGGTAGTTGTAGCTATTACCGGTATTCCTAATAACTTCTGGTGCTAGATATTCGGGTGTACCACAGAGCGTGTACGTTTCCCCTGTCATTTTTAGTGTGTATTTGTCGTGTCGGCCTTCCCGTACATACTGTTTTCTACCTTTTTCGCAAAACCAAAATCTACCAATTTCAGGTGTCCTTCAGCGTCAATCAAAATATTCTCGGGTTTCAAATCCCTGTATGCCACGCCTTCCCGCTCATGCAAAAACTCAAGTATCAAGACGATCTCAGCGGCGTAAAATTGTGATGTCGGCTCATTGAACCGGCGAGCCCTACGAAGGTAGCTGAAGACTTCACCGCCAGGACAGTAGTCAAGCTACGATATATTAGCGGGCTGGTTGGTACATCGACTGAGCGAGCGCGTACCAGCATGTACAGCGAGTCGTGGTCCTGGAAACTCGCGACCAAGGTGGTTATGAAGGGGTGACCTGCGACCGCAGCAAGAACATTGCGCTCGTTCCGTACGTGTTCCACCTGCTTGAGGCGAATGACTGAGGCATTGTTATCAATATGGGATGGCCTTGGCAAGAGCAACGAGGTGCATACCATCTGTCTTGCGCAGAATCTTCAGAGCAAAAACGACGTTCTCATTTCCTTTGTTGACGTCTTTGAGGCGTACGAGCCACACGCGCGCAAAGGTCCCTAGTCGTAGTTAGCAATCTGTTCTCTCAGTGCGCTAGGGGACGCCTGGCGCACCAGTGCCCAATGTTTTGATCAGCTCGAAATCCTGTTGGCGCAGGACGTTGGACGACTGGCCGACCGTTTTATGGTTGGGGTCGTCTATCTGGCCTGGTTCCAATGGGTGCTTTTGCTCTTCCCACTGCATGAGATTGTGCTTTTCCTCCTGGCGGGCGCGTTCCATGGCAGGCGAGTCCTGCTCACTCGTGTGTGAATCATGGCCCGATCGATTCTCCTCGCGCGAGCGATGGTGCGGGTGGAAAAGCTTTTTCACTGCCGTTGCCATGTTTTGCGGGGGAGGGGTTGGCTGGATGGTATCTAGTATACAGTCATTGGGGGCCGGCGCAGCGTGTCTGTCTGTGAATACGAAGTTGAATCTGGAGGCGGTAGTAGGGAAATAGGTGAATGGATGGATAGTTGGATGGGTAAATGGAGCGCGGATGTATGGAGGTGGCCCTTTAGCAGGCGGAATGGCCGAAACGCTTCTTCATCCAACCATAGGCAACGCGCGGCAGGTGAAGTCTGAGGTATGAAGCTGGACTGGGTACCCGAAGGTGGAGGGCGGGGGATGTTCCTTCCTCGATGTTCATCATCTAGGATGACGCACGTGGGGGACAGGAGGAACCAGGAATACCCGGAGCTGTCGCCGATCAAGCCTTTTCTTTGTACGTACTCTGCCCACATAACCATAGGTAGGTACTTACACAAGCTATCTTGCTATCAATCTACATAGGTACTCTTCGACACTCGACACCTGCACGCTTGTCGCGGCCCGCGCGAACATTCGAAACAAGGCAACATTGCCGTGCTTACTTCGGACCGCGCAGTTATGGCCGATAAACATCCATGTAAAACACTGTACCTAGGTAGATACATGCTTAGGTACATGTACACACATACATGGCAACGAGCAAATGAACGCGGCTCGCGGTTTCGCAGCTTTGCATCTTGCCAACATGGGATCTGTCAAAGCATCTTGGAGATACAGCCTAGATTGCCACTACATACTGTACGAAGCCTCAAAACAAAGAAAACCCGCTGTCTCCATTAGTATCAACCTGAGAGCAAGTCGGAATCGAATACACGGTTACGTCTACCCAACCCAACCCAAACCAAACCAAAGGCACTGTATTCATCCTTCCATGTCAATAAGACGTACACCCATGCTATACCCGGATCCCGTCATTGGAGTACTCCAACAGGTTTGCTGGTCCAACGCATCACCATTCTCTTTACATATATACATATGCTTGAACTTCTTCGTGTGAAATGTCTCCACCGATCACTCTGCAATTATTCGTACAAAACCGGTATGCCTTGTCGTTTACCCGCTTGCCCTGGTGTTTAGAATGAGTGCAACAATGAGCCTAGCAATCAATTAGCAAAACCAAAAAAAGAAAACACATGCCTCTGCTAATATGTACTACATACCCATATAACCCCAGAACTTCAGCGAAAATCAGGATCAATACCATTCCTACAAAGATCCTCGATTGGCGCATGTATGCGCGCACACCTACGTCTCCGACAATCCCAATAGCATATCCTGCAGCCATTCCGGAAAGGCCAACAGATAGACCAGCAGCCATATGTAAGAATCCAGCAAACAAGGAGTAGGTGCCAGGCGGTGGACGAATGTCGCTTGCGATGAGGACGGATATAACGAGGGCATATACGGCTAAGATACCAGACATAACAACGGGGATCAAGCACTATAATTGTCAGAATGTCTATCCAAGCCCAAGAAGCAGGACACATACCTTCATGATGAGGTCCGGCCGGTATGTGCCCACGCCTGCGATCCCAATGCCAGACTTCGCAGTTCCGAAGGCAGCTCCGATGCCTGTAGCTAGTCAGTATTACACGCCTCCAGGAAGAGGTCTTCATCGAGGAAACTGCGTACATCCGAAAATCATCTATACCATATTAGTTCCAATAGCAGTGCAAATATATTAGAGACAACTTACAGCTCCTGCAATACCGCTCTGGCTCATGTTAGCTTATGCGTAAACCGAAGTCGATTTCTTGAATGACGTACCATGCCGAAGAACGGTGCAAAGCTTGGTGTAAGTTCGCTCTCCATGGTGAGCTCCTTTTTCGCGTGCAACAGCTGTGTGCGAGTAGGTGTGGGTGAAGCAGCAGCTGTGAGAGCAGGATGATGAATGTCGTAGACTATCAAGTCGAGAATGCAACTCGACTCCGAGCGACGCTTGAATCACGAAGGGTGTTTCTGACAGCTGACATAATTTACTTTACCAACCGTAACCTAAAAGCAGACCAACACCAACAACACTCCACTCCCACTACGAGCCTACGAGACCCGGGCTGCTGCTCCGTACGCCATCTCTGACTGCCGACACACTTCCGTTTATCCTTATTTCTCCTATACTCTTCTGTGCCGCTACATCGAGTCGCCGTAGCCCCTCGTTGGGCGTGAACCCAATCCTATCTCCGAGCCTACAACAACCCCCCGTTTACTACTCCACCCAACGACAACACGCCGCCTCCTGCAAGTACTCATTCGCCTGCACGCACAAAGCGAGACACAGTTTCCCTCATCATTTCCCGACCATCCTCGGCTCTCTCAATCTCCACCGCGCCTCTTACTCGACTTTACAGCACTACTACCACTCAGTCTTAACCCCCTCCCAAAAAACTGTGCCCGGCATATTGGTAGCAAAAGCGAATGCGCGGTAGAGTCTAGAGCACTCCGTATAATCGAGCGGCTACATGGCGGACTACGGCAACCAGCAAGGCCGGGATTATGCGCGGGGCCCCAACTATGGCCAGCCCACAGGAGCGAGGGACGCTGCATTTGCAAATATCTTTGGGGCCAGTCCGGCTATGGCAGGCCGCTCACAGACAATGACTTCACAGAGCCCCATGCGGCAACCCGATCGCGCGGCGACCATGTCCTCCCAGACTTCTGATATGATGCAGCGGGCACCGCCAATCCGACAGCCGATTAACGGTTACGATCGCCGCCAACAAGGAGCTCAGGATCCACGGGCTATGGGCAATTACGAGCAACAACATCACTCGCAAGGTTATGGCCAGCAGCAAGATAACTATAACCGTGGCTCTCCGAATAACTACCCTCAGGATCAGAGAGGGTCCAACGGCGCTACCCCTCAGGCGCATCGCCAGCCCCAACCGCAATACCTTCCTCGACCTCTTCGCCCAGAGCGTCAGCCATATGGACAACCTCAGCGCTTTGATACCCGACCCTTGCCTCCTGGACAGCCTCCGTTCAACAAACCGATCCCTCAACGCTTTCCCGGGGGTGGTCCTGGCCCAGCCTTGAACTCGGACCCATATCGTTCACAATCCATGGCTGTAGGATCTCGGCCCCAGTTCAACGGGCCATCACCTAACTCAGCGAGCGCATTTCGCCAACAACCATACATGAATCACATGGCTAGGACTACCGCTCAAGGTCGTGTGGTCCCCGAGCGTCCAGACGAACGCACAATGTCTATGACCTCCTATCCGCGTGAGAGTGAATACACCCAGACAATGAGCGGGAGAGTTATTCCAAGCCGAAGGAGAGAGTCTGGAAATACAGACATTGCACCTTTTGAACAGAATGCGCCTGCCATTTCCTCGCCATCAGTAAATGCTGGGCCTGGTAACAAGACTAGAAATACTAGCCAAGGCAGTATTCCGCAATCGCGAACCATGTCCATGGCCTCGACTATTATTGCCCCATCTGAACGTACGGAGACGATGAACTCAACGGTTTCTCGACCAACATCAACTCAGACAGTAGCCAGCAACAATAGAGCTTCTGGGCAATCTCAACAGGGCCATGCTATAGTCGCACAACGTAGGTCTCCTTTGGTATATCCTGCCCTTTTATCGCGTGTGGCAGAGGTTTTCAAAGATAGAATCGGTCTATCGGAAAAGGAAAAGGATGGGTTGGTTTACAAAAGTGCGTTCACGGGAGCCGAGGCGGTTGATCTTATAGCGTACATCATCAAGACAACCGATCGTAACCTGGCGCTGTTACTGGGCCGATCTTTAGACGCCCAGAAATTCTTCCACGACGTTACCTACGCGCATAGGCTTCGTGATACAAGCAGCGAGATTTACCAGTTCCGGGAAACGTTGATGGAGGAAGCAGAGGATGTGAACGGCGTCTTTACGCTCCTGACTGAATGCTATTCACCTACATGCACGCGAGATCGACTCTGTTATTCGATCGCTTGTCCTAGGCGGCTAGAGCAGCAAGCTCGCTTGAATTTGAAGCCCCAACTTGGTCTTAAGCGTGCCGAGTCCCACACGAGCTTGCACGAAGATGCGGACGAAGAACAGAAACTATGGATCAACACAGTTACCAAAGATGTCGCAGACAGTGTATCTGATACCGAGAAAAAACGACAGGAAGTCATATCGGAACTCATGTACACCGAGCGTGATTTCGTCAAGGATCTTGAATATCTTAGAGATTTCTGGATGAAGCCACTCCGGAACCCAGCCACTTCGCCTATCCCTGAACATCGTCGAGAGAAGTTTGTTCGAACTGTGTTTTCCAACTGCCAAGAAGTCTATATGATCAATTCGAGGCTTGCTGATCATTTAACTCGACGTCAGCAGCAGAGTCCGGTTGTGTATGCTATTGGTGACGTGTTCAACGAATATGTGCCTCACTTCAAGCCCTTCATTCAGTATGGTGCCAATCAGCTATTCGGTAAGTATGAATTCGAGCATGAAAAGCGTACCAATGCTCAATTCGCCAAATTCGTCGACGAGGTGGAGAGGATGAAAGAGTCGAGGAAGCTGGAATTGAATGGCTATTTAACAAAGCCTACAACGAGATTGGCGAGGTATCCGCTCTTGCTTGAGAATATTGCCAAGTATACTGCGGACGACAATCCCGATAAGAAAGACATTCCAAAAGCTATCAAATTGATCAAGGACACATTATCCAAGGTGAATGTGGAATCCGGCAAAGCCGAAAACCATTTCAACTTGATGCAATTGAACCGCGATCTTAAATTCCGTCCGGGCGAATTCGTGGACTTGAAACTGACTGACGAGAACCGACAATTGGTTTTCAAGGGCACTCTGAAGAAGTCACCTACCGAGACAGTCGGGGACATCACATGCTATCTCTTCGATCACGCTGTTCTTCTTGTTCGCGTTAAGACCGTCAACAAGCGCGAAGAACAAAAAGTATACAAGAAGCCTATTCCGTTGGAATTATTGGTGATTGGACAGATGGATGAAATCAATCCAAAACTTGGCATCGCAAAACGCCCCTCTGCAAACTTGATGGGTGCAAAGGCGATTGCAACTGGAACCCCGAAGGGGGATGCAGCAAAACAACAGACCTATCCACTCACGTTCAAGCACCTTGGTAAAGGCGGCTATGAACTGACGTTGTTTGCTAGTACTCAAATCTCTCAGCAAAAGTGGATGGAACACATCGACTCACAGCAGCGGACACTGAAAGAGAGGAGCAATATCTTCACCCAAAGTATTTTGAACGAAGGGTTCTTCTCGGCTGCAATGAGGGTAACATGTGCTGTTCCTCTCGGTAGGCCTCTGCTTTTCTTGTATTCCGTGCTACTTTGTTAGGTTTCATGCTAATAAATGACAGATGGTGGTCGTAAACTCGCTTTCGGGACGGATGCGGGCGTTTTTGTTGGTGAACGGAAACCTAAAGATGCATCCCACAAACCCCGCAAGGTGCTGGATTGTAAGGCCGTTACCCAGATTGATGTGCTCGAGCAGCACTCGATTGTACTTGTACTAGCCGACAAAACACTGTACTCTTACGCCATGGAAGCTTTAGACCCAGACGAGTCTCAAACGATCGCCAAACGCCCTAGGAAGATATGTCACGCCAATTTCTTCAAGTCCGGCATATGTCTTGGACAGCATCTCGTAGCCACTGTCAAAACATCCGCTCTATCAACGACTATAAAGGTCTATGAACCTAAGGAGAACATGGCCAACAAGTCGAGGAAGTCTGGATTCGCGAAGATGCTTTCAACCAACCAGGACCAACTCAAGCCATACAAGGAATTCTACATACCTACCGAGTCTTCATCCATCCATTTCCTCAAATCGAAACTTTGTGTTGGCTGCGCTCGGGGCTTCGAAGTCGTTAGTCTTGAAACACTCGAAACGCAGTCATTGCTTGACCAGGCTGACACATCGCTGGACTTTGTGGTACGCAAGGAAAACATTAAGCCAATTCACATAGAACGTTTGGCTAGTGAATTCTTGCTTTGCTACACTGATTATTCGTTCTTTGTTAATCGCAACGGTTGGAGAGCACGGCAGGATTGGAGGATTACCTGGGAAGGCACGCCACAAGCCTTCGCAATATTCCATCCATACATTCTTGCTTTTGAGCCGAGCTTCATTGAAATTCGACATATGGACAGCGGTGGTCTCATTCACATTGTAACTGCAAAGAACATCCGGTGGTTACACACGTCAACTAGAGAAGTAAGTTTATCCACAGGGAATGTGACGTGGCATGGGCTAACCGCAACAGATTTTGTATGCCTACGAGGATGAACTGGGAACGGATGTGATCGCCAGTCTGGATTTTTGGCAAACCACCCAAGGCCACAAGCAATCCATGGATAACACTAGGCATTTCGAGAAGAGTTGAACGGCCCTTCGCTCCAAATAAAGGCTCACTGCTTTACATGCACACGTTAGCGCCGAAATGGTTATGCACTCTCGTGATCTCTATGTCATTAGTTTGATTCAAGGTCAGTGTGTACCTACAACGAGCGTGCTTCCGCCCTCACCTCGTATCGCCATCACTCTGCCATCGAGTACCTAGTCTGACTCCAATGCTGGTCAGTGGAAGCAGTTCGCGAGCTGGGTGCCTTCCACTAAGATTTGCTTTTCATTTTTGTGTCCATTTGAGTCCAAGAGAGCAAAACTTTGTATTATATTTTGGTTAGGCCCTTGGGGGTTCTTTAAAGTTTGGAAGGACATGAGTTGTTAATTGCAAGATTAGCGAGTTGAGCGGGTTGAGCGGATTGGACAATGCACTTCACTGTTGAAACGTGCCTTTGATCAATGGTAATGAAATGCAGCATTTTGTTGGCCGAAAGCTTGCCGTGCAATTTATGTAGCTGTCTGCTCCATTCTATCGCGCTATGCTGTTTGATGTAAGGACCTATACCGTCGCCTCCTTGGCAACCGTGTACCATTCGTTTGAGTTTTGCTTGAGAGCGATAAATTCGATGGAAAGGAATGGAGTGCTGATTGCCTCGTTCGAACCCCCTTTTCCCCAACGAAACTCCGGAGATGAGGAAGTCTTTCTAGGCTCGAAATTCATATAAGCATGAGAGCTGACCACGAGAAATACCTCCTCTCCTACATTCTCAATCCCACCTTGCATGAGCACTGAGTAGAACAATACAACGATCTATATTGGGAGAATCCCTCTTCGCTCACTGCAAAAAACCCCAGGCTTTTCGGAAACCCACGTGCTCCAAAATCATCGATGCCACGACACTTGATTGATTCGCCGGAAGTCACGGGTAGAACCGCATAGCACGGCGTTATTGTCCATTCTTCTATCAACATAGTCTGGGTGAGGGGAGCAGGAGTAGGTAGGCAACGGGGTGAAAAGACACGAGCAAGAAGCCGCCCTAGTGTTCAGGAAGTAGCTATAGACAGTAACCAACATTGATAAAACCAGCAATTCTACTCGAGTTTGACTACCAAGTATGCTGTGATACAGCAAGATTCAAGAGGTGTTGTCTGTGCTGATATCCTTACTTCCACCAACTAGGCTTATATCTCTCACGAGGGAGTGGAAATGGGACGAAAGTATTCGTGAGGCTCAGACACATACCAATAATTAATCAGAAACTTGGTGTAATCATTATTTCGTTATCTCGGGAATTAGGGATTGCGGAAAGGTCTGCCTAGAATCATACATTTATAGATAAGTATTCTTTCCATATGATTTCAATCTGTTTTTAGCATCCTTCGCGAATGCTTTTTTTTCAGCTTTCATCTTCTCGCGAGACCCATATCATCAGGATAGGCAATCGTAATGCGGCCGACCCTGTAGAAACAGAGGAAGAGGGACACAAGTAGACGGGAAGAAGACACGCCAACCCCTAAAACATGTCCAAGCCATGTACCTTCTTCCCAATCTATCGTCACTTGAGAAGTGCTCTAGTCCAAATTCTGTAAATTATCACACACTGGCTTCACGAGAGATCTCACGTACGACTGCATTGGTAAGCAAGCAGTTGACTCACTCTGTTACGTACCTAGGTATACATGTCTACATGCCGTGTACGTCACTCTTGTAATATAAAAAAGTCGCCGATGGTAGCGGTCCGACCACAGCCGTCATCCCGGCCCAGCACCGGGTACTTTTGGTTTAGATTTCAAAGGCAAACAGACCAGGCAAATTTCTGACCCTTTACCAAGAACAAGCGGTGTCTGCATGCATCATCGTGTTACTTGAAGAAGAAGGGGGGTATAGAGTGTTTGCTCAACAGTCAGCTTCTTCACCCTTTCCGGTACAACCTTATCCACGGCCAAGGTCGTATATGTCTGCAGATCAAAGGTATGTACCACACGGGAAAGGTCACGTACGGCATGAATCCGACAAGTGTGTCGTGTGAGCGCAGTACTCCCCCATTGGGGAATCGATCCTAAGGTTGTGGAATACCGATTGTATGTCGGTTTCACTGAGATTATGCGTGCGTGCTTGGTACGAGGAATTCTCCGGGACACGAGAAGGTAAAACATCACTGGGCATATTGGACTAGATTGCGCGGAATATTGCGGAGTGGAGCATGATGGATCGAGATGGCTAGGGAGGAAATAGGGAATGGTGACATTCTAAACGTCCCTCTTATAGAAGGACGTCATGCGGTAAGCTTTGTAATTCAGAGGGCAAGAATTCTTCGACTCCGTACTGCCAATCGTCGAGACCGATTGCCACGGGCACGGAACAAGAGTGAATGCGCTTAAGGGTTGGAGATGTTGATATATGATCGTCTCGTCGTCGAATCATGCCCACATTCGTCAAAATCAAGTAGCTTAGGGGATACTATACATGTTCCGTCGAATTTTCTATCGTCGTGACTGCTTTCTTTTTTTTTCTGACCTTCTCGTGATCGTATGCACTCTTACAGCAGCACCGCGTCTAAGTAGTGTTGCTATGGAATTCGTGAGCAGAGATCTCTTGTATGGGACAACGTTACAACTGCTTTTCATCACCTTCATCCGCAGGGCGTTTGCGGGGGACTAGAAAGCTCGTTTCGCTCATACCAAGAGGAGACTTGTAACCCCATTACCGGTGGGATGAAAGATTACCGGTAATTGTGGTACAAAACTCTTGGCTGCCTGTGCACAGCAGTATGCTGAGCTTGGCGTAGGTTTCTCCATCCAGTGGCGGGAGAATACGGTCACCTTCCAAGTGAAGTGGGAACAAATGAGGAACTCAGCTGTCCAAAGTTTGTGATCCAATCTGATACCTCGTTTACTAGTTATGTTCTTGGCTTTGTTTGATCGTCGCAATGTCCCTCCACAGCATGCGATTTGCTTTTTCGGGAGGATCGTCTCGGGCCGCACTGCAGATTACTAGGAAGTAGAAGCATGGACAGATTTGGGGATATGGTTGTGCTGGTTCCTGTAAACGGTAACTGCTGGGTGAGAAGACGACGCACTTGACACGATTTCCTGGTTGTGATGCTATGGTATTCTGTCGTTTTTCGTATCGCTTCACGTAGGATATGCCCTCGACTTGTTCTGGATGCAGATGCGTTGTTCACACCAAGCATAGTATAGGTCGAGAGAACTACTGAGTTGCTGGTAAACCAATGAAGCACGATGATTCAGTACAGCGATATGGCGAGAAGAAGCAGTTGGCACTCAAGTACCGATGGCTGGCTCCCCTCCCCTTCCGCATATGCCAAGCGCGGGGAGAAGAATGGATTGAGTGGCCGCCAAGGAATCCCGTGCCCCATGAACAAAAAAGGCCGCTGCCAAGGAGTACAATGAAAAGTTAATCGAACATTGAAAGTGGAATTTCCCAGAGCAGTACGCTTTGGGTTCTCCGTACCCTCCCAGACGCCTAATCAGGAAGATGACGGCTTATTTGACACGGGCGATCCTCATTTGCGCGAGTGATGCTGATATGCAGAACCGAATAATGCTTTGTAGCATCTCCCGCTTAGGAGAAAATCATGATGGGCCCAGCCTACACATGCCAAGGATAGGTGTTGTATTGCCTCGTCGTCGTCGTCGTCGTAACGCGATTCCAGGAAATGTTACACGCCGAGAGAAGGACGAAGGGAGGAATAAGTTGATGACCAAGACGGGATGCCAATGGTCTTGGCATCCTTCGTACTCGAGGTACGCAATGGCATGTAACGATCGTGGACGAAAGGAAGATGGGGGAACACGAGGTTCTTGGCCATTCGCCCTGACTAATGAACGTTGACGGTAGCAATGTGGAGTAGGCTGCTCCAAGGGCAGCCCGCCGGTCATGAATCCATTCCGCCAAGTGTCCCACGATGAAGAAGACAGCACCGGCGCACGGGCCCTTTGCCAGGCGTGCGTTGGGCTCTCGAAACAGGCGGCGCTAATGAGAATAAAGAAGCTCTCGACTACTGCAGGAGCGCTGTGCAAGACGGTAGGGAGGTACAGGGCACATAGTAGGTAACTGGATGGGGGGTTGTTTTGTACGAGAGGACGTCAGACTCACCGCCGACGGGCCCTGTACGGTAGATGAATCGTAAGTTAGAGGGTTGCCTTATTTCACCCAGCGCAGTGACTGTTTTCTAGACTCTCGGTCTTTGACTCTGGACAGCAAAGGGGGCAGCCAGTCGGGTAACGATCATCATGGCGGCACAGTGCTGAAGCACTACCTACCTAGTCTACGAGACGTCTTGACCGTGCATGCAGGCGGCCATGGCCATGACGGCAGAAGAGCATGCACGAGGTCAGCGGGTTTCGAGCGCGGGGGTGGTTATTTAGACTACGGATTGTTCGTCGTGGTTGAAACAAGAACAGACTGATTAGGTAAGCCGAGTTGGGGACCAGACTCGAGAGGGGTAGGTATCCTCGTCCATCCATGGAACGTCAGGCGCTTCATGCGACTGCGACCAAGACGGAGTCGAGAGAGGAAGAAGGTGGAAGGATGGCATCAATGACGACGGACATGGAGGAAGTGGAAGTTGGCGTGCACTGTGTGGACCCGCAGGGCCCGGGCGAAACTGGATTCCCGCCGGCATCCAAGTTACTGCAGCCATGGTGGTTAATAATAATATGGCGAGGGATGATTTTGCGGGGATGTGGTGCAGAAGACAGAGCTGCAGGACCCGTGGGGGAGGTTGGCCAGAAAAGGCCGGGGAAACTCGACGACATGGGCACAAAGGCAGAAGCAATCAATCCGTCCATCGATCCATCCATCGATCCATTGATGCATCAAGGGAACTTGCCAGATTGATATTGGCCAATTCGCATCCGAGGTGGCATGCGACTGGTCGTGTACCTACCTAGGTACATGTATGCTAAGGTATGCACAGTAAATGCAAAGTGCCCATGGCGATGACGATGATTTTTTCTGGGATGCAGGAAGGGGAGGGGGAAGGGAGAGGGTAGATACGATGTGATGGGATGCGACCCCCACGAAGGGCGAGGATTCTCGTCGCTATTCGCGGCTCAGAGGTCAGCGGAGACTGCATGGCTGGAAAGGGTTAAACACGTCAAGGTCGACTGCAAGCGGAAGACGGTGGCATTCATGCACACGAGGGCTGGAGTCGTCAAAAAGTGAAGGGCTTGTGTGGATACGATATTGGAGATGGCATCCATCGTACGGATGGATGCATCATGGATGGATCGAGGGCGGTCGAAGAGCCAGTCCTGAAAATGCCGCAGTCTGGTCTGGCTGGCTGGCCATACTTGTACGGTACCTGGGTATCGTCATGCATAGCTAAGTATACAGTATAAGGAAGGGACAGACAGGACAGCAAAACAAAATAAAACAATCATGGTGAAATGCGTCCATGCATCCTCCCAGTGTGTAGTCTAGGGCTCTAGTTACAGTACGGTAGATGGGGATGGTTTAGTTTTTGGCACGCGCCTGCA
This sequence comes from Periconia sp. R9002, assembly GCA_023627715.1. Taxonomy (NCBI): domain Eukaryota; kingdom Fungi; phylum Ascomycota; class Dothideomycetes; order Pleosporales; family Periconiaceae; genus Periconia; species Periconia sp. R9002. Next base: position 360,440 of record JAMAHW010000013.1, on the reverse strand, counting down.
GGGCTTGCAGAGCAGGCTTTAAGAGTACAGGCACCGTGCAGGGGGGAGGGGGGAGACCCGCCGCCGCCGCCCCAAGAGTCGACGAGGAGAACCAAGACGCCAGCGCCGAGCCTCAGACTAGTAGGTAGTAGTCACTCATCAAGTATTAAACTGCCTCGAGTCCAGTCCGTCCGTGGGTGCATTTCCCTCTACCTAGTTACGGACTGCTACTGTACAAGTATTATTTAAAACCCCCAGCCCCGGCACCGCGAATGCTACCTTCTTCCCCATTGTCACCTCTGATATAAAGCCAAAGGCACATACATGCTCTCTGCTGCACACACCACACATATCGTATAGTACAGTCAGTATAGCTAAGTAGGCAACCCGCCCACCACACGTCACCGCCATCGTCACAGTCTGCCCGCCAAAACCACCCTTCATATCCTCCCCACAACCACCACCGTCGCATGGCTCAGCATTTACCTCCGTGTCCCACCACCACCGCCGCCGCCGTTGCCCTGCACGACCACGCCTCTCCTTCTCTTGAAGCCTGCTACCATCAACCAAACTCTCTGCAGAGGGCCTAGTCGCACAGCAGCGCACGACAGATTGCCTACCTGCACTTCGGGACCCTTTTTCTTTGCACGCCCGCCTTCAACCTTGCCCCGGGAGCCAATCGGCACGCAGACTCCCCTCCTCGCCGATCCCCCAATAACGTCGGATCGGCCACAACAGCAATCATGCCTGTCACGGCCGCAGCCACCACCTCGCTGCTTCCCGATTCTCACGATGCTCCCAATCTCGTGCGCAGGGAATCTCGCCCTGTCGAGTATCAAACCCCCATTGCCGAGGAGGACGAAAGCACCGAAACCGCGAGCGAGCCCGCCGAGCCCGTGACCCCTACCAGTCACAACGATGACACCATTGCTTTCACACACCCCTTCCGCAACGATGATTCTCAAGACACCATATTGGTCAAGTCGGATCCCGCTCCCACTCCCAAGCCTCTCAGCCATGCCCCTGCGCCTGCCCCTACGTCCGCTCCTGCTCCTCTGGCCCGCACCGGATCCGACAAAATGGACCCATCCCCACCGGAAAAGGCTCCCGGTCTGGGGAAGCGTGCAGCTTCATTTGTGCGCTCCAAGCTACATCGAAGCGCCTCCCACAAAGATGGCTCCGCCAACGCAAATCTTGCTGGTCCCAAAGTCGAGAAATCAAAAGCCGGAACCCCCAAGATGACAACCGAGAAATCCATAGTCAAGACGGGTGTGGACGGACCTGCTGAAGTGGCTACTCCTGCTGTCAATATTCCCAAATACCGAAGATTGAGTTCATTCTCCCTGTCCGCTCGAAACTCCCCCAAAGCGTCCATGGCAAGTTCGCCGCCTTCACCAGCTTCTGCTACCAGCACCCTCTCCGGAGACCACGACACAACAACGGAAAACAAGCCTCGTTCAGGTCGCAAGCATTCGTACTCGTCAACTGCAATTTCATCCATGAACAAGCGCCCTGGAATATCGTGGGCTGGCGGTGGGAGACCTGGAAAACGGCATTCGTGGTCGCGGAGGCGGTCGGCAAGTCAGGAGCAGGTTCCACGACTCGAAGACGATGATGAAAAGCCTACGGCGGGTATGCTCGCCACGTTCTCGAAGCCTGCGGCGCAAGGAGTCGGAATGAAAGCCCGCCGCCTCAGTCTGAGTCTCCCGGATGAGTTTGTTGTTGATTGCTGTGAATTAGATAAAGAATTCAAGAGCTCAAGTTTGATGCCGGGCAAGCGTGGTAAATGCCTGGGTAAAGGGGCCACTGCCGAAGTCCGCATCATGGCCAGAAGAGGTTCCAATAACGAGGAGCTGGTTGCGGTCAAGGAATTCCGTGCTCGCGACAAAGCCGAATCCGAACAAGAATACATACAAAAGATCAAATCGGAATACTGCATTGCAAAAAGCTTGCATCACCCTAACATAGTGGAAACGCTGCGCTTGTGCACGAACCATGGCAGATGGAACCACGTCATGGAATTTTGCGCCCACGGCGAGCTTTTCTCCTTGGTTGAACGCAAGCTTTTCGCGGGCGGGGCAGAAGGATATTACTCTGCGGACGATCGACTCTGCTTTTTCAAGCAGTTACTACGTGGAGTGGACTATCTGCACAGCCACGGCATCGCTCACCGTGACATTAAGCTTGAGAACTTATTGCTCCACAAGGACGGTCACCTCAAAATATCCGACTTTGGAGTTGCCGAAGTGTACAGTGGAGAGCACCCAGGACTTCGTGCTGCTCAGGGCGAATGTGGGAAGAACATGACCGATGTGCGCTTGTCGGCCCCCGGCATATGCGGCAGTTTGCCTTACATTGCACCGGAAGTGCTCGAGAAGAAAGGAGAATATGATCCTCGCCCACTCGATGTCTGGTCTTGTGCGATTGTCTACTTGACCATGACATTCGGAGGCTGTCCATGGCAGGCGGCAAAGCCCGAATTCGAATATTACGCACGCTTCAAGAAGGGCTGGGACGAGTGGCTACCGAATCACCCCGACGGTAAGATATTCGATGGGGTCGACGGTCACCCCAAATGCGGCAAGCTGTTCAGCTTGATCAATCCCCCGGCAGTCAAACGATTGATACTAAAGATGCTTCACCCCAACCCCGACATGCGCATCACGATCCGCGAAGCCTTGGAGACGCATTTTATGAAGAATGTCAATTGCTGTTGCCCAGAGAGCTACGATGATCCGAAGTACTGCGTGGATGCGTCCAAGGGAACCAAGCCCAACCAACCAGCGCCCATGAAGAAATATCTACACCATCACATCCCTCCCAAGCCAGAAAGTAAATTTGGGAAAGTCCTCACCCACCGCTTCGACATGGGCGACGGTTACTAGTGACAGGAATGCATCTTTGTTTTCTTAATTTCCTTTCTTAAACCATCTATTCCTTGGCCGCATCAGCATTGCAGGCGTTTGGGTATTACAAAACGTTGGGTGAGGTGCTCAATTGCGCTTTCTTGGGACATGGTTATGGCGAAGAAGCCAGGCGGTGCACGGAAAGGCTACAACGGTTGGAGAAAATACACGGAGTTGTCTTGTTCATCATCATACTCTCCCATTTCACGGAGCGAGGAGTTTGGAGACCCGGTATAGAGCGAGCAGCTGGCTACCTAGGCCGAAAGGAGTGACAGATTCCGGGGGTCTCGGCATGTACATAGAGTACCTAGGTATTGATTGCTCTGATAGTTGGATAGTTGAGACCAACGAGTCGTTGAATCTTATCTGAGACTGCCGTGGTTGAAGATGCTGCACGTAATAGGACCGACGTCTCCACGTTGGCGTCGAGTCCCGTCATGATTGGTCCGCTTACTCAGATTGGGCAATGAGAGGCTCGTCGCCTGTCATGTCAAGCGTGCGCCGCTCGCCACACGGCGTCATTCGGCTCCGGACAATCAGCGAGCCACTTGACAGGGTTCTTTCGGAACTTCTACATGCAGATTCCACCCCAACTACACCTTGCTCGCTCCTCTGCCATCGTCAAAAGCTGTCGGCGGCGCTTTTCCACTTCACTGTGGAAGGGATTGCTAATGCCTACCTTTGTGGAAACATCTCGCCTCCTACTCTTTCACTGTCTCACTCCGGCTGCGCAAAAAATTCTGGTGATTCGCATCGTGGGCATGGCGTCTGCATGAAGCCTGAAGACGTAGGCCGAGCTGTGGGTGGAGGGGCCGGCATTGCTTGTTTTGTCTTGGATCTTCTTGGGTGCTGCTCGATGCCATCTTTGCAGCCTGTCACTGGTGGAGAGAAACCCAGGAAGGGTGACAGGGAAGCACTATTTTTTCTTCTTCATGAGAGGGAGCCAACTCCATTACGTCTTCCCGATTCAAGCCTCGTCCACAGGATTGTGTTGATATCAATGTGGCGATAGACATCCTCATCAGTCATGTAAGTAGGTAAGTATTGGATGTTAGTGCTCAAACGCATGGTTCACTAGATGCGAAACAACCGAATACGCGTGTACGCCGTGAGCTTCTTTGTACGAGAAACACAAAGCTTGATGTCATGTACGTGTTTCGGCTCTTTTCCAATGGCAAGATGATGCCCTGTTGCGTTCCCGTGGCAGGAAGGGGAATGTGTGAGGCCTGTGGCGCTCATTTGGATCAATTCATCTAATTTAATACTGTAAAATGTGACTTTCTATTATGCCTGACGATTCACTCATAAATCTATCTGTAAGGACCCTCCTTCTTCAACCTTGACCGAGCAGTTTTGTTCTACACGGCGTCTATAATCATGTGATCTACGACGCGGAAAGAACCTCGGAAGGAATGGACAACAAAAAGAGGAGAAGACAACATCCCCAGACCATCCTCTAATCCCAATGAATCCTACATAACCACTCGACCTATTCGTCCCGCCCACCAACTTACCCGTCATTCTCTCACACACAAAAGAAGTTGCTGCCCACATCCGAAGTGCTGCTCTTCACGTACCCCTGTTATCCCGCCCTCGTATTCCTCCCGTCCCCATCCTTTCTCCCCACTCGCTCGCTAAATAAACCCGCATCCAACCGTCCTGTCAACCTCACCTCCACAGTAATATAGCGGTGTAGGGAGACGGGAAGAAAGAAAGAAAAAAATCACTCCGCTTTCAATAGACGCGCCATACCCTCATTTGCGCCTGGCTTACGCTGATCTTTGTTTTTTTCCTTGTTCATAGTGGGAGAGTTATATCGAGAGAAAATTCTTCTGCAGGGGTAGGAGAAACGAAAAACAAGGATTTTGTTTCCCAAACGCTCAATTGATTATATGCCTATTACAGCACATCGGTATTCAGCAAAATCCGGTTCCTGTTGACTGGTTGATGGCCTTCCTGCAATGATCTTTCTCAGTGATACTCCTTGCTCTCAAGTCCATGCTACTACTCATGTACAAGTACTACCGACGCTTGAATTTGTAGAGGCATGTATTGATCTTTCTCTCTCTTCCTATCATCCCAATTCTTTTCCTATGTATCAATGCGTACAGTACAAACATTACTCTCCTCCCGAACTTTGTTACATGGAGCGTCTTCAGCTACATACATACATACCCACTAACCTCAAAATACATCAATTGTCCCAACTCCAATCCCTCACCCCCACAAACCGTTTCCGCGGCATCATCCCCACCCCGCTTTTTCTTCCTTGCTCTCTCTCCTTTTCTCGATAGGTATACGTGGACACACGACCACCTTCAGATTGGTCCCTCGTATGACCAGATACGATAATCCCTTACCTTAGCTTGCCTTGTCCGTGCGGGCCAAATCACTTCGGATCAGAGAGTCAAGTGTTTCTGACGGGTTAGGGGGAGTGAGCCGGGATCGGAACGCAGGGACAAACGATGATAAGCGCGGACCATTTTTTGTGGGGGGACCGTGCGTGATGCTCGAGTTGTATGTATGCATTGGGACTCATACATGAAGTGGAGAACACTGACGCTGCTTTTGTATGTAGGTTGTTGCGTTGGTACTTGTATCGATCTAGAGGAAGAGGGCAGGCAAGACAGGGTTGAGTGTGGGGTTAAGAAGATTCCGAATCGGATTCGTTTCGTTTTTTGGTTTTGGGAAGGTGGTAACGTGAGGAATTTTTTTTCTTCTTCTTCTACCTACTTCTTTCTTTTCCTTTCTTCGGCTCATTTTTTCTTGGGGATTTTTTTCGCTAACACGCTTCACTTTTTTTTTTCCCCCATGGCGGGTTTTTTTGGGCTCGGTTCTCTTCTGACCATTTTCCCGCTGGAGGGAAGTTGGTTTGTGTGTCAATTGGTATTTGATCCTTGATTTTTCCAAACGTTTGCATCGGGTGTATCATGTCTTGTAGACTGAAGGAAAGTACACGCGAGCACCGTGTTACAAGTGGAAAATGGTCACGATGCGGCATTGTCCTTGCATTTCACAGCATTGCATGCATGAACGGCTTGTAATTGGCCGCCTACCGACTATACAGCTGACCCATCTAAAAACGCCAGCAATCTGCTTTGAAGAATGAATTCCCTCCATTGACCTAGCAAAACTACAACGGTGAGTTGTCGAACGGGAGCGCAACACATTGCCATGCATACATGGCTGGCTTACTTGTAAAATTCCGCGAAGTCCACTTAAGTCCGGGATCCTGCATGGTGATTCGCTTGGTATTTCGAGTAATGCGTTTTGCGCGTGGGGGGCTGAATGCAAGGAAGAAAAAGAAAAGAAAGGCAAGGGGAGGAGTTCATTGGATTAGGAGCGTTTATGAGGGAGGCGCATATGCGCGATCTTATAATCGCGTGACCATAGGGAATACAACCGCCTACATCCCTACTAAAATATGTATGTGCGTTGACAGATCTGTACGTGGGCATTCTTGAAATGGAGGAGTAACGGGAGCAAAACAGTTGAACACTTTTTGGCGAAAGCGTTTTACAGATCAAAGAGGGTGGCAGAAAGATAGCCAGGAGAATACGACCTCGATCACATATTGATCTATCAGACAGCAATTGACTTTCTTTCTTTTCTTTTTAGTTTTTTGCACTCAATCCCCTCATGTTATATATTCTCGTACGTAAACATTCGTCCTTCACCACAGTGATATGCACATGCACACACACGTAAATCCCTCGATCACACAACATCTTACGCGAATACCTTTCCTAGCGCTCCCAAACATTCTAACAACATGTACACCGTTCAGCAAAACGAAGAAGATTCAGCTCATCCGTGCCGCCCGCTCCATGCACACCATGAATTCAGCCCAACCCAAACAAAACCGTGTTCGCCAGCCAGCCAGCCTGACCTCCTGGTAATTGTTACCAGCCAGCCATGTGCTTTGTTGTTCTGTACCACATTGCATTTCCCTTTAAGACAATACGAACCAACCAAACCCCCCTCTCTCCCAACCTCAAACCTGACCCCCCTGCACTTCCCCTAACACCGCCGTAACCTCCCCAACTCTATCACCGGACTACCCCACACTTGAACAGCGGCGGCTCCAGCCAGTGTCGTACCTGCCTCTGCAAATCCATACCGGAAGCGTTTCCCTACTTCTTGTTCTTGCTTCTTCTCATCGTATGCATATTCACGTCGCTGTTCGGCCATGAAGAAGAATAAGAGGGCAAAGAAGTTTTTATTTCCTTGATTAGGGTTTCGTGGAGGTGGACGCGGGGGTGACTAACAATGTGTAGTAAAGGAATGGGTGGTAGAGAACCATACTAGAAGGTCGTTAAAAAGTTTATCTAGCAGCAAGAAAAAGTTCCAGTAAGTCATACATCAACCTCGGGAAAGCTTAACAGGTCGTATGTCATTTGATCCTCTGGCAACCTAAGCATAATAGTCTGAGTCCAAGACGTTGCACTGCCAGCACGACGGAGGAACAGGCGAGGAAGAGAAGTCTGTGACCATTTGTCTGTAGGCAACCCGATATGTTCCATCCAGTCGTTTTAATCGTCACAGGTGGCGATATTACTAAAAGCTGCCGACAGTAATTGTGGGGTTCGGATGTGCTATTGATTTCCTTATTATTATTGTTATTTGGTGCTCTGTTTTTGATGCTAGACTCAATGGTTCATAGAGATATCAGCGCTTGTTCTGTGCTATGCATCCGGTTCCCTAATATTCGATTTTCTGTGTAACCTTATACTTGATCATCCAATCCCCTAACATTGAGATCAACGGTCCCTATCTTTGAGCTCGTCTGTTGCAGTCTTGAGTGCTGCAGCATGCTCTTTGTTCACCCACTCCCAATATCCTGCCCAGTGCCTCAAGTGTGGATCATCGTGAGCTTGTACTCCGCTCTCGACGCCCATCTGCTTGTTCAGAAGTACAGTTACTTTCAATACGCCCTTGCTCCCTTCTTGGATCTTCTCAATCTCCTGTTTTACAGCGTTGTCCTTAGCTTTGATGGAGAGAACGGCGCGGAAATTCTCGGCAATGGCTTCTAACCGGGAACGTGTCTGATCAGGTGCGGTAATCATGAGTTTAGTGAGCATGAGATTGCACAGGACCCGGATATCAAGTTCGTCGGTGATGCCAGCTACAATGCGATCGTAGCAATCAGACAAGTCGGAAGGCGACAATTTGTCAAAGGCGGTTTCAAATAAGGCGTAGAGTGTTTCGTATGCGCTCTTTCGAATCTCCAATCCATCGTCAACCTTATGTTTAAAGGGACCCATCTGCACTTCACGAATCAACTCAGGTTTTATCTCCGTTTCCTTCATAGTCAATGGTAGTAGTTGATCCAGGGCTGGTAGGATAATATCTGGTTTATTGTGCATTGCCGAATTGAAGGTCGTGAGTGCCAATCGACGGTTTTCGAGATCGGGTTCGCCCAGCATTCGTACGAGCATAGGCACAACAATAGGTCGAAGGTATTCGTCGTAAGCTTCGTCGGTATCCGCAAGAGTGTAGCGAAGTGCCGAAATGACCATACCACGTACGCTCTCTTTCCGATCATTCAGAAAAGCCTACCGACATCAGCGAAATGTTTTGTTGTTGGTGGGACAAAGTCAGATACTTACCTGGAGTTGCGGAAGGTATGTTTTGGGGTCAATGATGGTGAGTCTACCAACACATTCCGCGCCAATAGCTTTGTTGTCCTCGTTTTGAGATGCATCCACCAGATTCTGCCATAATGTCGAAGCATAAGGGATGATCTCAGACTCAGTTCCGTCATGCTGAAGGATTTCCTTGATAGAATGCAGGAGAAGATATTGCGGGCTGGAAGGTTGACCCATGGTAGAGAGTATGATAGGGAGATATTTGCTCACGCTACCAGCACCCGCTCTACCCAAAGCCACGGCGGCTGCCAAAGGTACTTGTTCTGACTTGACCGAAAAGAACTTGATGAAGAGTTGCGGGTCAATAGAGGATTGAGATCCCAGCCGAAGTGCAGACTCTCCCAAGACAACAAGAGCCAGGCACTTGCGCTTGTCATCCTCTGCGGTTTCCAGCTCAGTAACAAACTGATTGATACTGACACCTAGGCTGTTACCACCATATACCAATAGGTTGCCAATGACTTTGCCAACAACTTCAGGATGACCTGAAATACCAACTTCTCTGAGCAATGCGGTCATAAGAGGTTTGCCACACTGTTGTTCACCAATAGTTCGTACAAGTGCTAGGAGTGCTTCCAAGGAACTACCACTAATTGATCCTTGTACCACTGAACACAACGCTTTTGTAAGTTGAGGAGTCATAATGGTGGCCGCATCATCTTTGATATAGGTAGCCAAGATGATCAGGGCTGGGCCCAAGAGATGCAAGTCTGCGGCGTCAAGTAGATGCAGTAGCAGTTCTACGATCTGTGCTTTGGTTTTACCATCTAGCTGCGAACGAGATCGAGGATTGAGTGACAACGTCCGCAAAGTGCTCAAGCTTGCGCCGCGGAGGGTTCTGCTGTTTTTACGTAGCTGAGCACCAAGTTCAAGAGCAATACTGCACACCCATTTCGAAGACAATTCGCCGTCGGCTTTTGTGTGTGCAGCTATCGCATCAATAGCCCGGACAGATGCAAGACGAGTGAGTTCATTGCGAAGGCGATCGGCAAGTAATTCAAGCCCGGCAAGGCGTTTCTGCAAGGAGAGCAAGCCCTCAGTTCCAGAACTCCGTCCAAGGAAAACTCCTAAGACATGAATAGCGCTTTGGCGAACCTCAAGGTCCGCATCGTTTGCCGCGATTCGGTTGATGAGAGATTCGTAGAGTTGTTCGAGATACTGCTGGTTTTGAGTACCGGAAGAAGCCGACCGAGGTGGTGTGAGCGCCTTAATGACTTCCTCAGTTGCCGAGAGCGCCTCGATCGAAAGCTTGCTGTACCTATCTCGCGACCCCAGAAGAAGGGCTGGAACAATCGCTGCAAGATATGGCTGGAGTGAAGCCGATGGGTGGGTGTCTGCAATAGCCCCAATGAGTAAGAGCGCTTGGATGCGTAAGCTGTTAGCTGTAGCAGAAGCACTGCTTGTCGAACCGCCTCTAGTCTTCGCAGCATCTACAATAGGACCGATGATCTGTGTCAGGTAGCCATCTAGTCCTCCACGCTGGGTAACAACAATGTCTTTGAGTAGGAGAATACATGACTGTTTGGTGGACGGCGGAGAAGAAGCCTGCTTGAGCAATTGTGATACTCCTCGAATGATATCTGGACTCAACTTCGCCAAGCTCGCCCGCGGTCCAACAGTAGGTGTGCTAGCTCGCGCGGGCGATGTGTAACCCAGCGACAGTGACGAATTACCAGGAATGTCGAACATGCTGGCATCGCTGCCACCGCGACGACGCTTCCGACTAGCAGGCGGCGCCATAGTGCCACCTGCAGGATGCTCATCGGCAAACTTGACCGGTGCTAGCCCATCTCCTGACTTGCGCACCAAGTTAGAGAGGGCAGAAAGGACTTCTAGACGCACATTCTCTTCCCGCTCTTTGAACCGAGAAATCAAAGCAGGTGCGACCCTGCCATACAAAGTGCCATCTTCGAGTAAATCTCCCGAACTACGCGTAGAAATGAGCGTGTACAGAACCTTTGCGGCGCACCTCCTGACTTTCCAACTTGCATCTTCATCGTCGTCGTAACCTGTTTCTTCTTCGAAATCATCATCCTCCAAAGCATCTTCTTCGTCGCTCTCCATAGCCTCGTCGTCATCATCCTCATCCGCGAGATTGGGGTCATATTTGAGAAGGCGAATGGTGACTTCCAGCGCTTCGTCTGTGTATGGACGCATATCTTGTGGGCATGAGCCGATGAAACCTTCTAGTGCAATAAGACCTGCTTCTAAAACTTCATCAATTTCAGGGTCGCGTTCAGCCTCATCATCCGAAAGATCCATCTCCTCGTCGACTTCTTGTGAGCTTAGGGCACTGAGTACGAAGGGGGCCAAAGTCTTGAGATAAGGTCCGAATTTCCGTGGTATGGATCGAGCCATGGAGCCAAGTATGGTGATGTATAGTTTTCGTTTGCTGCGTGTTAGATGCACATCTCGTAGATGTTCAATTATTCGTGACAGGACTGAACTGAGTAACTGGTCCGAGAAGTGGTTGGCCAGGGTAGAAATAGCCGTCACCGACTTTTTCTTCATCATAGAGCTCGCCCTATCATTTTCCAATATCTCAAATGTAATTTTTTGCAACGCATTGATCTCAGCATCCTGTAACATGGGACCAAAACAGCGTGAGACCTCGGTCAACACATCAATAGCATTGCTATCGGTGCCCTTCTCCAGATCGACTTGCAGCATCCCCTTGGGCACACCAGCGAGGTTTTTGCCACTCGGTGTAATGACATTGTATCCGACCAAGCGAGGGACCAGGACTTTGCTGACGGCGCTGTATGCATCTTGGATCTGCTTGGTGCGTGGCACCCCGGGGACGGGGCGTGGCAACGACACGACCACCTCGCGGAGAGCAAGTGAAGGTATGGATTGGTCGACAGTGGTACTCGTCTGAAGATTTGACAGCTTCTCGAGCATAGGGCATAGTATGGCCTCTGCGATTTTGTTTACGAAAGGCCCCAGGCACTTGACGGCTTGGTTCTGAACCTCGCCGTTGCTGTCCACCAGCGTGGTCAGCAGGCCCTCGACTGTTTTGGCGCAGGCTACCTGGTCGTGTGCGAGGAAAGTGGGGTGGCCCACGATGAGCATATCGTGCAGGTCGCTGAGGGCCATGAAGCGAAAATCGGGATCGTCATCGGTGAGTTTGGGCAGTAGTTGAGTGACACTCTGAGCCGTGGGGCTCGAGGTCACGGCGGACGGAGGCGCCATGGCGAGTCTCCAGTGTAGTTGGTTGTGCCTCACGGCGTGGGCGATGGACGAGAGGCGGCGGAGGTGGAGGTGGTGTTGTGTTGTGTCGTGTCGTGTCGTGTCGGGGACGTGGATGGTGGGCGGCGTGGCGGGGTAGTAAGGTTACTGTGTTTAGAGGTAGATAGGTAGGTAAGCGGGAAACGGCGATGGTGGGGTTGTGCAACTCGAAATAGCGCAGCAACAAGACGGACGAGACGGCGACGGAGGCCGTTAAATAGACGTAGGGAGTGTTGAGGTTGTTTAGGCAGACAAGGCGCGAGAAAGAGGAGCTGTGTAGCCTAACCCGACATGGCTATGGAGCTTGGGTGGTAGAAGCACCAGTCATACCAATTGTACACTGTACAGTGTATGTATATCTGTAGGTTGGTGGAGGGTGAATCCATGGTGTTGCCTGCTCCCAACGCGCAGGGTAAGCAAGTTAAGTTTTATCAAATGCTTGTACAGACTGGTTGCGCTCATTATCCTTCTCGTCTTGAAGCTTTTCACCTTCTCTCTTTTCTCTTTGCCTGAAATTCGAGGCGCCAGGAGTGTAAAGTATGACGCGCGAATCTAGGCCGCCGGGCGCCACGGCGGGATAACCGCAACCCTACATATGTACATGTACATCCACTGTGCTCAGACCTCACTGGTAGGTGTTCTGACCAGCAACTACATAACACGGTGTAAGCCGAAATCTTCCATGATGACGGCTCATTCCCAAAATCGAATTTCTTTCACGTTGGTGCTCGACGACGTTGATGTCCTACATACATATGCTTAAATGGTCTTGAGCTCGAAGCTAAGAGAAAGCACAGGCCGCTGACGTGTGGGTGATTTCTCAACTACCAGCCATCTCGCTCCATCTTCTTCCGTCAGGCCACACAGCTCCCATCCCGCCAACACTGCTGCCAATTGCTCCTTGTCCGAGTCAATTGTCCTTTCCACAGCTTCATCATGTCTTTTGTTAGATCTACCACCCTCCGCGCTTCCTCCTTCGCCCGCTGCGCGCGAACGGCACGGTTGGTCCGCACCGCCGAGCTCCAGCAGCCCTGGCAGCGAGCTGTCCAGCGAAGATCGTATGCATCCGCCCACGACTCCCACGCCAGCGCGAAAAAGAGCGATCTGCCATGGTATGTATTCTACAATGAGCGATGGGAGATGCATCGCATGGACCGTTGCTGATGATGACCCCAAGGGCTGTTTCTGCCGTCGTCGGAACCGCTCTTGGTCTCTACATAGTCATGGGTCAAGACACGGGCCACCACGAGGAGCACCACCACGACGAGTCCGCAAAACATGGTGAAGAAGATCACGACGCAGAGTCCAAGGCGGAAGAGGAAGAAAAGCCTGGAGAGAAGGCAGACGAGACATCAGAGGAGAAGCCCGAAGCAAAGCCCGAGGAAAAGTCTGAATCCAAGTCTGAATCCGACTCGGAAGAGAAGAAGGACGACAACAAAGACCAACACCCAGAACCACCTTCCGAGACCGACAAGGTCAGTCTCTCTCGCATTTAGACCGACTGTTTAAGCTGACGAACCACAGCCCGATCCCCGGAAAGACTCCAAGTCAGCAAACGAGATGTCTGGGAAGCAGGAGGGCTTGTCAAACGCTGACACGAAACATTCCTCTCAGATCGACAAACAAGAAGGGAAGAGCAAGAAGGGAGAGGGTGTTGCTGAGTCCGCCAAGCTCAAAGGCACTGTGTCTGTTGATCGACCGCAAGTAGGTATACCCAGAAGTTCTTTCACCTTGTCGCTAATATTGGACAGCCTGAAAACAAGGAAGAGCGCGGCAAAACTTCAATGGACAAAGACGAGTAAAGCTCCACTTTGCGACCTACAAGGTTTTTTCGCTGAACCTTTTGGTTTCTGCCATGCTCATGCGGTATATCCATGCAGTGCTGTGACCTGTATATTTTGGTGTAGAATCATCAGCAAATATAATTTTTTGTGCCATTGTTTGTGTCGAATGATGTTTGGATGTCAGGTTGATGATTCGAATACGGGCATCAGTAGGCCGAGTTTGGGGTTGACAAGCGCGTTTAACGAAGTCACTTGATGAGATAGATATGGCTGCCCACGTGCAAAGCCAACAGTGAGGCACGAAGTCGAGCTGGAAACAGTTGGGTACCCTGGTTCCGGCGTCGAGTTTGTGTCGAATAGCTCTGGACGGAGGGCATTTGGCGATGAAACTTTGCTGGCGTGAGGCAATCCAAGACATTTCATTAACATGCTACACAGGCAGTCAGTAAACAAAGCAAAAGCCGGCAGGAGACCAGCAGAGGGCCTGTTGGAGACATACGAGGCCCCGAAAAAGGTACGCGTGCGGTGCCTGTGATTGGCGTGCTTGGTGTGGTGGAAGAATCCTAGGGGGCTGTAAGCGCCCGGAGAACGGCACGGGGCGACCCCACAGCCATCTCTCTCAACACCAATTGGTTCGAGCTGCGCCGCTTTGAAGCATCGCAAAACTGACTTGTCCAACGAGGAGCTGCCTATGTTTCCCACTTTGGCCGCACTGTGCAAGAGCAGAAGATAGCTGCGAGGCCCATCACTTGGTGCTCCAATCGGGAAGGGACGCTGCCAGCGGCTCGACTGCCCCGTCTCTGGTCTGAATCATGCCCGTCTCTGTCTTGCATCCACTAGGTACATGTATGTAGATATCAGCCCCCAGAGCCCCGGCCGACTTGCGTGGCTACAACCACCGAGTGTAACCCATTTGCTTCATATCTTTCCAGTTTCCGGTCTATCCTTCCTTTCCTTTTAACTACTCGTCGATAAACCTCTCACCTCCTACCTTGTTTGCAGCATTTTAGAAGCTTCTCTTCAACCCGACCCAACGTCGGCCTCTCTCGAGATGGACCCTCGTCATAACAGACAGGATTCACAGTACCGCGAGCGCCAACATCATAGATTTTCATGGCAGACGCCGCCGGAAACGCCACCTGAGCAGAACTTGCACCTGCAGCAACACCAGCAACAGCATCAACAGTATAACCAGCAAGCACAGCAACAGCAACAGCAACAGCAACAGCAACAGCAACAGCAACAGCAACAGCAACAGCAACAGCAACAAAACCTCTCCAGAATACATACTCAAGTAGAGGGCCAGCCACACAATCGGACATTTTCTTATGCGCAAACTCCAGCTGAACATATTGCCTTCCAATACATACCCTCAACCGATGCTCCTCCTCTCCCACAGATGCCCACGCCAATCGATCCACAGCCGGCTTCGTATTACACACCACATCAACAATCCGTTCCATCTCAGCCCCCACCGCCGGCTGCGTCACCACCGTACGAACAACATCCGGACGTTTCCCCTCTTCTTCCTCAAGAACAAGTTAGAATATCGCAGTTCTCGCCAATTTCACCCGTCACTACACCTGCACAAACCCACACACAGCAAGCCCGTAGCCAACCAACCCAGCATGCGAGGAACTTGAGTAGTCTTTCGCCCATCAATACGAACATAGGACAGCATAGCGCCCCTCCAGTGCCAGACATGCCTCAAACAAACCCCGATCACGCCGCCTTAAATCATCCCATTACGCCAATCTCCCCGAGCTCTATCAAGAAAGAACCTCTCGATCACCTACCCCCTTCTTCACCAAACAGTAAAGCATCGTACGCTCATCAACCCTACTCTCCCCACGGACTCACCTCGTCCATGAACACACGACACGCAGTCTTTACGCCTGATTCTCAGCATGGCCCAAATGGGCTGGATTTCTCTCTTCATCGCCCTGGACAAATCGCGCATCCAAATATGGATCTCTCTAGCACCGGTACAAAGCAAAGCTGGAAGACCTCGCTCTGCTCATGTACACCAGACGTTTCGACCTGCCTCACTGGCCTTTTTTGCCCATGTATTATATACGGACGGACATCTTATCGCCTAACGCAAAGGTCGGAGAAAAAGGATCCTACCGACCTTTTGAGTCACAGTGCAACAAATGGACATTGCATGATGATGGCATTGAGCTGTGGGTTTTGGTGGCTTTATCCTATGCTGCAACGCACGAGATTACGACACATGTATAAACTGGAGGGCGATTTGGTAGGGGATTGCGTGAAAGGAGCTTGCTGCTGCTGCTGTGTTGCTGTGCAGAACGAGAGAGAAGTCAAAGCGCGGGAAGAATCGACCAGGAGATGGGCTGGACCGGCCAGCAGCGAGGTTTATGGGAGGGAGACTGGGATGAAGTATGCGCCACAGCAATGAGCAGGGAGATACGACTGTATGTAGATTACTAGCCCCCACTTGACGATACCCATGATAGCATTTTGAGACTTCGCGTCATAATCCGTATGAATATTGAATTGATCCTCACAGAGTATTGCATCATAATCAGTATATGTGGCCACCTGGGCGAATGGCACCTTCCTTCCGTCCTCACCCACCTCACCCTCATCCTCAGCCACCACTCTCCACTTGGCCAACACCACACACTCGATCCGCTATACTCACAGGGTAAAAGGGACGTATTGTGAAGCACATGTAGTGTCTCTATCAAAGTGTTTTGTTCTTCGCAATTGATTGGTGTAACTGTAATATCTCTATAAAAAAAATACTGTATTCTTAACTGAGAAACCTTAAGGATAAGTACTAAAAGTATACTATAGAAATATTTTCCTAGTATCCCACTTACTCTTATAAGGACTAAAATCTTTTTAAAAAAAAATATCCTCGAAGCGTTCTATGTGGAATGGTACGAGTTGTGAGTGCGGGCTATTTTGGCACCTGGGTGGGTGGTTGGCTCATGTGAATTATTGCACTATAGGGACGAATTATTGCACTGCATAACAGCGCCTTTCTTTACTATGGAATTGTGGACAGCTACCCAATTTACTGGATATTGCGAGCCAGCTGCTGACACTTCATCGCCACCTATTAACAACAGACAACTGACTAACCTCATCAAGAGTCTTGGAAAGAAATTAGGCCGCTGTAGACATGAACCTCAAAACTACAGTGTAGCGCAGCGCAATGCGCTTCGGTTTTCCTAGACGAGAAGATACATGCGCCGTCTTCCTTTTACCCAGCTGTCTGATTGCCGTGAAGATCATCCGAATCCTCGAAAAATAATGTAAAACTAGAGGAATTCGCCGAAAGCAATTTCGTTTGGTGGCCATTCTACCTGAGCGAAGTACCTAGGTACCTGTCGGATGGCCAACCTTTTGATGCGGGGCCCCTCACTCGTCCTTTGGAGACCCACCCTCTCCACATCTCCGCACACTTGAACCGACAACCTGCCAATAACGGCAATTCGCAAATCAGTGCTAGAAGCAAATCAGTGGGAAATGTCAGTTGATAACCAGCCACTGCGTCAGTAAAACACGCAGGCGTAGGCCATTTTGTTAAAACGCCGACTTCGGCTGGGCTTGCGTCAATGGCGTGCGTGTCCGGCCTCTTTTTTCTGAAAGTGCGGGGAAGAAATACACGATGGAGAATGTAGCGTCCGTGTGTGCAAGAAGTCAAGTCTGCTTCTCCAACACCAATCCCACGTGGTTGCTATATCTTGAGTCATCACATGCATAGGTTCGAGGGTTACATGTAGCATTGTGCACCTGGAGATACACGTATTCTTGCATTTTCTCTTGTAACTACGTTGTGTTGTGTTCCCTCCAGTTCATTAATATGCACTATTTCTCCAATCGTGTTGTGACCAGCGTTATCAACCTTTGATATCCGCTCCAGCTAGCCTCCACCGTCATACATCGTTCTCGTGTACACTGCCGCGGCGTGGCAGGATACTACTCACACTAACCTAGTGCTACCCCCACAAGCTCTCTTGTCGTATGCTTCTTTATATCTAACCCACCCCGTCTTCCTCGTCTGAAAGAAATCGAAGCTTCGCCAACCTTTTCTGTTCTTCTCCTTCAACCCATTCAACATTGCCACGCTGGTCACTTGACTGCACCTATTATCGAACTCGTTGGGTCGACGAAGATGGAGAAACCAGATGCCGTCCATTATGAGGACTCGCCACGAAGCGTCTCTCCCCAGACTCACCTCCCAACAACATCTCACGGCATCGAAAAACCTACAACCGATAGGTCTGAGCAAATTGCTCGGATAGATGCGCTAGCAACGGCCCCTGGCGTCACCATGGCCAATTTCGCCCATCTCGACGAGAAGAAAATCCTACGGAAGATGGACATCAGATTGATCCCCATGCTGGCGCTTCTTTACCTACTGTCATTCCTCGATCGCGGTAACATCGGTAATGCCAAAATCGAGGGGCTGGTCGAGGATCTGGGAATGTCATCCAGGCAATATAACATGTGTCTCACCGTCTTCTTCTTCACGTACGCTGCCTTCGAGGTCCCGAGTAACTTGCTCTTGAAAAGACTACGGCCCAGTATTTGGCTGCCTAGTATCATGGTAGCGTGGGGGATTGTTATGACGTTAATGGGTATCGTGAGAAATTATCACGGACTGCTCATTGCACGCATCTTTCTGGGCGTTACGGAAGCCGGCTTGTTCCCAGGGGTACGTTCTTCCAGGTACAAAGTAGTATCAAGACACCACGTGGTGTAGCATTTTGAGACATTCATCACTCACTGTATCTTGCCTGGTCGAGTCAAGCTAACTTCATACCCGCGTTTAGGTAGCCTATTTTATTACCCTTTGGTATTGTCGCCACGAAGCGCAGATGCGTCAAGCCCTCTTCTTCAGCGCTGCTTCTATCGCGGGGGCGTTCTCCGGTTTACTCGCCTTTGGCATCTCCAAGATGAACGGCGTGGGCGGCCTGGAGGGGTGGCGTTGGATATTTATTCTTGAAGGACTCTTGACAGTTGTCGTAGCTGTCATTGCGTATTTCACGCTTTATGATTTTCCCGAGACTGCATCCTTCTTGACGGAAGAAGAGCGCGCTTTTGTGGTATTCCGCCTCAAGTATCAGAGCCAACGGGCAGGAGACGGTATCCGAGTTGCGCAGGATGATTCATTCCAGTGGAGATACGTCAAAGACGCGTTTCTTGATTGGCAAATATGGGTCAATATTTGGGTAAGTGCAAAATCGTCCATCCAGCCCATGAGAAGGGAAAAATCGAGACACCGACCACGTACTGAAATCTCCTTTGGATGCAACTGACTTTCGCGCGATATAGGTGTATTGGGGTATTGTTGCGCCTCTTTATGGAATATCCCTTTTCCTCCCTACCATTATTAGATCACTCGGTTATACCAGCTCGACGGCACAACTTCTCACAGTACCGATTTATATAACAGCTTCTATATTGGCAGTAGCTGTGGCATATTGCAGTGACAGAATCGGAAAGAGATCCCCGTTTATTTTAGTTTGCATGGGAATTGTAGGTCAAACCCGGACTCGGATTTTAGGAAGACACGGGCTCGCCAGCTTCCAAAATTCTCTCAGATATATCATGCTAACCTTGGGGTCTTTTTTCAGATGGCTATTGGGTTCGTCATGTGCATTGCAACGTCGAAGTCTGGCGTTATCTACGCTGGCGTGTTCATTGTTGCCTGTAGTTTATACCCAGCATTTCCCGGAAATATCACATGGCTTTCCAACAGTAAGCGGTACAAGACTACTTTCCATCATAAGCTAAGCTGTACAGATCTTGCTGGTTCGACAAAACGAGCCACTGGGCAAGCCATTCAAATCGCGATGGGAAATCTCGCAGGTGGTGAGTTTCGAAAGTCCCAGCATTGACTTTCTCCACTGACAGGGTCCAGCAATGGCGTCCAACTTCTACCGGGCACAAGACGCACCCCGATATATCCTTGGGCATGCCCTCGAACTTGGTTTCATCGTCGCTGGTATCATTGCTGGTCTGATCTTAGTGCTGAACTATCAGCGCATTAATAAGAAACGCGAGCGTCAGTTGGCAGATGGCCAGCATAATGGCTACACGCCCGAGGAACTCGCTGCTTTGGGTGACCGAGCGATGACGTTTCGTTATGTGTTGTAGTATACCTTTGGTCTATGTCAGTTGTATTACGATGCCCGTAGGAAGAAGACTATACCTTCAAAAGGTCCTGAGAATTGTAGGGTTTAGTGATCAGCCCTCACAAAACTTTTTATCCTCATGCTGCCCTCAAAAGTCCTGTATGCCAGTCTCCCCCGTAAGGATCTTTTCCTTACCCTCACCATCCGAATCAAAGTCAGATTCCATGCTATCAAAGTATGCATCTTGTATGTCCCTCTCCTCCTCCGGGTCATTGTATTTGTCATTCGTATCCACTTTGCTGTAATCGAAATCCGTATCGTCACCACGGAGAAAACGCTGGGTCATCTCATCAACCCACCACGCCCTGCCCTCCTCTTTCGTCAAGGGAACCTCGTCCTTCTCCTCCGCGCGAATCTCTCCTTGGGGACCACGTGTGTACGAGAAGAGCGAGTGGGGGTCTGGGTGGCTAAGAGCGTGTTGCTTGGCCTCGGCACGCAATAGTTGATCAGTCAAGTCCCCAGCGACACCTTTACGAAGACCTTCTGCCTCTCGTTCTCGAGTGGTCTGGAAGCGGCGGATGAGGCGGTCGTAGAGGAGTGGGTCTGCTAGCTCTAGTGAAGAATCGTCGAAATAATCGGGGTGAACTTCGAGGTAGCGTTTCCGCCTGTTCTTTGCTTTGAGCCATCGTGATCGTTCTTCGGTACGAGACCAGGCAGCATCGACGTCTTCCAGCATGATCAGATCTCGGACCGTCGAACCATTGGTTTCTTCTACCGAGTTTGTCTCTCGATTTGGGGTGTGGGGTGTGACGCAACGCGCATCATCGTCGGCGGGTGAGTTCGGTTCCGTGTGGGCCGTTCGTACTGCGAGAGTAAGCATGAATGGTGAATTTGGAAGAAATGGCATATCTCTTGCGAGTCTTGTGGTGAGTGAAGAGAATGACCGCGCAAGGAGAAATGGACTGGCGACAGCTCTAACTGTACATCTCGTAATGACGCCACAGCCGCCACAGCTTAGTAACCCTGATAGTCAACCCTGTCACAGCCTGTCCATCTAATCTATGCCCCACCAGCAGAAGCACGCTAAACCTAATGGAAACGCCTAAATGACTTCCGGCGGTTGTTTCATCCATGCCTCGAAACAACTCGCCATTCAACAGCTGTCCTTCTTGGAGAAATTAATTTATCGTTCGTCTTTATTTCTTTCATTGTATTGCGTATCTTCGTTCAACTTCCCCACCTGTGATCTCGTCCTTTCAACAAAACATCGATAGGAGGATAGAAGTCGACAGCGCTCAACTTTCTTGTTTTTACTGCATCATCCTAGCCTCGATCCTCTTCTTTAACTGTATATCCTGCGTCGCCTTCCCGTCGAGATACCCTCCTATGTTTAGCGGACATTGTGGCCATTTCTTGATCCGTCAATAGGGTTTTCTACCCTATACATTCCAATACACATCATGTCCTCCAGACAGAAAACACCAAAGAAGCCAAAGGCAGCCAAAGACGCAGAACGACAGGCACGAAATGTACCTGCAACAACCATGTTGAAAAATGTCGGGAAAGCAACAGCGCTGTTGCTCCTTGCGGGAATGTTCTCACCCGTTTCTCAACTCAACCTTTCGCCCGTGTACGGTTCAATTCCAGCCTCGTTACACCATCAGAGAGCCATGACCATCACGGCCCTCGCAGCTTTGATAGGACGAGGCGCACTGAAAAAATATGTCCCAGATTCCATCGGCGAGTACGTCGCCGTCATAGCCTACTGGTCGCCCGTCATACAGTGCCTTCTCTTTCCATATAGTGGCAAGCTAGGAATCGACTATGGCCCAGTTGTCACGGAAGGCCTTACGTATTTTCCTCTGCTTTTCTTGTCTCTGATTGCTGCCGGCAATCTTCTAGATTGTATTGATCCGAGCCAATTCAACCTTCCCACATCACTTAAGGAGGTCATCATTCCCACCGCATCTTATTTCACTGTTTCCAGCACATCCAAGGTTGCAGCAGCTATCATTCCCTCCTTTGTTGGGAATCACGTCTACTTGACTCGGGTTGGCCTCCAAATGCTAATCGCTTCTGCTTCTGCCTTCCTTACTCCGTCAAAGGTTATACTCTTTGCATTTCCAGCCATTTTGCATTCTTTCTGGGCTAATCCTCATTTCCCATCCGAGAGTGCGTTCCAGAAAGCGAATTCGACTTTATTTGCCACTGAAAACTACACTCTACTTGCACGCCAGGAATCGCTTACTGGATATGTGTCCGTAGTGGAGAGTCAGTTGGAATCCGGATTCCGTATTCTCCGCTGTGATCATTCTCTCCTAGGTGGAGAGTGGTTGGTGACTCCTTCAGCATACGCAAAAGGACAACGGAAACGAGAGACAATCTTTTCTGTTTTTGTTCTTCTGGAGGCCGTGCGTCTTGTTGAACCGCAGAGAGCGATAGCTGTTGAGTCAGTGCCTGATAGCAAAAAGTCGGCTTTAGTTATTGGGCTCGGTATAGGCACTGCACCTAACGCTCTGATTGCTCATGGCATCAACACCACTATCGTGGAACTGGACCCAGTGGTCCACCATTACGCAACTAAATACTTCGACCTTTCGCCTAACCACACTGCTGTCATCGATGATGCAGTAGTATACGTCGACGCCAAACATAAGACGAACCCCCGTGCATTTGACTACATAATTCACGACGTCTTCACTGGTGGCGCCGAGCCTGTCTCGCTCTTTACAGTGGAATTCCTCCAGGGCCTCTCCGCTCTCCTTGCAGATGACGGTGTCATAGCGATAAATTATGCTGGTGACCTATCCCTCGGTTCCACCCGCCTGGTCTTGAATACCATCCACTCCGTTTTCCCAGCTTGCCGCATCTTCCGTGATTCACCTCCACCTAAAGATCTGAAGGATGGCGATTCTGACTTCATCAACATGGTGATGTTCTGTATCAAGGGTGATGAAAGCAAGCACGCCATCCATTTCAGGAAGGCAAACCAAGATGATTTGATGGACAGTCTAGCGAGGAGAAGTTACTTGCAGCCCAATCCAGAATGGGAAGTAATGTTTGAGTTCGTACCAGAGGCGCGTGGAGGTCAGATTATGGGCAAGAAGGACGTGGGTGAATTGGAGAAGTATCACAAGGGAAGCGCAGTCAATCACTGGAAAGTGATGAGGGAGGTTCTCCCGGAAGGTATATGGAACATGTGGTAAAGAGGAAGGACTGCATTTATGCCAGACTTGTGTTTTGAAATTTTTTTTTTCTCATGAAGGCGACATGTACTCACCATCCACTTTGCAGAATTTTCTCGTTGTTTTTCGTTTCATTCATCTACATCATTGTTTGAGGAAACGATATTAGGAATAACTCTGTATAGATTCCCCTTGAGACTTTGAGGAGGAACACCGTGAAAATATTATCGACTTCTTACCGAATCTCATGTATATGTGAGTAAGCCATATTCGAGAAGAAAAACTAATTACGTCGTTCCAATGATACTTTTAGAAGCAGACGAAATGGGTCTCCCTCGCAAACTTTTTTCTAAAGCATAGAAGGAAAAGAAACAAAAGATATCAGTCCTATTTGGTCCACATGCAGAGATGATCGCAGCCATCACCATGAGCTACCCGCAGTAGTGCAAACGCCAACTTGAAAAAGCAATATTAGCGTAACACAGTGCATACATACCACACCCCTCAATGGAATATGCAGGACAAAACAAAATCTCGAAGCTTGGTACCCACATCCCCGGAACGTGGTAATTGGCTAAGCATTAGATGCAAGCAAAACCGATCGAGCGTGTCATACAGGAGACATGTATGCAACCAGATGGTAATCGCCAAGCCCTTGCAGTGGCCTGCGCTGGATTGGGAAAGCAGGCAGCATAGACCACAAGTCCTACAGAAAAAGTTTTGGCGAATCGTTGCTTCCATGGCTTTTGTTCGCGCAGGTACTACGGTGGAGACCTCTAGGTTGCCACCGAAATTCAAAACACAGCAAACACGCAGTAGGGCCGAGAACACATCATTTAGAACATCATAGAAGATAGATCATCGCGTGCACGTGTACAACGAGATAAAGTATAGGTGAGGCCATGGTTTGGGTAATGCACACGGCTGGCAACACGCAGGAGCGGTCAGTGGACATTAACGTGGCTGATCCGATTCCACGGTTGTAAGAGTGTGAATGATTGAAATTGGCAGGTGTATGGATGCAGGTTGTACATCCATGATAAAATAGCGCAGCATATACCATACTCACCCAAACGCGAACACCTGTTGCCCTGAGTCAGTGACTCGGCAGCGACCAATTCCAAGATTCAGCTCAGTCTATAAATACTGTAATCACAGACTTATCTTAGATCGGAGAAAGCCTCATGGCCTTTATGGATCTTCCTAGGCAAACCATGTGGCGCTTTTTTGAACGTCTGCTTGTGTAACGTGACACTGGACGCAGATGAGCGCAAAGCTCACGCGCATTACAAGCCTATTGAGGATAAGGGAAGGCCAAATAGGGTATGCTGCACACTGTGGGTTGTATTTGTGAATCAAGAGCTGAAAAGACGAGAGTGGGACAGAGAGTATACATCTGTCTTGCACTCGGGTTTGGAATAAGGCTTTCGAGGTATTTTTCTTGGGTGTGGAAGATACTAGTGATAGATCCAATAGCTCCGTGCTCCTTCACCTCACTGAACGGTATGGAAGGAGAAACCCCGATTCATGAAGCATTAGAGAGAAGGAAACAGTCTCAGGGCGTCACCAATCGAACTGGCTATGACTGAGTCAAGCCCATTAGATTCCAAATAGAGCATCTCGTCTAGATTCGCTCATTGTTATATCTTTCTACTTATAGATTTAAGATGGTTTTGGTTGTAGATTATTTGCTTAGACCCATATTTAACTGTATCCCGATGTAGAAATCCTTCTCTGCAGTCAGTCCGTTTCAGACCCTGGACCAGTTGTGTGTGGTGACAAAGATATGAGATGTCTGCCCATTATTTGATTTACAATTGCATCCATCAATAAGTTTCTGTTAGACGAATGTCGATCATGTATACTAGATCTGCTTGTTTCAAGACTGTGTTGGATACGTAATCTGTATACCCTGCCAGGGAAGCCTCATGTTTGGTAGTTAAAAAGTGCGATTAAGAAAATGAAGCCAATGAATATATTTGGTCCGAGTTGAGACATGATGCGCTCTGGCGGCACAGGTTCATCAAAGTTGGAGCACTTACCAATGAGCTGCTATGTTCAACACTGTATCGGTTGAGATGCATCATAATTGTAAGTATGCAGAATGCACAACCGTATGTTTTCGACAGCGGATGAAAAATGGTTTACGCTATTCCTGCCCCGTTGCCGTTAGCTATAGGTTTATGGACCACCGAAAAGCGGGTGATCTACTGTCATCTAAGAACTCCAAATGTAGAGTGATGGAGAATGGAATAGCTAACAGTAGTTGAGACCGACACAAAAAAATCGGCTCTCCATACCTCAAATCAGCATAGCGGGGTGATCTTTAGCAAGCGTTTGCTTTTTATACGAGGGGGTCCCAGGTCCCTGCACCCATGGCATAATGTTACGCACTCTGAAAACCCTCCAGGGGTAGGAGCAAATCATAGGGCTGAGGCCGGCACTCGACCCGATACTAGTATGCAGTTGGTTTTCTGGTTATCGCTTAGTGGGCAAGACGGATCGAAATAATTGATTAGAATATTATGGAAAAAGAACTGAGGTCCGGCATGGTCGTAGATGAATCAAAAATCCCAGTTGATCAATGAATGGGACGAGAGTGAGGTAAAAAGACAAACAGGGCAACCTCTTCGAAGCAAGTGCAACTCATGGGTATACATTCGCGAGACGATATCCAGAGAGGGCGCATCCGATAGTTGCAGTGGATATGGTACTGTACGAGACGTATGGTATTGGTGGCGGATTTAGGTGAATTCATGAAGGTGGGCACGGGTTTAGGAAAGGATGCCTGGACGGCGGTGGTTGCAGGCCCCCAAATGGCCACTTCTCATCGGATCGGCAATCGTACCGCAACCCGGTGCACAGACAGATTATGTAGGTTTTGCACTGCGAAATGCAAGTGGGCAGCCACAGACGCCATCATGGCTTCCCGGGCGCTTGCTTGGCCGAGAGGTCGAGATAGTATGTAGGGATGGCAACCGCCTCTGATTCACTAGGGATGCTAGACAAGAAATGATACAGGACGGGAACTTGCCAGATGCGAGTTCAATGTGCTAGAAACGGGCAAGGGGAGGCGGGAGGCCGACTTGGGCATCTGCAAGACGTACCAGGAGAGGCAACAGCATACACTCAGCTTGGAGGAGAGAGGAGATTGGGCTTTGTATAAATTGAAGGAGTCGACTCATCAACGATGGAAGAAAGAGAAGGAGAAGGAAGATGATGCATCGCACCCGCAGCGCATCAAGCATAATTCACACGTAACGACGGTCAGGCACTAGCACTCGATTTCACGGCGACTGAGACACGAAGACAGACCATTTTTTTTGCTCCCATCCATCGTGGGTGGCTCACTGAAGTTCCGAACCCACGGCGCGGCGCTCGGTACCGGCGGTGGCCTGTCTGTCTGTCTGACCAGACGACGATCTTCTGGGGCATTCAAGCTGTGATTCCACTACGGTTGGTGTACTTGGGCAAGGGAAGGGCCGGGATAATCCAGTAGAGGGCGCAAAGGTGAGTCGAAAGAAGCTTTGGGAAGGATGACGGCCTCAGGATTTATGCTTCGTGGGTCTTTGCGGAGACGGCTGGAGAAGTTCTGGCCTAGGGTTGAGTTGAAGGGAGTGGGAAGAAGATGTCAGGAAGCAGGCAGCAAAGCAAAGCAAAGCAAAAGCAGAACGAAGCAAAGCAAAACACACGAGCATAGCTAACATGTATGTGATAAGACCAGGGTCCATCAAACACGCCGTATACTGAGTACAGCACCGATCCATCCGTCAGACGGTGCCAGGCTTCCTCCAAGGTACGTAAAGGCTCGTCCTCGTCTCTTTGCAGTCATGTCGTTCCATTCCATTCGAATCCAATCTCGCTTGCCGCGCGGTTCCCTGCTGCCCACATGGCAGCGCGCCGTTGTCGTGAGTCGTGACGAATTCCCGAGGCAGGGGTTCGTTCATGCTTGGGCTGCAACACCATGTGCACCATCATCTCCATCAATCACCTCGTCGTTCCCGCCATGTTCCGCGCCACGCCCATGGGGGACCTGTTTAGCCTAAGGCACTGCATTGATGCTTGCCTTCGCTTCTCCCTATAATGATTTCCCTTGTCACAACTGCTCCCGCTGGGTGTGGGGCGAACCGAAGCCAAGAGGCGCTTCTGAACCTCACCTCACCACTATCGTCGCTTCGTTGACATGGCGGAGAATATTCTTCCCCAACGGTCGGCTGGCTGAAATTAAAGGGCGTGCACAATACCCCATATCCGCTCCGAAAGCGACATCAGCAACACCCCGCCCAGCCCTTCATGTCCGCCACCGCGATGCCATACGAGCCTCGAACCTCCAGAGCTGCCATCAGAGGCCTGACTCGTGGCTCGAGCTTCATTTCCTCATTCATCGCACCCATCATCAATCCGCCAATCTCATTTCTCTGCCCATAACAATATACATTGATCGCATTCCTGGTGTCTCTTTCTCTTATCATCATCATTTCCTTTTCCCCATTCAATCATTGTTTCCTTTTTGCCAAAAGCATTCTCCTAGTTTTTCATTGTTTTTTCCCGTCCCGCATGACAAGTCGAGCTGAGCACTGCCCGGCACTTTCCACGCCCTTCTGCAACCCATACTAAGCGTGTCCAGGTATAAACTTCAGCAGATGCAAAGAGGCCGTGGCCGAGGACGAGGTAGAAATACAGACTCGGCCCGCAGCAGTTCAGGGAGAGGTGACCGGCCCCGTTCACGCAGCAACATCATTCTTCGAGGCCGCAGTCGTGCTTCTCTAAGACGGTCGGCACGAATCGCAGAAATTCTCAACAATCAACTCAACAACTACTCTCTGTCAAGATCAATCGCTCCCATGGCAAACATCACAAGATCGCGAGGTCATGCCAGCACCTCAGTCCGCTCAAGACAGCCACTGGGAAACAACCGTCGGCCAAGATCTAATCGACAATCAACATCGCCGGATGACATTCAGTATGCCATGGACTTTGTCGTTCAACCTCCATCCACCTCTCGTGCTGGATATGCAATCAATGGCACCATCATCGTCAGATTACGAACGGCAAACGTATACCCAGACGACGCCAACAGGGACTCGTATCATCTCACCGCGCTCGCCTCCTTGATACCCGTGGGAAGTTCATCTGGCTCGTCGGACCCAAGAGCACTGGATCGACTTCTTGGTGGACGCCGTTATGTGTCAGTGCACCCATTTTCGGACGACGAAGCCGATGGATCCATCGCAGCAATGGAACTCGACGATCCCAGGGGGGTTGGACTGATGCACTTCCCTGATCTCAGCATTCACCAGGCTGGCACGTATCGAATTCGAATCACCTTAATTCGGATAGCGAACCTGGATGCCCCAACCATTTCAGGAGGCGAACACATCCAAGCGATTGATAGCAACCCAATTGTCGTTCAAAGCAGTGGCTCAACATCGAGGTCGTATGGTAAGTACACAAGGGGCACATATTAAAATAATTTCGGTCCCTGATTTGTTTTTCTCCACCCCTGTACAGAAGTCAATGGAGGCAACGAAGATGACGGCGGTTGGAACGATACGATACGGGAAATTTCGATGCGACAGAGATC
This sequence comes from Periconia sp. R9002, assembly GCA_023627715.1. Taxonomy (NCBI): domain Eukaryota; kingdom Fungi; phylum Ascomycota; class Dothideomycetes; order Pleosporales; family Periconiaceae; genus Periconia; species Periconia sp. R9002. Next base: position 332,013 of record JAMAHW010000013.1, on the reverse strand, counting down.
GCGATAAATTTCGTTTTTACAATTTCTCTTCTTTTTTTGAGCAGTACACGCACTTTGTTTTCCCTTTTCCCATTTTTTCTTTATTCTTTCCTCTGTACTCCTCGAGTCCCGGGTTTTTCATTACTGTAGACAGGTTATGGTGCTGGGTTAGGACTGTGCTCATCGATCGCATGGGAAATGAGGAAAACATATTGGTATCACATCAATATCAAAGGTATCGAAGAATTCATGAGAGCGAGAAACCGTGCACTCGAGACAAAGTTCTGTGCGCCCAATCATGCCATCTACTGCGCACACAATGATAATCTTCCAATACATGCCGGTGAAGAAGCGCCACAAAGTAACTTCTACCACTTGCATGGCCAGTGCGGTGGTGGCGATAACAAGAAACCGTTATTCAATAACAGCGAGCAATGTATATCAAACCAAAGAATCCGTGCTTTTGGGTATACGACTGGTCTGTAGCGCTCCAATATCTTCGTCTGCTTGCGAGGTCGCGGCCCGCCGGTGGTACCTGCATACCATACCCCTTGCAGCCCCCAGTCTCACACAGACGGTCTAGCTAGCTTATACCGGGTGAGTACCTAACCGTGCATGTACATTCTCAACTCAAAGTCTCAACCCATATATACCTACCCCACATATACCCTGCACCCAACCGTCAGCTAAGTAAGAGAAGCAACCCAGCTCCACCACCACTTCCAAACTCTAAACATTCAAACCCTAGGCATTTCATCCTGTTGCACACCTTGCAGCCAGGGCCAGAATGGTAAAATATTCAATGCTTTTGTGCGACGCCCCATCTGGAGCGGGAAGAAAGAAGCTTTCGAGAAAACGACGTGCATATCTGTGTTCTGTGACGCACTATACAATGCACTTTATATCAAACGTGTGGCTGACAACATTTTCTTGTCCACGAACCCACTGATTGGGGCACGTCGCACCGAACATCCGGTTTCCCGGTAGGTACGACTAAAATCGGAGTGGGAATAAAAAAAAAGGATTGGAGACGCATGATGACTGCGTCGGTCCAACTATGACTGGGGGAAAAAGTATCGTTCCGAGTTCAGATCACGCATCTGTACGTGTACAACTTCAAATTGGGTGCGTATGTGACGGCTACTATGACGCATGGAGCTCAGCTCTTGGGTCGTAATGACCACTTATATCGGCGGCATAATATTATCTATGACGCCGGGCTGGTAACTTGGGGAAGTGATTTTAGCGAAAGCGTCTCCACTCTATTCGCTCTCCTTTTCACGTTCAAACCCGTTATCTTGGTTGGAAGGATTTATTGAATGTTGTAGGTGTTTTGGATTATTTCCTTTTTCTCTTATTTTACCCTCGCGGGAGTATGGTCGCCAAGATCGAAGGCAAGGAATGAGACGCAATTGCTCATGTAGTCAGTGAGCTCGAGCGTGCGCCAATCTTCAAAACTACGTACTCCAATCAAGTTAATTATCATACGATAACTCGGACTTTGGCCTCGCCGCAATCCAGCAGGAAGGATGACAGATCTCAAAATCTGTTTCAATGTTGGTGTCTCGCTTGCTTGTTCAGGCTCAAGTTTCTACGAAAGATCGTATGCTTCTTCCATGAGCCTGGTGCGACAACAGCCTTTTCTCAGCAGCAGCAAAATGTTGCACCAAGGCTGCATTGATATGCGTGCTGAAGGAACTTATCGTATGAGGCACATGGGGAGGTAAGGTAGCCGCAAGTAGAGGGTTTTAGGATATACAGACATTTCGCGTAGATCTTGTGAAGTCTCTGTCACGCAAAATTGGCATAAAGAAGGTACTCGGGAGCGATAAATGAGAAATATGGAGCTCGAATTTTCAGAAGTTGATATCATCAATTGACCACGAAGAACAAACAGTATATACAAAACTCTGTCAGCCAATCACACCCTCCAATCCGCGCCTTGAAACAAAGGAAATGATAAGGTCAAAATCGTGCCATTGACCAAGAACCATATCATTTTTCAACGCCCTCGCTTCGGCATCTAGATGTTAATCTCGGAGGAAAGAGTCTGAGGGTTGCCGATCTCAATGCTGCCACTGCCGGAGCCAGATCCGGGTTTGCAGGCCTGCCAGGCAACGTGTACCTGCTGGGTGAAAGCGACAGTAGCATCGTCGTTGGAGAGCTCGCCGTAAGCGCTGGTGTTGCTGGACGTGAGCGAGATGCGGTTGTTGATATTGAGGAGACCGGTGGTACCGCAGGGAGACCAGACAACAGCCGTGGTCTCGATCTTGTCGTTCTTAGTGTAAACCTGGCCATCGGCGAGGGCGCCACCGCCACTGACGGTCATGCGGGTAGTGGACTAATATCATGTTAGATTTTGTACTTGCAGACAGAGGTGGTGACAGTAGGGCCAAATTACAGTTGCTGCAGCATTCTGAGAGAAGAAATAGGTCGTCAGGAAAGTGCCAGTGACGCCCTTGTCCAATCTGGCCCATCCGTGGTAAGTGGCGTCCACGACTGCGTACTGGAAACCTCCGGGGTACTTCAAGTTGAGGTGAAGCTGGCAGGCTTTGGACCAGTTTTCTTGCTTGTAGCCAGGGCCATAGTAGGTCTGGAATTGATCGAAACCGAAAGTGATGACCTTTTGGTAATTTTCAGCATATTTTCTGATGGGAGTGGGAAGGTGAAGGGAGGAGTGGTGGGATAACAAGAAAAATGTCGTCTTTGCGTCAAGATGGGCGAGGAATTAGAATCAAGAATGATCTGAATACAATTGCACAGATCTCGGTAGAATTAAAAGTCCACCTACGGTCTTGTCGGGAGAAGAGCTGTTGGAAACGGAACCCTGTGGGCATCCATTTCCAGAGTACGAGTGATCAACGATGGTGATGAGAGATGGGTCAACTCCGTCAGCTCGAGGAACCGGATTCGCCAAAGCGAGGACGGGGAGGAGGAGGGCGGCGATCTTGGAGAACATCTCGACTGCTCTATCCAAAAGACGTAGAAAGATCGGAAATTGGTAGTCTTGCGAGAGTGGAGCTCTGAAGAAAGTGATGGTGATGATTGATGAACTCAGTGCTGTGATGTTCTACGACTTGAAGAGGGAATTGACTCACCTTTATACACAATTCTCTATGCCTGCCTTGAAGCTGATATTGCACATTGGCTTTTCTTGCTTGATTCATAGCGCTCATGCACCACCGTACACACAATCCGACCGCTCATACCCCGCCTAGACTCTTTTCCCGTGGTCTAGTCACTATTTGGTGACCTTGGATCCTTTTCTCAACCCTTGTTTCCCTAGTCATCCAACATCACGAGCCGCTCAATCAGTATAGCGAGTGTCTATTCTTAGCTCCTATACTCAGTCCTCGGTATTAACGAGATCTGGAAGCTTGGAGTGTTCTCGGTCTTTACTCTTACGTAGGACCGCAGTTTCATCTCAACGACCGAGTATATTGCGAAATGTGACCTGGTGTTTCCCAACCGGGAAATAGTTGATGGACGCTCGCCTAGAGCTCTCTAGAGAGCCGCGCTCTAGATCCTTGGATACGAGAGAGGAGCCACATAGGTCCCAGGAATGCAGCAATAAAGGACGGTCAGCCCAAAAACGAGATATATCCGCCATTGCTACCGGCTACGACCGAAACTTTGCATGCCCGGAAATATAGGAAGACAAGGTAGCTGCTGCAGGGTAAAAACCAAGACCAGAATGTGTGAATACGAAAAAGCTTGGCCAAAAACTTTGATTGAATGAGTGCCGAAGTGGTTAGGCAGAAGTGACAGGAGTTGTTGTTGGATTTGGTATTGACTAAAAATATCATCGGCTACGTAAGTGTACAATATATCACGGTACATTGACCAAGTCGATTGAATCAGGTGACTAGCTAGATTATTTGAGTACGTTGTTCGAACCGGAGAAATTGCAAGGCGACGTCGTACCATCATCCACTGCAGGTAAATACAATCTGATGAACAATACGATAGTTTCATAGAAAATTTCCGACTTCCAGGTACCGCCGCTTACAGGTCCGGTCTCGACCTGCAGTGGTGCAATATCTGACGCACTTGGCGGGTATTCGATATATATCTGGCTAAAAGCGTTGCCGAGGAGCAATCAATGCCAAAACATTCCTTTTTTCTTTTTCTTTTTCTTCTTGATCTCAACACCGCGGACCAGTACTTTGAATTTGGCACAATGCTGGGTTTTCTGTCATGGCCTCTACCACAGGGATTGTGTGTGGTAGCATGTCGTGTCACTGGCGCACATCAATCACACATCTCGTTTTAACGTATATCCATATTAGAACTGCCAGAACCCGCGGGCTGAGACTACGACGAAATCAGATAGTCTTGGGATAGTCTCCACTTGTCGCAGTCCAGCCTCGAACATTGTATATGAGGATGAAATGAAAGTACATTGAGTCAACCATGGAATGAGCAAGCAACTTCGCCCCAAGCCTAAGCCGCGCATGGTCTCTGGTCAATTTGCATTCATTCTGGGTATGTTGATTTCGCCAGCTAGACCAGGTAGACAGGTTTGTGTTTGGAATGAACTGCTGGACAGCAAATATCTTGCTCAATCGTACGAGGCCGCGCCCTGTTCCTGCAATATCATCCCGTTATATACTATCCCTTAGGCAGGCTCGCATATTGAACTAGATTACAGCAAGGCATAGAAGGCGAGCCGAAGCGGTGAGAAACGATGATCCGAAGTTTGGTGGTAACGATGGGAGATCTCCATTATTAAAATAGCACAGGCGGTGCTATCAGGATTGGGATGCGAATGGACCATAGTCGAACGAAGGAGAAGGGGTCAGGGGTCGTATGTCTATAAGTAGGGCAGAGTGTACTACCTGCATGAGAGCGCTTGCTCGCGTTATAGGAGGTGAAAAAGTACCCAGGCATTTTCAGTTGGTCACATTCGTTCGAGGAGGAATGCTGGTGGTGACCGGATCATCAAGCAAAACGAGACTGTCGTAACCGTAGTATCTTACTTCCCAGAGATCGAGTATTTAGTTTCATTCATGTTAGGACAACATACCCCAGAACGGCTGCTGCAACACATCAAGCACCGATTGCATGTACGATATACGTATATGTATATATGTATGTATATAAGGATATATATCCATGGGTTGGTGAAGAAATGTACTAAAGATGCGTGACGTCTTTTCATTGTGCCAGAAAATGTACAAACACAGCATTCTGACTCTGCTGATGGCAAAAGAAAAACGAGTAATAATATGCCCATGTCCGTACAAAGACCGAAAGCGCCATACAAAAAAAGAAGACAAAAAAACTCCAGTCCATGTTTTTCATGGATGCCGTTACCATGAACTCCAAGTTGACGCCGCGTAACTCCGCCGCTAATGCTCATCCCCGATTTGTAGAATTTTGCGGTTTTCAATCCGTCTTCGCTTGTGTCAAAATGTACACGGAGAGCTGCTTAATCCCCGTTTGATAAAAAGCCCCAACATTATAGAAGATCACCCACAAACCCCAATGATTCCCTGTTGTCATCGCAAATTCGGGCAAATTCCAACAGCAGTCTCATCACATAGATGAGCATGTCCTCATTCCGGAGAACCTTGTTTGCCCAATCCTGGCCGGCAAGTGCAAGTGTCTTGCCTTCCTCGTCATGTCCATTCATGGTCTTCAGCACTCCCTGTGGAGTCACCTTGACGTCGCCAATAAAATATTTCAATATACCATACACGTCGACAAAAGAATTGTGCATGGGGACGAAGTGTAGCCAGGGGGTCAGACGAGAGTCATGCCACTCGGAGTAGATGGTAGCCTTGATTGGGAGGGATGCAGACCGTAAGAATGTAAGGTATCGCCCGCTAAAGGAATTCCCGTCAATATCAGGGAGGTATTTGAAGTCATACATGTGCTCCAGGGGAATACCCTTGACGAGTTTGAAGTAGGGGTCGAGGTAAGGGCATGAATGATCTTCGTTTTTGGGGAAGCAGAGGAGATCAACAAAACCAACATCTGCAATGGCATCAAGCCATCCTGCGAGATCCATATTTTGACCTGCGGTGCCGAGGTAATGCTGATACGGCCGGAGCTGGAAGTTGGGGGCTTCAAGTTTTTCATCAGCCTGGGCTTGTCGTACCTGGGTGCCATTCATGAGGGAGATGAAACGGAGTCTTTGAAAGCGAGTCCAGTTATCCTTGTGGTGTTTACCACCGGTGGCTCCACCGCGCCATGCTACCCTGGGAGCCTTCTTCTCCCATTCGGCACCATGAGTATCGCCTGTGGCATAGAGAGATTCCTTCGCCCAATACATGGCTGGAGGAATGAGAATATCATTATTCATGGGAAGTTTGCTGCCGCCGAAGAGAGGGATGAGAGACCTGGTGGAGGATTGCGACAGCGGCTCGATAAAGGAGCCGTGCGAATCTCGTAATTCGGGCTGGAGGCAGGGATCTTTGACTGCAGTCCAATTGGAGACGTATCCGTTGTAGGAGAGCCACACGGATGCATCCGGTTTGCACTTCTCCTCGGTTTTTCCGGTGCAGTACGGAGGAGGACCCGAAGAGTTGAACACACCAGGTACTGATCGAGAAGGCGAATCAGGAGCGCAGGCAACACGCGCAGTATCCCAATATTGACCCTTCTCAATGAATTCGACTTTCATCTTCTCTCCTTCGTCCTGGTCCACATCAAGAGGAGACAATTCCTGGATGACCTTTTGCGGGGGTGGCTGATGGCGTGCTGCGTGCTCTGCCTTGACGTACTTGTCAATGTCTTCCCAGGGAACAATCATACGTGGCTCGTCCATGACGTTCATTGGCATATCCAAATCCGGAAGCAAATCCTTCAACTCCTCTACCATGCCAACCCAAATTTTCATCCAATTTGAATCATCCATAAACTCCTGCATTTTGTGGTCTCTGATGCTGATCCTGAATGGCAGCTGTTTCGCCTGTTGCCTGGTATGTTTGGCTGGGAGACCCCAGAAGGGATTCAGATCGTGATAGATTTGATCGAAAAAATCCTCGACAATGACGGCATTGTGGGACTTTGCGTATTCGAACCATTTGTCGAAGCCGGGAGGGGGATGACGCCCTCGACGCTTGCGGTAGGCCTTTGCGGTTGAGGCCAGATCGTGTGTCTCTTTGGCCATCAACTCATCCTGTGCTTTCCGGGCTTTCTTGATAAGGTGATCGATGGGGTGAGAGCCCTGTTTGGCATCGGCGGTATCATAGCGGAGGGCGCGGGGTGGCCCGTAATACCATAGCTGTGTGATGACTGTAAGAAAAACAAAAGCAATAACAACGCGAACAATGTGGCGTGGAGTGAGGACGCGATTCTGCATCATGGTGGCTAGGAAACGTGGAGGACAGGTGGGCGAGCGGATAGGCGAGAAGCGAAGGGGGGTGGGCGCGTGAGGTTGAAGGGCGGGAAACTGTTTATAGGAGAAGAACGACGATGGCCCGGGTTGAGGTGGATGTGGCGCACAACATGAGGAGGCGCAAGAGCGGGTTATGAGGGAGAAAAATGGATGGGTAGGAGGAGGATGAGGATGAGGAGGAGTGGAGGTGTGAAAGTGAAGTGAAGGCGGAACTGGCAAGGACAAGACCAGACAAGACAAGGGGAGGAGAACCAGGGTAGGGAGTTGGGGATCAGGAGAAGGGAGCTTACTCATACTACTAACTACTGTGTAGGGAAGGGGCCCAGAACAGCGCCACAGCAGGTGCGCCGCTGGCTGCATTGTACACCGCGTCGCTGGATTTAGAAGACCATGGACCATTTTTTCAGCGTGCGCCTCGAACTCTTCTCTCCAGCTTCATCGCATCGTGCGCAGCTGCTGACTTAGCCATTACTATTACCTGCGGGCTTCGCTGATCCAAGTACAGTCATGTACGCTGGCCCGCTCCAATTGAAACAAGCGACAGGTGTCGGCATGCTCTAATTCGAGGCTAGGTACACCCACAACAGCCCGCTTTGGTTAGGACTCGAAAGGGACGAGAAGATGGTGATTAGCTGAGAGATGAAAGCGGACCCTCCCCCGTCAGCCCTCGTCTTGGATTCTCTTGTTGCTCTCATGGAGACGCTCTCGAATGTCCCATGAAATGATCTGATCGTCATGGACAAAGAATTGGACTGCCTCGTAACCTGTCACCCGGAATGAAACAGTCGGACAGTTCAACGCGCTGCGCTACACACACTACATCGTGTACAGCTGCTACCCAAGTAGTTATCGGCTGGCTGGTGGGCAATTTCGATTGCACCGAGATGAGCGGGTTCCATCTTATGCCGCAAGCGCCACACGTACGCTGCACATGGACCGACAAAAAACATGTTGACGACAGACGTCGGCACAAAAGACCCTGAATCACGCTAGCAGGCACATGCGCACAGCATGCTACATGCTACCTAGGTACGCTACCCTGAGTACCGGAACCGCCATCGTCATAGCCCATCATGGTGTCTGGACCGTGAACACATGTAACTAACTAACTACATGCACATTCATCACACCCGCACATCCAGCTCCATCCTCCAAATCACGGTTCCGCACAAGCATGGGCCGCACACAGCAATCACAAGGACTCGCCCCGCCGTCTGTTCGAAAACAACAGCGCGCCAAGCTCGCCAGACAAATCGTGAACAAGACCATACCCGTATGTCATAATTTTCATGAAATAGGAAGTTGATCCTCACAGAGTATTGCTAACGATACCAGGCCATTTTGGCTTCCAACACCAGAGCGAGGCGAGGAGCTGAAAGCAGTGAATTGATCATAGATCCAGAATATGTTCATTCACGTGCAGTACCGGCTACCAAGGGTGGCCCAAGTCGGCTATCGGAACCGCAATACATCAAACGGAGAGGCCAAGGACGCCGCAAAGCTAAAAACACTGTCATCGACAATCCAAACTCGCCGTTGCAGACACATGATGAAAACTCAAACGTGGCACCGCATCGGTTGGAGGAGTTGAAAGCTCCTTTGGCTGACGCCCTCAGCTCCCCACCAACCCGGATAATAAGCATCGTCGCTGCTGATACTTTGGTCGCTGCCCATTTACTCAGACTCAGAACAACAGCCAAAATGTCTCGTAAAGAAAATATCTGTGTCCTTAATATGGCCTCACCACTTCGCCCCGGAGGCGGCGTTCTGGCCGGCGCAACCTCACAAGAGGAATCTCTATGCATAAAAACAACCCTCCTCCCTTCTTTGCAAGAGTCATTTTATCGACTGCCCGAATATGGCGGGGTTTTTACACGTGACGTGCTCGTATTTGGCTCACATGCATCTTCAGGCGAGCTGGCCTCAGCTGAGCGCTATTTTATAAATGCCATCTCGGCAGCCATGATACGATTTCCGGAGGTCGTGGGCGAAGAAGGCGAAGAGAAACGCTTAAGTAAGAAGGATGTGCTGATAGTGGAGCGCAAAATGCGTGCTGTTCTCCGTATCGCACAGAATCGAGGCGTAAAGAGGATCATCTTGGGTGCGTGGGGCTGCGGTGCGTACGGCAATCCGACATCGTGTATTGCAGAGGCCTGGCGAAAAGTCCTCTGCGGAGTCAAGGAAGAGCATGGAAGAAGGATGAAGTCGGCTGAGCCTGTCGAATCATGGGACAGTATTTCCGAGGTTGTCTTCGCCATCCCAAACAAGAAAATGGCCGAAACTTTTGGTGAAGCTTTCGATCCTCGCATCGAGATCGAGTATATTCAAAACGGGCAGAGTGAAGACGAGAGCGATGATTCTGACCAAGTGACTAGTGAGTTGCGGTCAAAAATCCAAGAGATGGAGGATCAGCTGGATAAGGTTTGGAACGCAAATCTAAAGCAGAGAATGGAGGCTATCCTAGATGAACTTCGTACGCAACTAAGGGAACGAGAAAACTGTTGTGATGTCCAACAAAACGAAAACGGTGATGAGGAAGAAGAGGTGTCTTCAAGTGTGGATGAAGATGGGACTAGTGGTTACCAAGATGGTGACTAAGAGGGTAGTCGCGTTGATGCACTCTGTACATTGAAGCTTCCGAGGATGAAAAGTTATCATGTCCGCATGACAAATGTTCTTATGTTACTACAGCTGGTCCTAAGGCTCTTCATGATCACATCGCAAGGTCCCATACATGGAAACCAAAGAAGTGTAACGAATGCGACGACAATGACACGGTATTTGAGACAGCCGCGGCGCTCCAGCAACACCAGAAAATCACACATAGCGGTTTTCCTCAACGCTGTCGGGTTCCGGGATGCACTACTCTTACCGAGTATACTACGCTATCCCCCCTGCAACGGCACTTGGAATCTGTCCACGGTATACATATGTATGAGGCTTAAGCTGAGTTTCTACTATCGCCATCCTTCAAATACGCTCCTCAGAAATGCCTAGTTCTATAATGCACGAAACAAACGATTTTTAAAAAACGGGCTTTGTTGGTTGGTCACATCGTTGCCGCACATCAGATGTCCAAAAAGGAAGCATACAATTATATCAAGGAAAATGGAGTCCGTGGAAGCTTGATCGTGGGACGCAAGCGCAAGATGGACGATGACTAGAGCAAGTCAGGGGAGAAGAGACAGAAAGCCTGAGGCTGTGATGTGATATGTCGGGAGCGGAGAAGACTGTTGCTGAGGGGAATTGCTTTTATAGCAAAGCGACGGATAACCGACATCAACGAAGTCAAGTCGATGCCACGCAGGTTGGACCTTGAGACCATCACTGTGATTGCTGCTGGCAATACCCCGACTTGGTGCTTTCCTACTCTTACGGAGATGTCGATCGAGCGGGAGGGTACCACCCAATCCAGCGCTTCCCATAGGGCCAGCAGCATTAAATGTAGTGGCAGGTTGTCACAATTCATCAAGGGTATGATTGAGGATTCCCCCGCTGAGCGATTCACGATTGTCTCCGTTGGTCTGGACGGTTTCACATCATCGGCGCGTCAGATGCTTGATTTTGTCGAGAACGTTAACCAGCCATTCGACCTCATTCTTTCCATGCATAGAGATGAGGCAACAGCATTTGAATTCCCCCTTTCGTCTCTCGGGTCTAGCAGTTTGTTTGTGGCCGCGCATGTCCGCAGTGAAGACTTGTGCGTTGAGCTTAGACGTGCCACCGGTATTATACCACAGCCAGGACCTGTTCTTGCTCTCCCTCATGCTGTCATACGAGGTTGGGGCATAGCGCAAGAAAGCAAAAACAGGCGTTGGCCCGGTGGGTGCTAATAAAGGTTCCCATAGTCAATTCAGGAGGGTGAACTACTACCGAAACAGGCTTGAGGAGACTTGTTTCGATTTGTATGTGGGGAGGAATGGCTAGGTTCGGAGGGCTAGCCGGGTTCGGAGGAATGGCTGAGTTGGAGGAATGACTCGGTTGGGATGGATTGTCAGGCCGGGAGGAAACTGCAGCGCAGGAGTACATGTATCTATACCTACATAATATTACGTGGCACGTGATTCCTACAGCTAGGTAATTACATAGACCTATCTTGAATACAGAGGGGTAACACGTGAGGAAGTCGCATAACAGGAGGACTAATAGGTTCTACAAATTAGAAGCTCTACGACCTGCGTAGTATATCTAGTATAGTTATCTAATTTATGAGTAACGCCTAGTATACTAGCTACCCAATATATAACCTCCCGGCGTGCCACCCCTCTGTATAATTGTTGAGTGCTTCTTTTGGCTAGGTTGGCCTACTAGATCTAAAAGTTGTTAGAAACAAGTTTCGTCAAGCGACGGAGTAGAAAATCCGGTTGAAGTGACACGAGAGCGTGAGGGTATCACCTCGGCCAGCCAAAACACTAAATTATGACTAAGTATAGGTTTAAGGATTTCTCATCGAAATTTTTACACATTTCCGCCTCATTTAATTAGAACTAAATCGGCCTGTCTCCATCTAAAACCACTAAGGTTATCGAGTGAGCTAAACAGACTCCATGTCTACCTAGGGATGTACATAATCAAGCCGCTATTCTGAGCAAGGGATGTTTCTTAAAGAGTATCAATTGATCAATGCAGCGACTGTATCTATCCATAACAAACTTACAACATCGTTCTGTTGAAACGCAGTTGGATATGTATCAATCTGGCATCCTGGCTCTCGCTTTGCAACGGTGAAGTTCCCCAACATAAACTCACCACACGCCACCCATAACAGACAGCAACCCTACCACGTTGGGAGATATCGGATTTGGCTATACAATCAAAGGTGAAGCATAATCATAGTCAGATAGCCCACCGAGGGTAAAAAACTTACTTGGTGTATACGGCACAGCCCGTCTTAGCCATTGCCTGTGGGTTACGATAAGCGAGCCATCTAATAGCTTGACTTCGTATCTAACAGCTCGTCACTCCATCCTACACATTAACCACCATATGCAGGTGACAGCGTCACCCAAGGTTTAGCGACACCCAACCATCAAACTTCGTACTCCAAACCCACTATATTGTAATATCCGTGTACATATTGTCCCTTTGGCCTTGTTCAAACTCGTTATTAGAAGGATCCTGAGCGACATCGGCGGAATTGCGGGGAACGTCCAAGTGCAAGGTACCGGTTGGCCTTCCTACTGTAGAATAGTTAGCCGCGCAGATTCAAGTTACATCCGTCTCCCAAGTCCTACGAAGGACGTATATCGGTCATCCTTATCAACCTAACCTAGGTAGTCACTGATATCAGTAATTGCAATCCCCAACCTCTCCGGCAGAAGTATTTAACGGCGTCGTCTTCCCCTCTTTCTTCCTGCATCGGAATTCCTTGGATTCGCACCATCAGCATGTGGTTATCCTCCGCTCTCACCGTTCTGCAGATCGCTGCTCTAGTTCCAGAGATACGGGCGGTGGCCGTACGCTCACTACAGGTCCCTATTGCTAAGAGAGACGGTAATGACCAAACCGTTCTCGATGGTTTCCCCGTGAAAAACCCAACAGTTTCTTATTGGCAAGAACCGCCTCATCGCATTGCCAACCTTCGCACTACTCCCGATCTTCCCACCTCAGAAACCTTCGACTATGTCATCATCGGCTCCGGAGTTTCCGGCGCCTCTGTCGCAATGAAATTACTTTCACGCGACCCGAACCTATCGATTTTGATGGTCGAGGCTCGCACTTCCGCCTCGGCTGCGTCTGGGCGAAACGGTGGTCATTGCAAGCCAGGTGATTGGAAAGACGTCAAGGAATGGGTAGAACTCTACGGGGAAGATGAGGCCCTTAGGATCGGAAAGATGGAGCAAGATTGTGTGGATGATCTCCGAGCGTGGATAATCTCCAACAATGTTTCCAGTGGATGGCAGGACGTAGAAACCGCAGACGTATATTGGACGAAGGAGGCATTTGACAAGGCTGCCGACATTGTCAAGTACCAAGAAGATCTCGAAAAACGGAGACCGAATGACGGACCTTGGAGCAACAAGAGGACCGTATACTCTGGTCAAGCAGCCAGAGACTACTGGCAATGGCCGCAGATTTTGGGTGCAATAACGTATACCTCCCATACGCAGAATCCATATCTGACAGTCTGTGCGATACTCGAGGCCGGGCTTGAAAAGGGCCTCAATTTGCAAACCAATACCGTGGCTTTGGCTCTGAATCAACTCAATACTTCATCCGAGGCTGGAGCAAAATGGGAAGTCGAAACAGATCGCGGCACAGTCAAGGGAAAGCAGGTCGTTCTGACGACCAACAGCTACACCAATGCTCTCCACCCTGGCCTTGCAAGTACAGGCTTTCTCACACCGCAAAGGGCCCAGGTAGCGGTCGTTCACCCCGAGAAAGATACATCCAACAACACCGTCTTTCTTAGAAGCCATTCCTATCCAGACCTCTATTCTGGCAACAATTACATCGCGATCCGCGCACCAGGAGATATTGGAGCTGGAGACGTCATCATTGGTGGCAGCTCCAAGTTCTCGCCCACAAGAGAAAGAAACATCACAGACGATTCAGTCATTAACCAGGATATCGCCGATGCTTTGCATGGAGTGGGTCGCATAGTTTTCGGGCTGGAAAATTGGGGGGAGATGAGTAAAGTTGTCAAGGACCATACGGGAATTATCTGCAATACTCCAGACGGGTTTCCGGTGGTTGGAGGCCTTCCTGGGCAGGACGGTCTTTGGGCATCAGTGTGCATGAATGGGCATGGCATGGCTTGGGCGTTCCGCTCTGCTGAAGCGCTGGTGGAGATGATGACCGCAGGAGAGGCTCCGGAGTGGTTTCCACAGTCGTTTGATATTAACAGGGCATTCAACCAGACCTCGAAGTCGTAGGATTTAGTAGCAATATCTGTCATGGTTAAGTCATTAGACGAAAATGAATATGAATGCATGAATTTAGACACTTGAAATACTACGTATACTATCTCAGCTGCCTAGCCCAGTTTGAAGAAATTGTTAAAAAGGTGTTTGAAAAAAAGGTTGTGATAAGAGAGCGTGAAGTTTCGGTCACGTGACACCATTTAAATGTATTTGTAAAGCAACTTTACAGGGGCGGAAGGTATGTATGATGTGCAATTGCAAAAACTCCATTATCAACCGCCACTTTGACCTGTACTCGAAGACTACATCCCACATTGCTTTTTAGATTCCATCGGGTATAACTGCACACAAGCGTGTTCGGTGTATCAACGACTCTAGACAGACAACTACTTCAAGCTAAAATGTTTCTGATATGTTCTTACCACTCAAATAGCAATGCGTTCAGTACCTTACATTCAAGGTTTTGCCTAGACCTTCTGTATGAATTGATCGCGGCAAAACAGCCCTGGTATAACTTTGATAGTTCAAATACATTTGCGTCTGAAGGGAGGAGTAATTACGTATCAACGATGTGTTCATGGCATGTATACATCCAGAGCGCGACGTATCAATTGTCTCCTACATGTATCAGTTATCCGCTCTTTTTGGACAGCTGCTGTTGCGAAACAACATGGCTAAGTTTCCCTATCCTATTACTAGTCTAAAAAAATCCGAAGCACTACCAGTTATGCGCTGTTTATCCGCTCGCAAATTCAAAATGGTATTGCAATGCCGACTAAAAAAGTATCCCTGAGAAAAAGGATTACAATCAAGAAGATTTTGTGGGCGGTGTTAATTTAACTATAGGTCAATTCTATACTGTTTAATCTGCAACTATAGATCTACTTCAGCCAAACGATCTTCTCGCCAAAAAAAAAAATCGTGGATGCAAAGTCAGCTAAGTTCAACTAGGGGTGATACAATGACTGATGAATGTCTCAATATACTACGGTACGTGGTGTCTCGATAGCACACGACTCTTTACCTAGAGTTCAACACACCCGTTAATATTACATCGCGCCATTCCTCTCACCAGATAATTTGGCCTCTATTTGGAAAGCTTCGCAAACACGACCTCCTTCAACATCCAGTTCCCGCTCGTTGGAAGAACTATATACTTCTTGATCGGATCCAGAAAACCATAGCTTGGCTAAAGGGCCTTATGAAAAAGGATGGGGTGATATTGGAGTGGCCACCTTATCCGCCTGAGAAATGGACTTGGGGACCAGCAGTCGACAAGAAGCTACCTACCTACGTTTTATGTAAGCATACTTTTGTCTATCTCTCGGGGGAAACTTAACGGGTCTTTTGTATACTGAAACTTGTGGGAAATGATAAAAAAATCCTATGATGGCTCCATGAAAGATGTTGACGTAAAGAATGTATCCTTTAAGATACTGTTTACTTGTGCTAAACTCCGAGTTGACGAGATTACACACTTCCTTTATCCCTTGGTTGGAAACGGAATTATAAAGATCGAGAATAGTGTACAATCGCAATACGCAATTACAGTACTGAAAGTTCGGGGTTTAAATAAAATTACACTATCGGTCCAGAGAAACGAAAGAGACTACTAGTTTGGAACCTATCAATGTAGAGTACTACATATGTTTGATGAAAGATTATACTATCTCTTATCATCATACCATCCATACAACGAACCTATGCCAGCAACGGTCTGTTCCGACCGCCAGCCCCCGGAAGATTGCAGTTCTTGTTAGGTTCGCTGCCGCTTCTGACCACCCTCTCCATTGTCACCATCACCCGAACCCCTCTTGCTTCCCGACGTACAACCAACGGCTGTCTCCCTATTGGCGGTTTTCTCAAAAGAAAACGTCGCAATTTTGTCTGGTAGTCCGTTTTCCTTGATGTATTCGCTAGCATCACCCTTCGTCATTTTGTGTGCAGTGACAAGATGAAGGATCAAGCCAGACCGATGTTGATAGATCGTTTCCCGTGTACACGATGGTACTGGACATTTTTGTTGAGTGTAGACCATCCGTGGCGATGGTAGAAACTCGGCGCGAGTCTCGTAGGCATCCAAACCGTGCACCTTCTTCATGTGCCTTGCCAGAGAAGGTCTGCTAGAGTACTCGTGAGGCTCAGTGCATCCTGGCACCCGACATCGTGTAGGAAAACCGGCATGGCGTTGTTTGTGGGTCTCCAACGCTGATGCAGTCTTCCACTCGGTTTCATCGTCACACATGCCACACTTCGTTGGCTTCCAAGCATGGACTCTTTTGATGTGACTCTGAAGATTCTTGCGATCAGATTTGGAAACATAAGCACAGTTTTCATGCGGACTTGCTATAGTGCCAGCATCATGAACGTCGAAAGATTTGTGCGTCTTCTGTCGCTTCTCGATAGGCAAGTCTTTGGTGGAGGAGGTCTGCTTTCGTTTGCCGAGCGCAGAGTCGGTCGATGCAGGTGAGTTGGTGGAGGCACTTCTAACGAGCGTAGAGCCGATCGATATAGGTGAGCTGGTGGAGGCACTTCTAACGAGCGTAGACCGGTCGATGCAGGTGAGCTGCTATTGCTAACCTAGCGAGTCTCTGCTGTTTACTATTGATGAAAGCTATGACAGATGATAATAGCAACTCGCAGTATGAAACTGACACGCTTCATCAAGAGCATGATTTACAAATCCGCTGCTGAGGGAGGGTACTGTCTTGGGTACTCGTGGTGGACTGAAAAGTTGTTAGAAACAAGCTTCAACTGCACTGCAGGAGTACATGTACCCACCCATAGTATTGCATGACACATGGACAATCAATAGGTAGCTAACTTGGTTAGGGATTCAGGAACGTGCGAGTAGTACGGCAAGTAAAGGCTGGTTCGGTTCCAGCCCAAGCACGGGAAGGCTAACCCATGCTAGGCTGACGTGCTATTGTGTATACATGCATGGCTAGGTACATTGGAAGGGGGGAGAAACGTGAAGAAGAGCAGTATCCTTGATGTTGGAAGGTAAAGTCAGGATGGCGATGATGCATTGGCCGCATGGCATGGCATTGCAGGTATGTACGTTATGTAAGTACCGTATATACGGCTAGGTAGTTGGATGGGGAAAGTGGGGACTGGGAACACAGCGCGGGGGGGTGCAATGATGGACGTGCCATTCTGCCTTGTATCTCCCGTAGGTGCCCGTAACAGCATACAACACGTGCAATTTCTCGCTCTGGCGTGCACTGCACTGCATGTACTACAGTTCATAGAGTGAAGGTTGGGTACGTTGGATGATTGCGCAGACGAGGTCCACCGGAAGGGGGAGGGGGAGTAATGCTCATGCTGGTCTCGAGGCCCATGACGTAGTGCAACTGACTGCACAGCAAGCAAGAGTGGGCTGGGCTGGGCTGCTGCGACCGACGACAGGCGACGGGCCACGGGCGGGCACCCAACCAACTTCAGCCCCTCTACTCCAAGGTCCATCCAAGGCCCGCTTCAGGCCTGCAAGCAGGTCTTTTATACATCTACTTACTATTCCCTCCTCTCCTTTCCCATTCCAATCCTTCCTCGTTCCCTCGTCCCCTTTCTCTCCCCATTCATTCCGCATCCACCACCACCCTTCCCCCCACACCCACGTCTCAGGTCACCCGGCTGGCCTGAGTCTGAGTCGGAGTCTGCACTTCACCCGCAACTTGCACCTCTCCTCACCCGCTGACCATGTCGCGACGCTACCCTACCGCCGAATTGTACGAGGAACGCCAGCGCGATTTCTATCGCAACGGCAACCGCAGCGATCGTAGCTACGATGAGCTCGATTTGGAGTTGAGACGAGGCGGTGACCCCCGCCGCAGCGCCCCAGACTTCTTCCGTGACGACTTCGACCGCCAGTCCGGTGCTGGCCAAATGGTGCTGCGAGAGCGCCGCGAGGATGAATATTCCAGAGGCCCGCCCTCTCGTCGTGGCCGTGAAGTCGAGGAGGAGCAGATTGTCATCCGAGGCGGGCGCGCCCCGCCCCCTCCTGCTTCAAGCGTCCGAGAAGTCGAGCGGGATGATATCAGTATTCGGCGAGGCGACGATCGTCGCCGGCCCAGAGACACCGAGAGAGAAGAGACGGACATAACCATCCGACGCCGCGAACAATCAAGGCCACGGGCCCCTGATCTTCGCGAAGTCGAACGTGAAGATATCGTCTTCCGGCGAGGCGATGGCCCGCCACGTCAACGCCCGCGTGAGGTCGATATAGAGCGAGAAGATATCCGCTTCCGGGAGCGCTCTTCTCCCCCTAGGCATCGAGACGCTGATCGGGAGGAAGTTATTTTCCGCCACGAGCATCGCGACGACAACCGGAATGGTAGGGAGCGTGATGTGCACAAGGACAGCCTTGTGATCCGGGGAGGACGTGAGAAGAGTCTGCCTCCACCGAGGTCTCGCGGCGACTTGGTTGCGAGAGAGCGGGAGGAGTTTGTGGTTCGCCGCCGCGACCCTTCCCCCCCGCGCCGCGAACGTGAAGTGGTCAAAGACGAGATAATAATTCGTCGTAAAGAAGAGCGTTCACCTACCCCTCCACCTGCACCTCTCCCTCCCCCACCTCCCCCACCAGAGCCTGAAGTCAGGCCTCCCATCATCCAAGAGATCATTACACACCATAGGCACATTGATCACGGTACGCATCTGTTCTTGCATTCATAAAACAACCGCCTAATTTGCTTCCAGGAGTCGAGCGAGCCAGGTCCCCTACACCCCCTCCACCATCTCCGTCGCCTCCCCGCAATGAAAGTCTTGAGATTTCAATCCGAAGAAATGAGTAAGCTTCACTAGCCTTTTCCCCATTCTCTTCCCCACCAGTGTTCTGACTGTATGCAGGAGTCGAAACCCCGGTAGGGGCTTCGAAGAGGATATTATATACGAACGCGAAACCGTGGAAAGAAAGGGTCGGGATGAGGTCAGCCGCCGCGGACGTTCGTTGAGCGCACCTAGGCGCGCCCGCACTATGCCCCCTGAGTCGGATTTTGAGCTGGAAGCTGATTACTACAACCGGAAAGCAATGGAACGAGCCTATCCTGGCGAAGCGTGGAATGGCGCCACCAGGGATTGGGCCATCGTAGACGTTCCCCCGGGTACCAACCGAGTCCGTATGGACGGTATAGGAGGCGGAGGCCAGGAGATCACCTGGCAACGATACAACGGTGTGCGCCGCTCCAAGTTCATTAGTGGCGACGAAGAACTGGCCACTGACTTCGGTGGTCCTGGTGCTGTTAAACCGAAAACAAAGGACATGTGGACCGAGATTACGAAGGATTTGGTCATTAGAGAGGCGATCGACTCCATGGGCTATGATTGCGAGGAAACGGATGATTTCTTCTATGTGATGGAGTACCTCAAATACGTAAGTCGGCTCGCGCTGAAAATGGAAATACAGATCTAACGGGGATACAGGAGGATGTGCTACAACTGGTAGAGCTCTCGGACGACATTCGACGCCGTCGAAAGTCGCGTATTCGCCAGATTGAATATGAGCGCGAGGAGATTCGAGACCGCCGCCCTCCCCCAAGTAATTGGGACGAGCGGTACTATGAGCACGAGGTATCGGTTGATCGTCACCGGTCTCGATACAGATAGATGTCCCTCCGTGCTGGAATCACCCCCGCGCCCTGGCAAGAGTCGCTGCGGATCACAATTGTTTTCGGCAAGGGTCAAGATTTGCGCCCACTTTGGGCTTTCCTCATTTGGAAAATGGTAATAGCGTGCTGATTTTCAGGCGTGGAATGGACAGGGCATTCCATCTCCCGCGGGGTGTCTTTTTTGGCTGCACAGTGCCACGACAGTGTCCAGAAAAAAGGGATATGGCGCGTGTCTTTGCTCAGAGGTTTGAAGATGGCACTGAATGACTTTACGATATGACGCTATGATGATCAAAGCGGAGTGTTTGTGTGCAGGTTGGTGTTTGGTATACCTTTACGACTTGTCATGACTAGCATACATACATGGTGGCAGCGGAGCGAGCAGTGGATAATGGGAGGGTATGGTGGTTGGTTTGCATTCCTTTTTGTGTTTTGGTCAGCTCGGAGGAATATGAGGACCGAGGCCTGCAGGGTAAAGTTGTTTTCTGAGTTTGTTGTTTTTGTGCCGGCTGCGTAAGAGCGAATCATTGTTAGAATACATATGAATATACCTAGTAACGGCAACAGTGCACATGGGTGATGATGAACAGGATCGTGAGGTACATACCTATGTACTTATGTACATAAGTAGACAGGTAGGTAGTGTGCCCGCACATGGTCGTGTTCACGTGAGGGTCATGTAACGGGAGGCGGGCTAACCGGCCATGGGTTTCACGTCAACGTTGCAGTTTTCAGTTTTGAGTTTCCCGTTTCCAGTTTCCAGCACCCAGACGTCTGGCTTCCCAAGATGATGACGGTCGTGTACCTTGGCGATGAAGCACAGCCAGCAGAGAAGCCCCTGCTATAAATAATTCGCCGACGATGGCATCCATGCAGGCCGTGTGCAGTGGTGCGGTGGCAGCGGTGCAGGCGATGCGAGGGAGCATGGGGCATGGGCATGGGCGGCTGGCCGTTGGTGAAGAGCCCCTGACTTTTGGCTGCCAGCGCCTATCCAAGTACGACGCGGCCAATGGGGGAGCGTTGCACGTCGCCGATGTGTGCACCAGCTCCTACTGTGTGCCTACCAGACATCTACACTGTCTGCCCTGTACTTGGTATGAAGCTATCGACGAGTTACAGTATTACGCGCCCTCGCGCTGAACCAACAAGAGGGCCTCCCTGGGCGCTTGCGGTCCAGCACTGACTGACCGTCCTTGCATGTCTGTCTGGCCCATCGTCATCATCATCTTATAAGGCCCGGCTGCTCGCGAAACAGCTTCAGCGTGAGAGCAGCTGCTGTACGTGTACCACCCACCCAGCGCTGACACCTGCTGCTTTGGTGCTTGCGCGTTATTGATTTTGCATTTCCTTCCTCTGTCCACTCCTCTACTCTCCTCTCTCCTCCTCTCCTCTTGATCCAATGTCCTAGGCTTGGTCAGGTTTGACCATGTCTGCTTCTTTTCATCAGAGATGCGCCGCCTTGTATCTGTTGCTCCTAACTTGTAAGTTCCTCACCCTAGCGTCTGCCCATGTACCAAACTGATTGTATATATCTACATAGTCTTCACAACCATCCTTACCGCACAAAACACCTCGGCGGCGTCAACTTTTTACCTTCCAAAAACAGAGACTCAATTTTCCTTCAACCTTGCCAATGATTCGAGTGACGTCTTCGTCTACTTGACTTCCCCCGCCTATTCATGGGTTGGCGTTGGTTTCGGCCAGGGCATGCAAAATGCCTTCATGCTAATTGTGTATACAAATGCAAAGGGCGACAGTACGCTCATCCCCTACCCATCATGGTGAATTCTGCGAACGCGTATTGACATGCATCTTGCAGACATCACCGTCAGCCCTCGCATAGCAACTGGCCATTCCGAACCTACCTTTTCTCCCGACGTCAAACTCGACATCTTGCCAGGATCCGGTGTCAGTGACGGCATGTTTGTGCTGAGAGCTCTATGTCGCAGTTGCCGCGTGTGGCCCAACGGTTTCCTCGATTCCGGTAGCACCGCGCAACCCATGCTTTATGCATTCGGCCCTGCAAAGAATCTCAACTCAGATCACCCGGATGCGCCCCTGAAACGACACTACTCTTATGGCAAATTCTTCATGAACATGCGTGAAGCAACGGGGAAAGGCGGTGTTCCCGCTCCCTCTACCCAATCCAGTGGCGTCAGCAGCGAAAGCCCGCTAGTGAGGGACCGCGACAGCAAAAGCCTCGCCCATGCCATCCTGGGTTGTTTAGCCATCTTTGTGCTGTGGCCGATCAACATCATTTTAGCTGGATTCTTCAAAAACATCAAGATCCACATTGGCTTCTCTGCAGCCGTAATGGCCTTCTTAATAGTGTCATATGCGCTGGGCATTGTCACCAGTGGGCAGTACAACCGCGTAAGTTTCGACGGTTTCTCATCAGCGAAGGATTGATGTTTTGCTAATGCATGGATAGTCCAGGGCTTTCACTTCTCCTCACCAAATATTTGCATTCCTTGCCATTCTCCCACTGGTTCTCATCTCCGTCCTCCCTATGAAGCGCATCGCAAGCCTCAAGACCTGGATTCCACGCCTCCACGCCCCTCTCACAAGCTTGTCACTAACACTACTCATCATCACCGGTGGACTCGGACTCCACCTTTCCTCGTCACCGACGCCCATTATTCTAGCCTATTTGGCCGTATCCATCCTTGTGTTCAGCTTCATCGCGTTGACTCAACTATGCGTGAGGAGGCGCGGTTCTGCGTACGCTCGCGCTACTACGAGGAGAAGGCTAGGAGATGAGGATGAGCAGGACTATGGGCTTGCAAGCTATTGGGCGAGAAGGAAGCTCGAAGGCAGCAGAAGTCAAAGTCAGGCCAGTAGTAATGCGACGTGGGAGGAAGAGCAGCAGCGCAGAAGACCAAGAAGTCAGGAAAGTCAGTCGAGAGGGGTGTTTGGCGGCGGCACCTTACCGGGACCCCAGTATATGATGAACATGCACCCAGGCGTACCCGTCACCTTCAAATGATTTACCTCGCATTACGACCGAGGATTGCTCCATACTTGCTTACATGTAACGATTTTTAATTTCACGCCACGAGGACACGCTTTTTAACGATATGGATCGCCAATCTTGATAGGAGAGACGCCATTAATAGGAATATTGGCAGGGGCGAGGCAAAGGCGCGAGGATCATTTCAGGCAACTATTACGACCTTATTTTTCTTTTCTCACGATACCACAACTAGCGATACGGCGAGAGGCGCGTGCATACTGGCGGCGCTTCGTTCTTTTTGATATAGTCTTTGCTTTTCGAAACTAGAATACCACTGTGTTTTCAAATAATGTGCGCTATCCACTGTTTCAGAGCTTAGTTGGTATCGCTTCTTCGGCGATGGTTGAAGTTTTGACAGCGAGATCGAGATCGAGATCTCGCAACCTGTAGTTGACTTTGCCAAGTCTGCTTTTGCATTGAGGGTTACGTAAACGCGCATATGCTACACATTCTAGCGATATCATTTTTACACAATATATATTAGTATAATTTCAAAATTTTCAACATCTTCAACCAAGACGGCTCGGTGGTGTAGTTGGTTATCACGTCAGTCTAACAGCTGTTAGCACACTGAAGGTCCCGAGTTCAAACCTCGGCTGAGTCAATTCTTTTTGTTTTTCAATCCTCGTCTCATTTCTTATGATATCAAAGGGGGGCCCGCCTTTTTGGTTTCTTGCCTTTAGATCTTTGTTTTTGTTGAGGTGGAACCCCTCCTAATCGTCCACAAAAAAAATCCTCATCTCATGTTCGGAGAGAGCAACAACAGAAAGGGGGTTTAGCATTAAGTCGCACTTTTATTTTGTGGGCAAAATAAAAACGAAATGAAGAGATTGATATTGAGCTATCGCTTCTCGCTACTACCCCAAGTGCTAAGATGACTGAGTAGCCTAGGTGTTAATGTCACTGTGGGCCTCACCAATGCAAAATCCAGGGGAATTCATTGTTTTTGGTTGTCCAATACAATATGCTATTACGACTTCAAAACATTGAGAAACACTAACCCCTCTACTTCTGTATGCCGCGTCGTTCAGACACTTGGAGTCTGCATCTTATAGATAATTTTCTCTTGGTTAGAACAACCACTGCAGACGTTCTCACTCTGCCATATCCTTCCTCTATACATGGTGATGTCATACCTCACATGGCTCCACCATATACATCCCTTGTATAACCGGCGTATCAGCCCCATATCTCTCAATGGCCTCTCTTACGGCCTCCTCAATACTAATAAGCTCCACGCCTACTGTCTCGTTCTCTAACAAATCACTCAAATCATTTCCACTGTCCTCTTCGTAGAATTGGTAGCTAAGCCCCAATCCCTTCATGGCCTTCTCGAGCTCCCCTCGCTGCAATGCAATCCTCGCGTTTTTGTTGATCTTGGCTACGTCAACAGCGGTAGTACTGAATTTGGTGTCGAGGACGGATTCTAGCGCATCGAGTAGCTTGTTTTGAGTTAGGTCGGTGAAAGGGCAGATGAAGACCGGGCGATTGACAATGGGGGCGGGGTCCATGAGCATCCTTGCGACTGTGCGGACAATGGTGGGGAGAGGTGTCCAGTACAGTTGGTGATTTCCTGTGCCGTAGATTCGTGCATGGCGGTTAGGGATATCAAAGCCGGCGGGACCTTTCATGAGCCCTAAGGGAGCAATTAGTACGCGTAAACAAGACTCTCTGATTGCTAAATCTTGGTGGAGTTACTTACACATATCGAAAAATGGACCTCCGTTCAGTGCTGTCCACTGTATCTTTCCTTGCATGCTAAGTTGCTCCAGGTACTTGCGAATTCGCGGTTTGGCACCGACCTTCGACTCTGGCAGACGGAGGAATTGCTCTCTCGTAATGTTGCCGACAAATTCATTCGCAAAGTAAAAGGAGACACCGGCAGCCACGGCAGCATCAATGATGAGTTTGGAAGGATCGTATTGGGTGGCGCAGCCAGGGACGCAATTGACAACTGCATCTTGGCCAGCAAAGACCTCGCTCAGAGATTCAAGCGAGGCAAAATCAGCTCTTTTGTCGGTGATGTTGGAGTCAGTGGGAGCCACATAAGTGGAGGTATGTCGCGAGATGGATGTGATGTTGAATCGGGTCGGTTCCTTGAGGAGTTCACGGATCAGGCCACTTCCGACATTGCCTCGAGGCTGTTGTGGTGATGTTAGTCCTGAAACAAAGTCATTTTTATTTAAAGCTCCAACTTACCCCAACAATAGCGATGTTCTTCAATTCCATGGTGTGCGGTTGGATGGTTGAGCTCAAATTGTATCATGAATATTAAACTCTGCATGAGTTGCAGATTATGTATTGAGAAGATATCAGGCATCTCTTCATGTGTGCCTGGAGAGCTGCCTCTTGCTGCCTGGATGCCTAATTGAGGTGTCGGACAAGTCTTCTCCGAAGCCCTAGTGAATTCAACCAGCAAACCAGTCATTATCCTTCCGACACTTGGTATTGATACTGTATGCGAAAAAGGCTTGTAATAATTCGTTAACAAGTTGGTGCTTGGAGAGTGCGTTTTCTCCTCGTATAATGCATCGGATGTGCCTGTTCCTGTTGCCGATAGTGTCGGCTTTTGAACACTAGCGACCGATATCAAACCCCGCCCGCTCCCTATGCTTTGTGCCGTACCGGTGTCGTATTCCCAGGGTCCGAGGTCCAATACGCAGTTAGACGGCGAAGCAACGATAAGACACCTCACTGCGCCTCTACCCATTGATGTGATAGACCATTCCCGATTGCGAGGTAACGACGGTATCTTTATGGATCGTGATGCAAATGACATCCCCGTACACAGCTGGTAGCTCCAAAGCTACACCGTCACGCGAGCGGTTTCAGACACATAAATGTACGAGCTAATGAGGAGTCAAACCGGAATCGATGGTACATAGGTACTAAGTACCTAGGTATCTATGCATATACCCAGGTCAGGCACTTAGGCAATGGTCGGTCCAATACGTTATAGGTCCGTCCGGGTGCGACTTTCGCTCTTGCGGGTGGCTACGTCAACGCGGAATAAATGAGATGGTCGCCGCTGCTCTCTCCTCCTAGAGCACGCTTTCCCCAACTTCCAACAGCCTCATCCCCCGCTGAACCATTACACGCCCTTGCTGCACAAAAGTCGCCATGTCGCAACGAGCAGCACTCCTAATTGGCAATCTCGTGCATACCCGAAAAGAATGGGAGCAAGACTGCGCGAAGCTTGCGTCGAAACTTTACGAGTACCCTGTGGCCGGGGCTTCTCGAGAAGACTTCATTTCCAAGTGCAAGAGTGGCGCCTTTGACGGCATCTATGCGCTTTACCGAAGCAACGACTCGAACAAGCTTACCGGCAACTTCGATGCTGAGCTTCTCGACGCACTGCCCAAGAGCTTGAAATTTATATGCCACAACGGCGCCGGCTACGATAATATCGATATCGATGCCTGCACCAAGAGGGGCATTGCCGTGTCCAGCACGCCCATAGCCGTCAATGACGCAACGGCCGATGTCGCAATCTGGCTCATGCTGGGAGCCCTCCGCAACATCAAGCAGAGCTTCCAGGCTGTCCACAACGGTGCGTACCAGGCACGCGAATACTCGCCAGAGTGTTGCAGGGCTGATTTCGTCTAGGCAAATGGCGGGGCAATTTCTCTCTTGGTCATGACCCCAAGAACAAAACGCTTGGTATACTGGGTATGGGCGGAATCGGTTCGGCGGTTGCGCAACGAGCAAAAGCCTTCGGAATGAAGATTCAATACCACAATCGACGACAGCTGCCCACCAGCGAGGAAGAGGGCGCAAAATACGTCACCTTCGAGGACCTGCTGAAAACGTCCGATGTGCTGAGCCTCAACCTCTCCCTCAATCCTTCTACGAGACATATTATTGGAAAGGCGCAGTTTGACATGATGAAGGATGGTATTGTGATCGTCAATACGGCACGAGGCCCCTTGATTGACGAAGCTGCTTTGGTGGATGCACTGAAAAGTGGCAAGGTATGGACGGCAGGCTTGGACGTTTTCGAAGAGGAGCCCAAAATCCACCCAGGTCTTCTGGAAGCGGAAAATGTCGTGCTGCTTCCTCATATGGGCACGGCAACGTTCGAAACACAGCGAGACATGGAATTACTCGTCCTGGAAAATCTGAAATCGGCAATCAAAGAGGATAAACTGGTGACACAAGTGCCGGAGCAGAAGGCACCCAAAGCAAACATATGATGGTATCGATGGTAGTTTTTAGAACCCGCGTTGAAACGCAAGACGAAAATCAATCAGGCGTTATCGGCATCTGTACTAGATGGTAGAATCCTAATCGGATATGCAAATTCAAGAGCGCAGAGCATGTGACCATATACGTGTCTGTGAGCCTGAAGCAAACATTAATTGTTGGTGGTGAACCCTGTCATGCGATCAATATCAATTATTGACAAGTGTTCGTTCATTGCTTCAGACAGCAGGATAGTCTCTTCCCCCGTAGGTAGGTAGAGAGCTTCAACCAAAAATCAGCAATCAACCCGCAACCTATAGTGAATAGAGAAAGGTGTTCGGCATTTGACTCATGTTCAGATAGACGACCACGGAAACAGCGCGCTGAAACCATCAGGACCGACCGAAAGCCGCTGCCATGTTGTTAGATGACTCTATTGACGTTATCCAGCGAAGCGTCCAATGCATTGGGCCGGGTCAAATGGGGAACCTCTTCGCCATCGAAGCGGCTTTTGATGGTTCGTGTCATCTCTCCCGAGCCTCCGAGGTAACGATCCGGGCTAACCCCCGCATCCCCCACGTCATCAAACCTGGGGCTCCCGAGTCCTACTACTGGACGGCATTTCCCCTTGTTGATGTCTTGGTATAAAGCTTGGTTGCCATCTTCAGCTGTTTGAATCGGGTCCCTCAATGAGCGACTCTAATTCATCTTGAGCTCGTGCATTTGTCTCCTGACTGGTATAACTCTGCTACCCCCTCAGCTATTTTTTGCTCGCCACAACTGGACTATCAGCAATGGCCGCGTTTGACATGACCACGGTGTGGGCCGATATCAAGGCCTATCGAAGAGTCTACCTGCTGACGGTCGTCGCTTCGTTTGGCGGCATGTTATTCGGTTGGGATACTGGTCTGATAGGAGGTGTGCTGAAATTGGACGCTTTCCTGGATTCCTTCAAGCTGGACAAGGACAGTCCAAACTTCAGCAATCTGCAGGGAAACATCGTTTCCGTCCTTCAGGCCGGATGCTTTTTTGGTGCCCTCTCTTCATTCTACATTAGCGATAAGTTTGGACGCAAGATGGCGCTTATCATCGCAGATGTCATTTTCATCGTGGGATCACTCGTTCAGACTTTGTGCGCTATCAATACCACAAGTCTGGCACAGCTCTATGTTGGCCGCGTCATTGGGGGATTTGGCGTCGGTTTGGTGTCTGCCGTGGTGCCAACCTATATCGGCGAGAATGCGAACAAGGAGATTCGGGGGAGGTGTATCGGCTGGTATGCTTGCTCTTCCCCTTTTCTACGTCCAGCAACGCTAAGGAGAGCAGCATGCAACTTTTCAATGTCACTGGTATATGCCTTTCCTTCTTTGTCAACTACGGAATCAACATCCAGATCAAATCTTTGAGCTCAGCCAAGTGGCGCATTCCGTTCGCTCTCCAGACGCTTCCTGGCATTTTTCTGCTGGCGGGCATCGTTTTTATGAACGAGAGTCCGCGGTGGTTGGTTGAAAAGAATCGCTACCGAGAGGCAGGCAAGGCATTGGCAACCGTTCGTGGGAAGTCTATCGATGATGAAGACGTGATTCAAGAGCTGGACGACATCATTGCAGATTTCAATGGCCATGAGAAGTTGCCACTCAGGGCTCAGCTTAAAGCTGCGTGCTCGAGCAAGCGCATGTTCTACCAGACTTCGTTCGCGATCATTTTGATGTTCTGGCAACAATGGACGGGGACAAACTCGATTAACTGTACGTGCAGTCTGAAAGTATGCCGCCATTGTCGTCTAGGGTTTACTGACTTTATGCTCCCAAGACTACGCTCCCCAGATTTTCGAGTCCATTGGACTCAAGGGCACCTCAGCAGGTTTATTTGCTACTGGTGTATATGGCATTGTAAAAATAGCTGTGACGGCAATTGGCTTGATGGCTTTTACAGAACAACTAGGACGCAAGGTACGTGATCATCCCTAAAGGGTACAATGGCACTGACGATGGATGATAGTGGTCTCTCCTGATCGGTTCGTTAGGACAAGCATTTGCGATGTTCTACATAGGAATCAATCAAGCAGTGCATCCAGTCAAAGAGGGTGATCCACTTCACGGCAACAGCATTTTCGCCATTGTTTGTGTTTACCTGTTTGTGGTGTTCTATTCATTCGGTAAGTCTGCCTGCTGGGGTGAGGGATGGCCCTTGAGCTTGGAGCAAAACTAAGAGGCAGGCAGGGTGGGGCCCTGTGCCATTCATTCTCTCTTCGGAGTGCTCTCCCAATCACGGTATGTTTACCTCGGCATCAATCCCACGATTCCATGGGCACAAGTACGGAGCAAACGGCTGACGGAAGGATTTTTCAGTGCGCTCGCTCGTCATGGCAGCGGCGTTGATGACGCAGTGGGCTTTTAATTTTTGCATAGCAAAAATCACCCCCATAATGTTGGCAAATATTGGCTACGGCACGTTCCTGCTGTTTGGAGGATGCTGTGTTTTGATGGGGATATACGTGATTTTCTGCTGCCCAGAAACCAAAGGAGTTCCGCTGGAATCGATACACCACCTATTTGAGGGTAACATTATAGCAGGATGCATTCGGGACACGATTCCTCGACTTTCACGGGCCAAACAATTGCAGTTCACTCACGCTACCGACGACAATGATTCGAATGGTAAGGCAGCCACAGGGCGGAAGCGTGCGGGTGCGAATGTGCATCACATCGAGGAGGCGTAGCGTTGGTCAGGGAGAAGGGCATAATTAAGTACCATTATAGCACGCACAGCACACGGGCCCATGGAAGCAATGGGAGCTAATTGTCATGTACTGGATGGAGATGGAAAAGGGGATTGGCGGAAATTGGGAGGCTACGTGTCGAGCAGTCAAGATGGCAAGCGGCAACCGTTTGGGGTGGCCGAGGCCGGATTGTGTCTTGTGGAAAAGTGAGGCACGAACGACGGGGTGAAATGGGCAGGCAAAGCCGTCGGTGGAGGGAATTAGTTGGGCTTCGACCAGGGATGATGCTGCTCTCGCGCTTCTGCCCAACTCGAGACGGATGACTGCAATGGCTTAGAGCCTTGAGTGCAGAGCACACACAGTAAACTACTACAAATGTACATGGATAACTTGGGTAGTAACGCGAAGAGGGTTGCAACAAACGGGAGCGGGGCTGTGGGGACTTGTCGGGCGCTCGAACCTTGAACCTTGAACCTTGATTCCAGAAAACAATGATTGTCCGCTTTGGGGCATGGATGCGCGTGGTAGGAGTAACATGAAGGCGAGCAGGCCGGTGTCCATATGCGGAAACCAACTTGACGTGGATCCGGTGTGTCTTGTTGGCGACGGCTGGGAGTACCTATGTAGCTGCTGCCTGCTTGTATGTTGCACGTGGCGGCCTTGTGCTGTGCATGTGTGCAGTGATCAATGAGCAGAACCTAGGTACTAATTGTTTGTTTGTATAGAGCTTTCAAAGGTATGCAAGTCGGTGATGATGGCGGAGAAGCGAAGAGAAAAGAAGACATGGAGTGAGTGTTTGCCACGAGGGGGGTTAGCGTGCAGAGTCGCAGTGCAGCCAATAGGCGTGGGCTGCACTGCGTCATAGCCT
The DNA here is from genome assembly GCA_023627715.1 of Periconia sp. R9002. Taxonomy (NCBI): domain Eukaryota; kingdom Fungi; phylum Ascomycota; class Dothideomycetes; order Pleosporales; family Periconiaceae; genus Periconia; species Periconia sp. R9002. The sequence continues at coordinate 301,438 of JAMAHW010000013.1, read as the reverse complement.
CACCCATGTCCCATGCATCCATCCATGTAACCCAACTCTCACCGTGTGCTGAGTGAGTGGTGGGCACACGCACACGCACACATCACCACTACCACCACCACCCTTCCTCGATACTCACATACTCTCACACCTATCCTGTTGCCTCTCTCCCCTTCTCCCAACACCTTCACCGGGCCTCAGTGCTCCCCGCAGCAATCCACGCATGCATACATACATACATACATACATACATATACACGCACACCACTCAGCCCTCCCTCCACTACACCGGCTGCTTGCCGGCCTGCCCCTCATTTCGCCGCCTCACCACTCCCAGCTCCACTTGCTCACGGCCATACACTGGTAGAATCTTCACCTAGGGGTTCCCTGCCCTGGCCCTAAAAACCTCAGTTGATTTTGCTCCCAACCTGCCCTCGTCCCTGCACCCGCTGCCTTGTACCGCACTACAAACCCGTTTTTTTGGGCTTCCATTTCCCTTCAACGTTTCACTGCCAGCTTGCGACACTGCATAGCGCCCGCCTCAAAGCCCAAATACCACCCCATGTACGTCTGTCCATCTGCCACACGCTTCCTCCTCGCGTCTCACCACGCATTCCTTCTCGTTTGTGTTGCTGTTGGCTCTCTGTCCATTCTGCCTGCCTGCCTGCCCTGCAGTTAGCTGATCACAATCATGACTAGTCTCGTCATCCATCCCACCTGCACCAAGACCACGAGTCTGCGGAGGTACTCGTACAATTGCAACCAGCCAACTTGTGCTCAACCTCTCCCTCCTCCTTTGCCGCCGCGACGTAACTCTACTGCTGTGCCATCCGTCTTTCACCCCAAGACGACGGCCACGCAGCCTTCGGCCATGACCTCGCGATATGCTCGACCCTCATCCCCCCGGGGCCGTGCCTCGAATCCTGCGAGATCTTCGACGGGCACCTTCGATCCATACTATGACTCGACATACTATGGTCGGCCTAGCTCTCCCAGGACAAGTGGTGAGAGAATTGGAGGCCCCCTTTACTCTGCACACACGCATGCGCCTGGCGGTTCCGCAAGCTCACGATCCTCTACGTACAAATATGATTCGTATTCTGGGCGTCCCAGGCGCAGTACCCTGACTGAATCGGATGACCGCTCATCTCGGTCCAGCCTTTCCGGATCAGTTCTTCCTGTCCGTCCCCATGCTCCCCACATTCATCATGACCGTCCATCTAGCCCTCTATCACGTACCTGGGATAATCGAGCAGACACATACATCACCTATCCACCAAACCGACGCGAGCACAAGAGGATCTATAGCGTAGATGACAATAGCCATTCGGCAAAATTGGTTGCAGAAAAGGACATTGTGGACCCTTGGAGGCGAGATGTCGATGACCGTGGCTACAGCATCACCACCGGTGGAAGATCATATCATGCACATAAACCTACGACACGAACGAATGATGTTGGCGATGACGGCTTTTCCTACACGGACCCTGCTGGCATGTTCCGTGATACAGAACCAGCTTGGCGGCTGCCTCGATCTGGTAGTGTCGAGCGAGGGTCGCGCCCAACCAGCATGATCGCGGATCGCATGCCACGAAGTTCAACGCGAGAACTGGGCCCACCACCATCAACACGGGGATTTGATAAGATCAACAGTAACTTCAACAGAAGCGGCAGCCACCACCGGGGAAGATCACCATCGCTTGAGCGAGGAAGAGATGTCTCCAAATATGACAACTATCCAGAACCGCACTCTTCCCGGCCTGCTTCCAACTTGTACCATACACCTGCCATAACCCAAGAAGCTCGACGTGATGCCTACCGTAATGACTATGGTCGTCCAGACAGAGACGTGGAAAATAGGCGATATACATCTGCTGACCAGTTTGATCCTGATGTAGCGAAGCGTGGCTTCGGTATTGCCTCTCCGATTGTCGCACAGGCTCCAGAGCCACCCTACCAACCTCACTGGAATGTGCAAGAACCTTCACGCGGAAGGCCTACTGAGCATGCGAATCAGTATTACGCAACAGATAGGGCCGAGGTTAGGATGCCTGAGCCACGCACCCCCCGTGAGCGGGAAGGTAGTTCCGCCTACGAAGAGCGACCGCGGGACCGCGACCGTGATCGTCGGGAAGGTGGACACGCTCAGCCTCAGTCTGCTATTCCAGCCGTGGCTGGTGCGGTTGCTGGAGCTGTCGGCGGGGCACTGTTGAAGTCTCGCAACAAGGATAGAGACAGCGAACGAGATTATGATCGGGACCGCGAGGCGGAGCGAGAGCGAGAACGTGAGCGAGAACGTGAGCGAGAACGTGAGCGAGAACGAGAACGTGAACGAGAACGAGAGCAGCGCAGGGAATGGGACGAACGCGATAGGCGGGATCGGGCTTCTGATAATCCTCGCGAAGAAAGGAGGAGTCGCAATCTCGATGAGCGTCGAGATAGGCCACTAGAGGATCGCCGAGACCGTGGGCCTGAGGATCCAAGAGATCGTGTGCCCGAAGAACGCATCCCACCTGTCGCCAACGGTTATGCTTCGACCCAGGATGTCAGCCGCAAACATCGCGAGCGTCGGTCCGAGGATGATGAGCGGGAACGGAGGGCACGAAAAGCTCCATCATCTGAGGGTAGCGGCGACGAACGGCCCCGCCATTACGTTGAACGAGATGCCATCAAGGAACCCGACCATCGAAAGGACGCCGCTCCAATAGTAGATCCTGACGAGGACTATCGGCGTCGTATCCAATTAGAGGCTGAACGAAACGGTCGAGGCCGTGACCCAGGAGAGTCAGATCGCGACAAGGAGCGTCAGCGCCGAAGAGAAGAGCGTGAGAAATCGCGCGACCGAGTAGATGAGCACCGCCCTCGTGCTCCTCCATCCGATATCTCAGCAGAGAACCCTCGATCTCGACACGAGGACCGCGCCTCTCACATTCTCGATACAAACATCGTCCAAGAACCCGACTCAATGCCTTCGGCCACCCAAGAGCAACCCAGTAGATCTGTTCAGATAGTTACGCCCCCCAAAGAGCCTCCTCCACAGCCCAAAGGTATTCTGCGCAAGCCGACAGAGAAATTTCCTGAGGAGCCCGAACCCATCCGGGAGGGTGTTGCTCCGCATAAAAGTCAGCTGAAGGGTAAAGATATACCTCAAAATGCTCGCTGGACGAAGATTGATCGAAGGCTGGTCAACCCCGAAGCCTTGGAGGAAGCCAAGGAAAGATTTGAAGAGCGTTTAGATTGTGTCATTGTGCTCAGGGTCTTGACCAAGCAAGAAATCCAGAAGTTGGCGGATCGCACGAAAGAAATTCGAGCGAGTCGAGGTAGGCCCATGATATGATAATTACTGGTTTGCTAGAATAACTTGTTAATGGGTAACAGAGGATGAATACGATAGGGACGATCACCGAGACCGACGTAGCCGCCGCTACCGTGATGAAGATGACAGGGATCGAAGGCGCGATTACGATGATGACGATGATGTTGGACGTGATCGCGAGCGAGACCGAGATCGACCCCGCATGCTTGAGGATGGAAGGTGAATGATTGTTTTCTAGATCGGATGCTGTCTGATATTCGCGAATCGTGATCCCATTAATGAGACTTCACTCATCCTACGCCTAGACAGGAGTCCAGCGAGAGCAGCGGAAGAAGTTTGAGTTATCATAAGATAACCAGCCACACGTCGAATCGTTAGAGTCAGGAGGATTAGATGGGCCATGCAAGTTTATCGTGGCGCAGTTTTAAAGCATGTGAAGATAGAAGAAGATACCTTTTTTTTTTCTCAAGCGGCAGTAAACATAGAAGTTGGAGGAGAAGGGTTGGGGTCTCATTTTTCCTTGGCTCTGATGGTTTTTTGCATAGTCCATTTCAGGAGGTTGCCACGGTTTGAAATGGCGCATACAAGAAACATGCCCATCATATCGTACCTTCAATGTCTGCTACGTTCAGTGTGTATTCTTTAGCCACGCTGATTTTTGCATAGCGGCGGTTCCGACATTGACATTCCTATATTTTACTAGCCAGTTTCGATAAAGCATGAGCACAATTAAAAAATCCAAAAAAGTGAACAGTAAAAGACTGAAAATAGAGCCATTTCAAATAGCATGATACCAACCACATGTATATATACATAAATACCACGTGCACTGAATTTCCACTTTATCACCTATGCCCTTCCGTCTTCGCGTCTTTCTTTAACATGCTAGTATATTAAGATACCTGGAGTACTTTGCGATGATCAATATTATATTTTTCATGATGGTATGTTTCCTGCTAAATAGTCTACCACCTTGCACTGGCAAGAGCTAGACTCGTTACCTGATATTAGAATTTTAATCGGCACACACTTATCCAGTCTCTAAATCCGGGCTTCTAAATTGTCAGATAGCCATAGCCTCATTGAGAAGCTAAGCCTCATTGAGAAGTTACGGAGGGGGGGGGGGGGGGGGGGGTTTGCGTGGTAACAAAGCATTTTTGAAAGAAGAGTGCAGCAGTATGAAGGATAAAGTAGGCCTGTTCAGTAAAAACTACATACAATCAGATATTGAGAGAGATCTCCGCGATATCGAGATTACAGTTTTGAAAGAGTATAGAAAGCTTCTTAGACAATGCGCTTGAGACACTTTGTGAGATTCAGCCGCTTGTAAGTATGAACATTCACTCTTTACAAAATACATTCAACTGTACTTGATCAATAAAATATTCGTCATAAACAATTGGACACAGAGTTAAACCAGGTTCGTGGTATGTAATTGTAGAGGTACACATCAGAATACGCTGCCTAATGCATATTTCTCCCGTTGAGCATCTACAATTGTACGATTCCTATCATTCTGTCAACTACAGTACGAGATGCTAAACATTCTTTCTATCTCGTTTTGTTGCCCGAAAAAATATAATATGCTTTAGATGAATACTACCTCTCCGTTGTCCTCAAGCACAGTCCTTATTAGTTGTCTGCATATTAGTGTGTTTTTAGACATTGTTAACAATAGCGAGGCAGTCTACAATATAGGTATACGATGTTTAATTACGGCGGCTTAAGAGGGTCTCTGCATGCTTCAGCATGTAAGTGAGTAAATAGTTTCGCTGCTCTTGATAAAGTGTGTGGTGCTCTGGTTAAGGACGTAAATGATATAAATGCCTTGACAGAATGTTTATAATGCTACGAGTATCTTGGATTAATACTCTGGGTTCTCGACAGAACCTACAGTCAACGTCATGAACATATACGAGACTTAGTGGTGTGGATCATGTCAAAGGCTGTCGTCAATATAAAATTGATCACTAAAGGGGGCATTGTTCTGATAATACCAAAATTCATATAAGGCATCTAAGGATGATACTTGACGCTATGAGGTTAAAATACACGTCTCATGCGTAATAACGCGATTCTCTACGGTAGGATGAGTGATTGGCATTTGTCCAACTTGTAAATTGCCCTTGGATACTGCAGTGACTTTGATCTTCTAATTCTACCATCATATCGATAAGACCTGCGTCACCACAGGAAGTTTTGTGACCAATTTCAGCGTCACCCGACTTCGCTCTAGTTTTGCGTTCACTTCTGCCTTCACGTTCCCTTTCCTCACTACCTAACGACGTTGCCTAGGTGAACGTGCGCGCTCTTGCCTAACTGGCAAGCTGTTATTGTCCGTCACCCACACAATAGAAACGCCTAGAAGGACACAGTCCAAATACTCCTCACGCTACTTCCTGGCCCTTTCTCCTCTCCTCTCCCCTCCTCTTCTTCTCTACACACAACACAACATCACGACGACCACTACCACCAACACCACCAACACCGCCACCACCACCACCATGCCATCATCCCAGTGGCAAAAATTCGGCGACCCAGTCGAGTTTGCTGCTGGCGGCGGGGGAGAGATGGCGATTTGGAAGAGGGTGGAGGCGATGGAGGCTGAATTGGCCGCCATCAAGCTCGGGCAGCGCCAAGCCGAGGCACGTGCACAGCGTGCCGAGAAGGCGGAAGCGGTTGCTCGGCGTTGTCTGGCGGCCATGCAGGCCAAAGTCACATCCTCCTCCTCCAACGCCAAAATGGAGGCCGAGTACGAGCGATCGCTGCAGCTGGAGCAGCGGGTGGAACAGCTCGAGGGGCAGCTCAAGAAGAACCGAGAAGCCCAGAATGGGCTCAGCAAGGACCTAGAGGCATCCCGGCAGGAGGCCTCTGCCTCGAGCGAGCGCGTCAAGGCCCTCGAGAGCAAGAACAAGGCCTTTGAGGCCACCATCGAAGACTTGCGCACCACACTGGAAGACCAGCAAAAAGCAACAGCAACCGTTGACTCTCACCTCGACAAAGCATATGCCGACCTCAATGCAAAAGAGGCGGCCCGCAAGGCCATTTCCAGGGCCAAGGACACCACAGAGGAGAAGCTCAAAGAGACCGAACTGAAGCTCGCACAACTCGAAGAACAGTACGATGCCGCCCAGGAGACCATCAGAGAACTGCAGTCACAGGAAGATTTCGAGAAACTGCAACGCGATTACGCTACCGTCGAAGATGAGCTCGAAGACATGCGCGACGCCTTCAGCGAGCGCGACCACGAAGTCACCGTCAAGGATGCCCGCATCGCCCGTCTTGAAACAGATCTTCAAAAAGCACTCCAAGCAAAGCTCACTGCTGAAGCTGCTGCCTCTGCTGCAATTGCGCCCACCGATGCGCCTCTCACGTTAGCCAGTACCGATAATTCCCTCCAAGCTGAGCTCGAAGAAGTAGATGAGTCGGATTTCGACAACACTTCTATCAATGAGCCCGAGCCTGTGTTTGCTCCTATTATCACCATTGCAGACATTCCTCCTGTCGCCAGCAGCACTCCCAAACTTTCTCTCGCCACTTCCACCGTTGCGACCAGTGCACCTCTTCTACCAGTCGGACCAAAGCTTTCTTTCGCCTCCACCACTGCCATCACTGCTGTTCCAATCGAACCACAGCGGACTTCAGCTTCCACCCAGACTGAGCGCTCCCCGCCCCAGCCAAAGCTTTCTATTGCACCTTCCATCACCGCGGTCAGCAGCACACCTATGGAGCCCCAGCGCACTACGACTTCCACCCAGACTTCCCGTATTGTTACACCTGAAACGGCAGAAGTTGGCGTCCAGGTTTCCATTACAGCGACTGCTACCCAAGCTTCTATTTCTCACGATGCTGGTATCCAAACCGATGACACTGCCGCGACCGACGATACCGCTCAAATCGAAGCCGAAGTGGACATGATCACTCTTGACTCCCGCGCCCCCAGGAAGTTCTTCAGATTCGATATGATGTCATTACTTCCCTTGTTGTTCATCGGTGTTCTAGTCTATTTGTGGTTGCAGCGACAAGCTTACCTTTCCGCCAATGGCCTTGGTTATTATGCTCAGCACCGACTCAACACTGGCGCCTTCGGAAACGGACGTTACCTCTTCGGCGTCTGGCCCGTCGGTTTTGATATCGGTCACAGTGCCTTATCGGAGCAGGTCGCTCGTCACACCGCAGGTGCCATTTCCAGCTTTGAGAAATGGGCCGGCCTCTCCCCGACTCCGTTTTATTAGCGATGCATCTCGATGAAGGTAGATGATGTGGACCGTCTATTTTATTATTGTACTGTTTCCTGCTTTTCTCTTATCTTGTTTCAATCCTCAATTTGACGGTGTTCTATGGGTATTTGGGGTTTGTGGGATAATAACTGAATCCTTTCATGGCGTTTGTCTTTATGATGACCCACCGAGATACCCCTACAATTTGTTTTGCGAGAGGATGTTTTGAATGGTTTCCTTTCCTGTTATTGTGTTTCTATTGCCTTTGCCGTGGCAGACACAGACCCGTCTGGTTCTTCCCTAAGCTAGGTCGTGTGGATATAGATAGTGAATGCAAAAAGCCATCCGATGAAGACATCTAATTCATAGACTTTTGTGTGCTGCTCATCTTTCAGGGTGAAGCGATGGCATATCTCGCTGTGAAATGCTCAAGTTCATCGGGTACCACAACCCATGTATCTGTGTACCTAGGGACAGAGCCTGTCGGTCCAGTGGGTAATGTACACATGTGGTGTTGTAATAGCGTACCGAGTAGGATGAAACGACCATCTCACTCTCTCACCGTTGGATGCTAACTGTTGAGAAGACTTTGAAACCGGCTACCAAATACTGCATATAATGTGCGTTGTGATTTGGACTGGCACCTTTAATATATGGCTACATATGCATGCGAGGAGAGCTATTGCTGAAAGAGTTACATGGTGCCAGGTTATTGTACCGGCAATTGGGGTTATAAAGGTGCATGTGCGAATGCATAGGTGCGTGTGTGCGCTGTAATCTACCCGCCCAGCACAACGGCCTACGTAGTTTGTATTGCACGATGGCACTGGGGGAATTGTATACGAAGTGTTTGCTAGGTAGGAAGGTTGCTTCTGGTCCAAGTTGGAGGATACCGTACATGGACCTATGTAGTGTCATCGCGATCTAATTCAGACCGGCCAGCCAGACCACCGACCCCTGACTAGCTTCGACGGAGGATGGCGGGTTGGCCTTGGTAGGTGGCTACCTCTCCGACGTTTTACCACTCATCTTTCTGGCTTTTTGGTTGTTGCTTGATTCCCTGCTCTCGATGACGGTCTCGATGCGTTTGAGATTACGAGAGCTTCGTCATCTAGAACCATGGCTCACGGCCCAATGGGTATACAGCAGTGTGTGGATGAAAAGGATGAGTGAGCCACGAGAGCGAGTTGGTGCAAAGTTCAGTGGTTTTACACACCACGAACAGAACGAAAGAGTACCTGTTCGACCCCGACGTCTACCGTCGGATTGGACGGAGTAGGTATGTAGTGTACCCTGTGCGTTGCGGGACTGTAGAGGATGGTTAACTAACTACCGGTGAAGAAAGACTGGAGTAGGGCATGGTTCCGAGCTAATTAGCAAATGCCACGACTAGGGAACACGGCTACAAAGACTGGGATATCATGTTCAGAAAAGGGTAGCAGGGCATATGTCACGGGAGAGTCAAGTAAGGGCAGAATGGCTGGGAAGTTTTTCTTCTTCTGCTGTGATGTCCTTGTTAGATTTGAACGGTACAAGGCCAAATACTGAACCTGACATGGGCATGCAGCTGTGCCCAAGACGATGGCGGTACTGTGGGAGGTGGTTGTGTAGGGATATCGGCTTGTATGTATGATGTACATGTATGGATGTACAGCTGCAGTGCAGGTACGAATGCATTGGGCGCAATGTGTATGAGATGCAGAAGAGCCAGGTAGTATGGAAAGGCCAAGGGGACGTTGGTGATGGATATAACTACATCAAGTAGATTGGGGTACATATGTAGATGGTGGTGGTGAGCGATGAGACTTGTTTGAAGACAAGACAGGACGGGACAGGACGGGACACAAGCGCCAAGAAAGGGCAAGTCCAAAGGGGAAAAGCGGCAAGCCGGAGCCCGAAGTGGGCTAGCGGACATCTCGGCGGGGCAGGAAGGCGGGTGGGTCCGGGCATCGCTGCCCAACGCGCGCCACTCTGGATGGCGTCTGCGGTGGAGGGAGGCAAGGAGAGAGAGAGATGGACGGTGGAGAGAGGATGAGGGGATGAGGATAGGCAAACGCATAGGTAGATGGGCCATGGATGACTGTCGCCATCCTCCTATCGCATCGAGGGGCTTCCTTTTTTTTCTGCTGGTCAGTCAGTCAGTCAGTCAGTCAGTCAGTCAGTGGCTCCCCATTGCTTGCTAGACTAGACTAGACGCCCATCCATCCATCCATCCATCCATCCATCCATAGGGAGGTACATAACTAGAAACTGTTTGCTCGCTCGCTGCCCGAGGAGAGGGAGAGGAAGGAAAAGTGTACCGTAACTATCTTTGTACCTACAGTACGTACGTAGCTACGTAGCTCACTAGGTAAGGAAGGGGTATGTAGGCAGGCAAAGTATCCATAGCTACCCAAACCAAACCAAAAAAGCCGCCGCCGCCCACTCACTGGTGTCGAAACGAAACCATTCTGGCTGGCTGGTCGGCTCCCAACGCTCGCTCGCTCCAAAAATCCACTCTGGCTCGCTGATCTGCCTTTTCTTTGGTCCCACCTCTTCTTTGTTGTTGCATCTTTCCTCTCTCTAGCTATTAACTTAAGGAGCCCACCCGCCTGCCTCGCCTTCCTGACTCTACTCTGCTTCTTCTCCTCTCCACCATCTCCATCCCATCTCACACCCGCCTCGCCTCGCCTCATCTCGCCTCGTCTCGCCCCAATCAGGCACACGCCCGCAGCCTATACAATACATCATATACAGCTCATACAGTACTTGCATAGTACCTACCGTGGTTGTATATGGTACCGTGGCCGCCCGCCATATATACACAGCATATTGTAGATACATTTATACCACCCTCGCGCCTCGGTAACGCACCCACGCATCACCTTGTGCTTGCTTTGCTGCCCGACCGCCTGACGTGCAGTCCTCTGGCCCAATCGTCGCCCCGCATCCCCATCCTGGCCCGGCCTTCTTCTCCTCCCCGCCGTCTCCTGCTGCCTGCGCTGCTCTTTCCATAGAGCCTCACCCATCCTCCATCCCTCGCTTTCTTTCCCTTCCCGCCTGCTTGCTACCTTACCTGGTATCTTTAACCCCTTCGCCCGTGTTGGTCCTTGGATCCCCCAGCACCTTTCCCGCCCTGGCTACTGTGGATTGTCCTCCCGGTACCTTGTGAAAGGTCCACCATTGACACCACCATTTGTCCGCCGTTGGAAACCATTAGGAATCCCCACGAGACCCATCTCAGGAATCTCTCAGGTCCATCTCCCCTGGAATCGCTCCCCCCGTCTCCTTCCTCCCCAACCATTCTGCCCAAACAGGTGGCCGCAGTCACGCAGCTCATCACGCCTCTGTAGCCCAGCCCACTCCACACCTCACACCCCAAGTGCCGTATATTGGTTAACGGCTCCCCCGCTTCTGCCCGTTTCTGTTGCCTCTACTTTGTCCTGGATCCAGAAACAAGCCAACGTACAAGCCAGCCTTTGGTCCACTCTCGGGAGCCTGCATTTTTTGTTTCCGTTCAGACGGTTCTGGTCTTGGTTCAATATTGGGAGCCTTGAGTACCCTCCTTGTCCTTCTTAGCTCGTGTTGCTTGGCTTTGTCCATCACTGACATCAGTGTCATTTTTCTTTTTCTGCCTTCAGCCTCCACACACTCACCTCTAGCAGCCCATCATGTCGCAGATGCGGATGAATCAGTGGTTCGTCCCCGGCGAGGGCATCGCCCGCGAGGTCATCACGGCCGACATCCAGCGCTATCTGGGACCAGATGCACTCGTCAGGCCCGGTACTGGCTCTGGCGACCACGAGGTGCGCTACTCCCTCCACCCGTCCAAAACCATCATCGCGCTTCGTTTTCTAACAACAACACAGGGCCGACCAGGTTATTGGATAACAGCATATCGCACCCTCACCTCGGTACGTCCTCAACCTTGTGCTCTACACGATTTGTGTCGCACGTGCGAAAGTTACTCAAGCTGACGGAGCGGATAGCAAATGATTCAGGATTTGAAGCTGGATTCACAGCGCTGGAGAGCCGAAAAAGACGGCAGTCAGCGAGGACATGGGAGCGGAGGTAGTTCTCTAGTTCGAGAGCCAAAGGTATCAAGACAACCTGACGCGTCTTTAGTAGCCTATCAAGATTCCCAAACTCATGCCTCCCGGCAATACCATGGCCCCTCCGAGGGTTACGCGGCATCCTCAAGATCAACCTATGGAGCCACGAGTGAATCACCGCATTACACCACAACCCCCACCCCATCATATCCCTCCCACCAGACCTATAGCCAGCATCCACCAACGCATCCAGCGCACACCCAGCCCAGGACGGATCCTTACGCTAGTTACGGCCAGACACCATCTGTGAGAGCCGACTACCCGGGCTACACTGCCACGCAACCCACATATTCCTACTCCCAACCGGCACCGGATCCCTATGGCCGTCCCACGCAACCGACTCAATACGCTACTCCACAGCCCAGGTATTTTGGTTATCTCGACCAGCCATTCCATGTATATCGCTAAGCACTACTAGTGTTCCTCAAGCTGCACCTGGGTATTATTACGCCTCTGATGGACGTCGTAAGTATCATATATGAGCTCTCATGGTGCACCACTAACCGCTCGTATCAACAGAATACCCTCTGCCGCAGCAGCAGCAGCAACAACAACCGCCGCCACAGCGTCGAAGAGGTAATTGAAATCGGAGTGAAAACATCACCAACTGATTTTTATTTTCCGTTTTCCATTATCAGAGGTTGTTATCATTGCCCAGGGGTAGATTTCAAGGCCGCCAGGTATACCCACTTATTCCTCCGTTATTTTACCGTACCCGGAGATACCCATAATTGTCTGCACCAGTCAGATATGGATTCCCAATCGTTCCACTGTTTGTCTTGCTTGCTAGTATATCGAAGATGCCTCCGTTTTCACAGGACCCTTTGGAGAACATGGAGCCACGGAGATCGCCATTTTGCCACTACTGCCATCTCAAGCCATCCCGCAGTGCTTCCTTCACCCACCATTTGATGCGCTCTAGCCATATCCACCTCATGTTGAATCATCTTATAGTTGTTACACATCCGTACTTTCCCAATGGCGGACCGTCGTGTGTACGGATAAGGCTAGGCTTTTCAGGCCTCCGGAGTTTGTTGCCGTCGCTCGCCTAGTGTTCAAGGATATCGGTGTAGCGCGGAGTTTCTGGTTGTAATTCTGGCCACGATTTCTTTAACCTCTCTTGCTTTTCTTTGCTCTTACAAAATTTGCCTTTGTGTGTCACTATCAAGATCCAGTGTTTTTCATGCCGGACCGCTTTCCATTCCTCCCAATTGCATCAGGGGTATTGACGCATCAACGAACTTCTCTATGTACATATCTTTCCGCTCACGATCTCCACGATGAGGACCGGGATGGCCGTTTGATCTTTGCATAGCGAGCGAGAGATGGTGGATACGACGAAAATCTATATGCCTAATGATGTTTCATTCACGTTCACAGTGCTTGCAACTTTCCTGATGAGATTGCACCCCTACTGCCACCCTCGCAGTGCTCATCTAGGATGACGCCATATTTCTGTTGGCCTTGATCCCGAAATGCCCCACGCAACTGAATCAATCTAACCAAACTATGGGATTTTATTGATAACAAATACCTTGTTCCGGACTGGGGGAATAAGTATATCGCATTTTGTCGGGGATTGTTCCGTCGATGAAATGTCAACTTTGCGAGATCTTGAGCCGAGATGATGGTGTTCCAGAGCGCTCCCGCGCGTACCATTTCCATCCAACACCCCACGCATTCATTTCAAGTGGTGTTCCCTTTGAACTTTTTACTCTGTGGACCAATCAAACAGGTATCTGGTAATGGGAGAGAATTGCAGATCCGAAAGCTTTTTGGGTCGCATGGTAATCAATATTGCTCTGCTCTGCATCGCATCTCCTTCACACAAGGGGGATATGCAATGCGTACTTTAGGCTTCAATAGCCCCGATGCAGGTGGCAATGACTCGCATGAACGCAAGCGAAGGGCCACGTATGATGTGCGGTGTTCTCTTGAACATGCTCCCCTTCTATCGTATTCTAGGTGCAGTCTTTGCAGGTCACTGCCGTGCACCTTGGTAACAGCAAGTGGGTTGGGTGCGTGCCACGACGAGGGCACAGAGCAACAAACATTTTGCGTCCGCTCCTGTATAGTCGCCGACTGCGCGTCTATCTGTAAGTTTCACATGCAGCATCCAACCATCCGGAGCCACAGTCTTTGATATGCGCGCCGTTTATTACTGCTCATCACTCGTTGCTTCGGGCTTTTGTGCGGTGAGTCGATCATCGGTCAAGCGCGCACGTTGTTGCGGCCCGCCGCCACACCACTGCAGGATCATAGATTTCGGGAAACCCAAAGATTTTGGGCATGGTCCATCTGCCCAGCACTGAAGCTTCCGTGATGTAAATTCCCCTTTTGTCAGTCACATACCCTCGATAATCGTGTATGGTGCGGCAACAGCCAGCCAGCATCGCTACCATCAACTACTGGTCCGTCGGGTGCCTGGAAGACGGTTTTGCAGGATGGATATGACGTGAGAAGTGGGCAACGATCATTGATGGGCAGCTTTGCATCGTTGGGCAAGGGTGGAATGAGAACAGACAATCGGGCCGTTTACGGGAGGGATTCATCGTACCCGTTGCAACTGTATGTAGTACATGGATGCATGGGTGAGGTCCATTGTACCTATCTACCATTTGTATGCAATAGGTATGTATTTAAGTAAATAGATGAATGCTGAAGATGATGCGTCTAGGTATAGTAAATCTTGCCGTGAAGGTAATTCTTCCGAGGTTGAAAGGACGGGGGGAGGGGGGATACCCAAGTACGTGTAGAGAAAGGCAAGGCAGGCCCGAAAGAGCTAGAGCGATCTCCAGAGAGCTTAGAATTGGCCTAGTGGCGCGAGATCTCGGGACCACGCGCCACTAAATTCGACGCGTCAAAGACCCGCGATCCTCACGATCCCACAATCCCCCGCTTGGCTACACTTGCATCAAACATGATATAGTACTGCAAATGCCATGTCTTCGCAGAGCCCTTCCTTCGCCTCATCCCAGCTCTCCGTTGCCTTCTCCCGAAATACACCCAAATCGCGATTCACATACCGACAGCTCCACCAGCTTAAGTCTTACAGCCCGCAGACCCCTCTCCGCGTAATCGCACACGTAGACCTTGACGCCTTCTACGCACAATGTGAAACTATACGTCTCGGCATCGACCCTACCATACCTCTCGGTGTAATACAGTGGCAATCTTTGATAGCAGTAAACTACCCTGCTCGAGAGTACGGCATAAACCGGCATATGACCAGTACCGAAGCGCTCAAAGCATGCCCCGATCTCATCCTGCAGCATGTGGCGACGTGGAAAGAGGGTGAGGAGAAGTGGGCGTACCATGAGGAAGCATTCAAGCACATCGCAACGCACAAGGTGTCGCTGGACCCATACCGGACCGAGAGCAGAAAAATCTTGAAATGTATAAAAGAAGCATTGCCGGAACAGGAGCAGCGCGTCGAAAAGGCGAGTATTGACGAGGTCTTTTTGGACCTGAGTGCACAGGTTCACACTATTCTTATGGAGCGATACCCTGAATTGAGAGGCCCCCCACCGTATAATGATCCGAGCGAGTATCTGCCCAAGGTGCCCACTACCGTATTAGACTGGAAGGCAGACGCTTTAGTAGACACAGGGGAGGAAGACTCCGAGGTAGAAGATCCGGATTGGGATGATGTGTGCGTGGCCATCGCTTCGGAAATTGTGCGCGAGGTTCGAGCGCAGGTAAAAGAGCAGCTTGGGTACACTTGTTCGGGGGGGATCGCAAAAAACAAGATGATAGCGAAATTAGGGTCTGGATATAAGAAACCCAACCAGCAGACCGTCATCAGAAGTCGCGCTATCAAGCATTTCCTGAGCGATATGAAGTTCACCAAGATTCGCATGTTGGGCGGGAAATTAGGGGACGAGGCTGTGGCTCTGTTTGGTACGGATAAGGTCAAAGAGCTACTGGAGCAACCCTTGGAGCAATTAAAGAGGCTGGGTGACGATACAGGATCATGGCTGCATAGTATAATCCGAGGTGAAGATAATAGTGAGGTCAATCCGCGAACCCAAATCAAGAGTATGCTCTCAGCAAAGTCGTTTCGCCCTGCTATCAATTCATTCGAGCAAGGAATCCGATGGTTGCGCATATTCGTGGCCGATATATTTTCGAGGTGCGTAGAAGAAGGTGTGTTGGAGAACAAGAGGAGGCCAAGGACTATCACCCTGCATCACCGTCAAGGAACACAAACGCGGAGCCGTGGAAGTCCCGTCCCTCAAGGGAAACCTCTTTCGGAGGCTGTACTGTTTGAGCTAGCAAAGAATCTACTCGCTCAGATTGTTGTGGATGGTAGGGCATGGCCGTGTGCCAATCTATCTCTCAGCGTTGGTGGTTTTGAAGATGGCATTACAAACAATAAAGGAATCGGGAGTTTCCTCGTCAGAGGTGACGAAGCAAAAGCTATGCTCTCATCAGGTCGTTCCAGTATCGGTTTCGGCGAACCTCCGGCTAAAAAGCGACGTGTGAAACGCAATATCAAGAACTTCTTTGGGCCACCGAGTAAGGAGAAAAACGATTTCGACACCGCCAGGGAGATTTTGAGAGCTCACCAAGCATCCACAAACGCTGGTCATGAAGTGGACGCGGAAGAACAAGACGATGCCGAACCCGGAACGTCTGCAGCAGAAAACTCATGTCAAGAAATACAGATGCCAAATCAACGTTCCACATCACCTCCACAAGTGTATACTCCATCCACTACTAATGCATGGCAAGCCGGCATACCTCCCTCAGCACAACCGCAAAGCGAAGGAATTCACCATGACACATACCGCACAATCACGCGACCACAATCGCCAAAACCAAACACATATTCTCCACCCACGCTCCCTCAACGTGGAACTGAAAGCTATTTCTGTGACAAATGCAATATGCATCTTCCTGCCACAGACAAATCCGAGCACACTGACTACCACTATGCGATCGACCTATCCAAGGAGATGCGCCATCAAGAGCGAGCCCAACATGTACCTGTTACTGCTGCTAGAAAGACTTCAATTACCCCGAAGCCGTCTAGAGGCCGCGGGAGACCCCCTGGTAGTGGTAGTGATCGGAAAAGTGTCAATAACCAGCGTGTAGAGAAGGGTCAGGTTAAATTAGCCTTTGGGCGACAGTAGGCTCTAGAGGACTTATAATCTTTTGCCTAGTATTAAAACCTAGCATTGGGTTGTATAGCGTATACTGGACTTTACTGAGAGTGGTTTTGCTGTATTGGCCTTACGGCTTTCGAAACGATGGTAACGGTGTTCTTAGGTTGAAGGCACTCCCCTAAACCACAGCATCATTTTAGGTTTATTTGGCTCATCAAGGGTAGCCCCATTAATAGCTTAAATGTACGCATAGGTAAGGAGAAACATCAATGCTAGTTTAATGTGTTTTTAGTAGCATAGCTATTTATGCTACGCCTTACAGATCACGATAAACGCTCCAACCTCAAGTAGTTCCTTCAAACCAAAAGAACGAATTATTAGGCATGATTTATGGGATTAAGATACCAGATAAAAAAGCCATACGAGCTGAAAGGCCACTGTTCGACATCGCGTTTATCCGATCCTAATTTCCCGCTCATGGCAACCGCCCCTACTATGAACAGAGTCATAATTCCGATCGGAACAGATCTTTCTCAAGACCGAAGATCGGGTACATCTTAGAGAGACTGATTCAGAATAATGAAGTAAAAAAAGAGATTAAAACTAGCAGGCTATAGAAAGAACCGCTAATCGGCACTAAGCGACCCCATTCTGCTACTATCCAGTATTCAAATGCTCCGCTTCGGTCCCCTAGGCTTAACTAGGCGACATAAATCCTCCATCTCAAGTACTGCGCGTGATCACTATGGATGAACCATTCAGGTCACAATACCCCCTTCCGTTTCACGGACCTTTCCGTTCCCCTCACCATCAGCACGCCATCTGCTCCTCGACTCACTCAGGTTGAGATTCAAGTGCGCAAAGTTCCAGCTACGCGACAGAAACATTAAGACCAAGCCGAGGAAAGGAACCAGCACGATATCCAGGATACCGAAGAAGATAGCGCCGCCGTTAACATTAACAACAGCCCCACCATCCGTCAACCCCCACGCAACTGGATACAAAACCCAACACACATTCGCAATCACCGCAAGAATCATATAATCCCTCGTGATCCCCTTCCTCTGCGCCGCCTCGCGACTCTCGTTCAATGTACTCATGGCAAGTATAACCCACGCGAACGTCCCAAACGTGAAGAAGCCCCACTTGTATACCGTAGCAGTGTACGCGCCGACAAGGTACGTGACTACCCACAGCAAACAGATGAAGATGTTTGTGAAGATCGTGGTCCAGGAGACATCGGAAAGAAGACCGAGAGCGAGGGCAACGGAAGGGAACGAGATGGCCCAGTTGGCGTATTTGGGCCAGAAAATTTGATGTGTGTTGTTTGAGTTTGGTTGGGGGACGGGGTACCACCCCAGGTCAGAAGCTTGTGAGAAGTAGGATACGCTGCCCGCGAGGAGCGCGCAGGTAAAGAGGTAGTGGAAGGTGCGGTTGCTTTCGGGGGCGGTGAAGCAGAGGGTCAGGAGGGCGAGCTGGGAGTATGTGGTGAGAAGGCTTGAATTCGAGAATGAGGTGGATGGTGTATGAAGGTTGGGCACTGAGGAGGAATCACTTACGAAAGATACAATGTAGATGCCGGTTACAGCCCACAGGAAGTCTGAGCCGTGAACGGAGAGGGCTGAGGATACGCCGGGATGGGGGTTGATGTTGAGCGCGCTGTTTGTGCGTTTGAAGGCGATCATCTTTCTGTGCTTTTTCTTTGGCTGTTTCAATGATTCGAGGGATGTTTGATGTGTGAAAGGAGGGTGAAGTTCAGGCTAGATGATAAAGATACAAAAAGATGGTCGCTTGAAAGCTGTGTGAGGAAGTATCTGAGTGCTTCTATTCTTCAGAGTGTCTGCTCTAGGGGGTTTTGATCCATATTTATATGCAGTTGAATTCATAGCAGGAGTTCGACGCCCATCGCACTGGCTCCAAAGATGACAAGCTCCCCTCTTTTCGTCCGGGCCTTCCTTCAGTCAACAGCAGAATGAATGGAATTACGGAGATAGATCTCCCGGATAATGGTTTGGGAAGCTGTATGTGGTAGAGAGGTGTAGCGTGTTATGCTTGTTGTTGGAGCACGTGAGATGGGGTGGTTTGGCAGACATATATATAATCCGAGCATGAAAATCATTTCCCCGACATAGTACAGGGTACATGACTCCGACAAAAATGTGAATAGACTTGGTCAAAGATATTTTTCGTCCAAGACGGTCATCAGCGTTTCAGTTGCTCCTTCACGATACGCAGGAGTCGCTCAAATCGGTTGGATATCCCATCTAGCTCAAGGGCTGCCGCACTTGGTGGAATGGACTATGGTTTTCGGATGTCGTCTGGAAGAGGGGTCTGCTACATATACACGCTGTTCGAAGCTTGTACCATTGGCTAAATAGTGAACAAGATGGGGCCAGCCCGCGAAATGAATTTTACTTCATTCACCGGAGACGAGATTTCTGCGCTCAAACGTGAAGCTCTTGAGATCGCATACATTTTTGAAGAGCTTTCTCGGAATATTATCAAACCAACATATCCATCTACAGTCTTCATCAGTTCCATGGACGAGACACAGCCTGTCCGATACGATGCACGCACCCGAAACGTAGTCTTCATCGGCGACGTAAACCACTTGGCTACCTTGCTTGAATTGCCCGACGTGAGTCTTGCGCTGAAGGACGGATGGGATCTGGCAGAGCAACTGTGCCGCGACACAGCCCCTATGATTGCGGCTGTCGCTAGGTTAGGCTGAGCATTACAGGAGCGGCACACGACACAGAGTTCGCGCGTGAAAGGATTTGGTTTTGACACAGCACCGATATTACGTGAATGGTATACAAGTTCGGGATGGTTGACCAGAGGAAGTTGTTTCAGACGTGGTTCGCCCAAATTTTTGAATGAGTATCAAATAGGGGACTGTCGTTTTCAGTTCAATGGCTTTGCATTTTGCATCATAAATCTGCAGAAATGGTTGTTATGAGAGGTCACCTCTGATGTATAATCAACCATGGAATATCTTTCAAGAGAAGTTGGTGCCGTTACCGCAGGTTGGTGTTCAGACTGTATCCCGCGTTCTGGTGATAATTAGTCAAGTAGATTACATAGCTTCATGATGCATGCGCTGAAGACACGTCACAGTCGCTGGTAAATGCCCTTGAAGCTACCATACTGTAAGACTGACGTATTGATTCAGCCGCCTCTCGATGCAGGCGGAGTTCTCAACTTTGAACTTACTTAGTGTGGCCAACACCTGATAGTTGGATGCATTTTCTATGTAGTTGAGAAGAACGAAACCAATAATCCGATCGGTACAAATATTGATCCGAACTGTAGATCTAGTAGCCCCATCGGTTAAATCATTCATCCGTAAATAAATCTATTGATCCGACCTTCTGAGAACGGAAAGTGTATAGCGAGCCTAACCTATTTGGGAAGTGGGCGCGAACCGAAGGAAGCAAAGTATTTCGCAGAGTAGGATTTTTCTTTTGTTTATGGGAGCACCAATTGTAAAATCTTGCGTCAGCGTTGGGGGGGGGGGGGGGGGTTACCCGTTACCAATGCTGGAGAATGGTCGTGCAAGGCCCGGATAACTAATCAGTACGCGCATACGACACAATATCAATAAAAATCTGTTGATTTAGGTACGCTGTGGGCCTCGGAAAAACCCAACTTATAGTTTGCGGTCTTGCGAGAACTATGGCACTCATAATCGGAAGTCCTCGCATTTCTTTTTGAGTAGCCTGTGTTAGCTTTTCATTCTGCTTGATGCATTCATAGCTAACCTGAACGACCACATGATGCCCACTCCAACAAACCCAGCACCTCCTCGAGGACAGCGTTCCACTTACGCCTGTGATGAGTGCCGGCGTCGTAAACTGCGGTGTGACGGTCGAAAGCCACAGTGTAGCATTTGCCTAGGGACGGGAACCGTTTGTGAGATCACACAGCGCGGCTTGCGTGGGCCAAAGAAAGGTTACGTCAAGGCCCTCAAAAACCGCGTTTCCCAGCTCGAGGCTCTGTTGGAGGGCCGCACTGGGGCCCCTCAACTACAGAATAAAGAAGTCAGGCAGGATCCCAATCAATCAAAGCAAGGAAAAACACATGATATCCAGCAGAAGACTAATTTTGTTGATACGGAAGATGCCAGTGGCAGCGATGGCATGATGATGCCGACGCCGCCCATCGAACCCACGAATAGTACAAGTGCAGACGTAACAACAATCGATTTTTCACACATCGACCTACAAGATGTGCGCTTTTCACCGCAGTCTGAGATTTTCGCTCCCGAGAGTAATCACATGTCCGGAATTGCTTCATTGATTGATGACATATCCATACCTCTTAGTAGTGCGCCGCCATCAGATGTACATACTCAGTTGCATATTGATGCCATCGTCCAGGGAGAACTGTAAGTATCATTCTGCTGGAGTCCTAGAATTTAGGATGATGAGATAAGATTGAGTGCTGTTTGGCTTGTGCTAACATTCCCCTTGCCAGTGATCAGCTCTATTTCGATCGGGTACATCCATCCATTCCAATTCTCCATCAACGGCGCTATCTTTCGTGGTCGAAGTCTCGCACCAAAAAGACAACGCGCCAAGGCCTTCAATATGCCATGTGGACGCTGGCAGCATTGCTGTCTGCTCAACACCGGGACATTGTCGACTCTCTGTACAGCTCAGCGAAGCATTTACTGCAGACTTACGGCGTCGACGAGAACTTCACCGACGGAACGGAAACGGAGCTTCTCCAAGCTTGGGTTCTCCTCGCAATGTGCGAGTCAATGAAAGCGCGTTATCGGGAATCTTGGATGAGCGCCGGCAGAACGATTCGCATGGTCCAAGGTCTGCGACTTCATGAGATGGATAGCCCTAGAAATTCCAAGGATCAGCGCCTTGTAGCAGACCCTGAGCCTTCCTCAAGCGAAGATTTCATTGAGACGGAACAGAAGCGTCGTGTCTTTTGGATGGCCTATTTCCTAGACCATCTTCTCTGCATCCGAAATGACTGGCCAGTCACATTAAATGAGCACGTGGTAGGAACTCAATTCCCTAGCATAGCGCTCGAGATGCGGATCAACTAATCCGAGACACCTGAATATGTGTAGATCTGTACGCGTCTTCCCATACCCGATGCGGACTTTCAAACTGGCCAAAACATTGTTGGTAACTTCTTGTCCGAGGCCATAACCGACGCAAGTCCCAGGGTCAGGGCTCCTTTCACCGAGTGTCTCGTTTTGGTCACAATTTGCGGGCGTATTCTACTTCGTGGACAACAAATAAACATATCCAGGACATACGGGGATGTTAGCTTAGATACCGCCGAGCAGCGTTCGTGGTTGGACAGCATACTCACCACCCGACTTCAAGTATTGGCTCAGTACTATCCATCACAGGCTGAAGCCTACGAATCTATGCTCCTATTCGCACACATTCTTGCCCCAGCTACAGAAGTGTACTTCTGTAACGGTATGATGAAATCGCTGGCGAGCCGCGGCCTGATGCCTGACGAACAGGCATTAGATTACCAGGGGCGTGCTTTAGAGGCCACCGCTACCATTATTCGGCTGACGAAAGCGTTAAGTGGGCAACACTTCTCCAAGGCAAGTATATACACTAACCCAAACACCTTTTTGATAGTCAACGTGCTGAATTACACTATCTCAGGTTCATCCGTTGATGCCGATACCCCTGTTCATGTGCGCGGAATTCCTCTATGTCAGACATTCAGAGGGTGGGGCTTTTAGTTTGGCTCTCCAAGAGCTGGCTAATGCGATGTCTCTTCTAAAAAATGTCAACAATCTCGAGCAAAGTTATCTAGACTTACTGCCAAAATCATGCGTTGGAAAACTGCCAGCACTAACGGTTTAAGATCGCTTATAGTTTATTTCCTATCTAGGATAATAATAATTATAATAAGTAGATAAAGTATTTATAAATTACCTTTAGATAATTTCTAAAATAAATACTTAGTTCTATACCTATAAGAAGATTAGAAGAAGGCTACTAAGACTATCTAAAATTATAAGAAAGAATAATCTAAGAGAGCTTAAAAATAACTAAATACTATAGCTAAGCTTAAAAAATATATATTCTTTTTTTAACTTCTTCTAAAACTATATAGTTATGATTTCTATAAAGGTAGTTATATAGGTAGAGAATAGATTAGATAAAATAAGATATATAAAAGTAGCCCTAGAGCTAAAGATAAAATAAAGTATAACCTATCTAGTAAAAAAGAAAAAGTACTATATATAGAAAAACCTAGGCTAACTAAGTAGCTAACTAATTACTAGCCTAATCCTAAAGAGGAAAAGTATTCTAGGGGATAACCCTAATAATTTCTATTTTTCTACTTATTTAGTACTTTAAGTAACTTCTTTATATCTAGATAAAAAGGGTTAAAAATTTCTTCTTTTAGCTAAAAACACTTCTTTATTAGTAAAAAAAGCCTCTTATTTATTACCTAGACTTTTTAAAGATCTTATAAAATTATATATACTACTTAGTATATTTAAATACTTTTTCTTTAGTACTTTTTCTTTTTTTTAGCTAGCGCTTAATAATATATTACTTTTACTTCTTAATTCTTATTTTAAAAGTAAAGTATAGAGCCTAAGTTATAAAACCTATATAATATAAATAGATACTTCTTTTTAAGTACCTATATACTATTATTTAGCACCTATTAGTATATAGAATTACACTTAGTATAGATTTATAAGAGTATAATTTTTTTTATATTTTAATTAATATATTACTATTATATACTACTACTAATAGATAATTAGCTTTATTAAGTAGTTTTTTTTTCTTTTTTTTTTATCCTTAAGTATTATAACGTTTAGTTATAACTATCTCTTAGTTATTTTTCTCCTCCTCTTTATACATCTATATATAGGTAATATATAGTACTTAGTGTAACTACTATACTAGAGTAATTAGTTTTTTTTTAAAAAAAAATCTTTCTTTTATTATTTACTATTATATTTTTCTTTTTTACTTTTTTTTTTTCTTTAAATTTCTTATAGATATATAGTAAAGAATAGTAAGAAATCCTCCTAATTAGGAAAGCTCTAGTTAGCTCTAGTTAGTATAAATACTCTCTTTCTCTCTCTTTCCTCTTTACTTATAGTGTTAGTGTAGAGAGCTAGTTTAGAAGGATAACTATATAGATAGTAGTATAGAAATTTAGTATTAGTATAGTATATATATCTATTATATTTAATATTATAATAGTATATAAAGAGTAGTACTTAGTAATATAGATTTTTTTCTTACTAAGTAAAGGTAGTATATAGAAAAAGCTTTTCTTTTAATAAAAAGGTATATTAGATTTTTACTTTTTTAGTATATACCTATTATTTTTAACTATTAGATTATTAGTATTAATTAGTACCTATATTTATTATCTTTAATTTAACCTTTATATTAGTATAAAAAGTACTTATTATAACTATAAGTAACTACTCTTTTTAACTAAACTAGTATAAAATAAACTAAAGTAATCTAGTATATAGGTTATTTAGTATTATATAAGTAGTAGTTAGTATTAGTAAGTAACTAATTCTTCTTATTATACTAATAGGTAGTAATAAACTATAATATAGCTTAATAAGTATATTAGTAGAGCTAGGTTTAAATCTCTATAAATATATAGTAGAGTAGTTAATTAATAATAACTATAGTTATAAATAACTAGCTAGAATTTCTTAATACTATAATATAGATAGTAAATAAGTAAAAGGTAGAGAAAATAGTAAAAGACTTAAAGCTTTAAACTAAGTTAATAATAAATAGTAGTATTAAATAGATATAGTAGATTTTCTAAATAGTATACTAGGTATAGTAGTATAGGCGTAGAAGTAACTAAAGAAGGTTAAGAAAGGTAAGTAGAAAAAGTAATAGTTAACTAATAGAGTTTATAATCTTATATAGTAGTAGCTATATAGATTATAAATATTAGTATAATTAATATAAGTATAACTTATCTTAAATTTAAATTAAAGTATTACTACTAAAAGTAGTAATAGACTCTATAGTATTAATCCCTTTCTATATAATATATTTCTAATAAACTATATAGTATAAAGTCTTAAAAGTTTTTATAAAAGTACTTAAAAAGTAATAAAAAAATATTAAACTTTTTTACTACTTATAAACTACTATAGTAGATTAGCTCTACTTTCTCTCTAAGCTTAGTATAATTTAAGCCTAAAATATCTCTAATAGAATTAGATCTCTAACTTAATTTATAAAAGTACTCTAACTTAAAAAAAAAAGTAAAGTACTTATAGCTAGTTAACTAAACTAGTAATATAGAAATATAAATACTATATTTATTACTAATATAGCTATAGCTAAAATAAAAAAGCACTTATACTAAGCTATTTAGTAAATTAAATATAACTTTTATAAATAAATAGTAAAATAAGCTATTACTAAACGCTATATTAATACTTAAGTAGATTTTTAAAAGTAGCTTAGAAAGCTTATAAAAAACTTAGTACTTATATAGTATAAAGCTTACTAAAAATTTTTTATAGCTAAATAGTATAAAAAAGATAAATATAATATATTTATTAATTACTTTTAAAATATAAAAAAGAAGCTTACTAAATACTTTTTTATAAAAAGCTATTAAAATAACTAATTTAAGCTAATTATAGTTTAGAGTAAAGCTCTTTACTATATTAAAATAGAAATTAGCTAGTAAAGTTAACTAAAAACTATTATATTTTATATAAATATAAAATATACTATATATAATATAAAACTTATTATAATAACTTTATTTTAAGTAACTTCTAGTAGTACTATAAGTAGTAAAAGGCCTAACTCTTTTTTTAAAAATTACTTAAATTTATTTAAAAAATAATTTAAGTAAAAAGGTCTTTTTAAAAAAAAACTCTAAAAGTCTACCTAAAAAGCTAGTTAAGTGCTTTTAGATTATATAGGGTATAGACGCGTTAGTATATACGTATTAGAATATATAGTAGTATATATTAAATTAACGTTAGGTATACGCTATATCTCTATCTCTTCTACTTATATTATTCGTTGCTTAGAAAAATGCAACTACAGGGGTACGTACTGATATGTCCCCCCCCCTATAGTAACTCTAGAAAAAATAGTAAGTTTAACACGTGCATGCATGCAGTAACCATGGTCTACTTAGATCAATTGAAAGTGCCGCCCGATCCTGGCAATTCGAGAGTGAAGAAAAAGGAAGAGGCAGGACATTACCAATCAACCCTCAACTCCTTCAATTTCTCGAAAGACCATGAGTACCGCCAACGATTCAAAGCTCTTCTTGAACGTGACAGCGACAGACGCGAGAGCATTCGTCAAAGAAGTGCTCGCGGGTAACGGCGTCCCCCGAGACAATGCCATCATTGTCGCGAAATGCCTTGTGGAAGCCGACCTCCGCGGCGTGGACACACATGGAATCAACCGCATACCCAGCTACATGGCGCGCATTCGACAGGGCGTGCTGGACGCGAAAGCATCACCGAGCCTCCACCCAATATCGCCAGCCGTAGCCCAGGTCGACGGGCACAACGGCTTCGGATTTCTTGCCGCGCACATGGCCATGGAGACGGCAATTAAAATGGCAAATACGCCGCTGGGGATTGGCCTGGTTTCGGTCAAACACTCGAACCATTTCGGCATGTCCGCTTGGCTGGTGGAGCAAGCCATAGAAGCGGGCATGATAAGCTTGGTTTTTACAAATTCCAGCCCAGCGCTTCCTGTTTGGGGAGGCAAGTCGAAGCTCATGGGTGTATCGCCCATAGCGTGCGGGGCCCCAGCGGGAAAAGGTCGGTCTTTGATCCTGGACATGGCTCCCAGTGTAGCCGCCCGTGGCAAGGTTTACAAAGCACTACGACGAGGAGAACGGATTCCCACCGACTGGGCGTTGGACAAGGATGGGAAGCTGACAGACGACCCAGCCAAGGCACTGGAGGGCGTTATGCTACCCATGGGAGGACCAAAAGGCTCTGCGTTAGCAGTAATGATGGACGTCTTCTCGGGAGTACTGTCGGGTAGCGCTTTCGCTGGACATGTCACCAACCCGTATGATGCTTCCAAACCTGCAGACGTCGGTCACTTCATCATGGCTATTCGACCGGATCTGTTCATGAGCATCGAGGAGTTCAAAGGCCGAATGGACTATCTCTATAGCCGGGTTGTTGGATCGGACCGAATGCAAGGTGTGCAACGGATCTATTTTCCTGGGGAGATTGAGCAATTGACCAAAGAGAAGCGGCTGAAGCACGGCATTCCACTTGTAGAGGCCGAGATCGACGCGCTCAACAGAGAAGCTGAGCAGGTGGGAGCGGGGCGCATCAGAGCCTCACCGCCATCCACGGTTGCTCGCCTCTAGAAATAGACCTTGTACCCAAGAAAAAATAGTTTATTCACTTGAACTGTGTGCGGCACACCAACGCACCGAGGGTTAGCAATGCAACCCCATCGCTAGACGACGGCGAGGGGTTAGTCTAACCCCGGGCGGGGTAGCGCGTGGGGATAAGGACCAAGCTCTCACTAAGAACGTAGCCGTTTTCTCCAAGATGCTTGATTGTCGCTGCACCGCTAACCGCTTGGCGGAACATACCATGTGGGGAAAAACGACATCAACAACACCTGCCTCGAGCCTTGACCATTCACGTCAGGCAGGCAAATCAAATCGTTCATCGCCCTACCCTACCATAGAGGCCGCCCAACCTTCTCCTCCCTCCCCAACATATGCACCACCAATCCGAATAGCGTAGGTCCCTGCACCTACGCTGAAGGAGCATGCAGGCGTTGATCATGCGTATATATCTCAAGGTGGGACACGCCTGCTTCCATGATCCGACTTTTCAAGTTCCACTACCTTGACTTCGTTCCCTGGACCGCCGGAGAAACTTTGACTTGGATAGCCGAATTTGCCAGCCATCAAGTCTTGGTATTTAAGGCTGCCTCTTCCGTCTTGCAACTGGAGCAGCAACCATACCACACCGCAGATCAACATGTGGAATCCGTGGCGCGAGAACCTGAAGGACACGCCCAAGGAAGCTTTGAACTTCCGTCTTTGGTAAGCCAGCCGAACAGCTCTCTCTCCCCCACCACTCCATACAGTACACTAACAAAACACCCCTAGGTATGGCGTTTTCGGTGAGACCATCTATCTCCCTCGCAATACATGCTTGCAGTGATTAACCGAATACAGTCTTTGGACTCATGGGCGCTGCCCGAGGCATCGATGAAGGCCTCATTGGAACAACCGCCGAACTGACTCCCTTCATCAACAAGTTCGGCCTAGAAGACCACCACAAATCAAAGCAGGAACGCGCTGAATTGCTCTCCAACATCACCTCCATGGTGCAGATGGGCTCCATCCTGGGCTCGTTGGTTGCCTTTTTTCTCACCGATAAGATTGGTCGTCTGTGGGCAACGCGCCTTCTTTGCGTCTTTTGGATCGGCGGCATTTCCATTTTCCTCGGAAGCGCAGCGACCGGTGCCATCGGTATGGTATATGCGGGCCGTTTTATCGCTGGTATCGGTATTGGTATGACAACTGTCGTTGCGCCTACTTACCTTGCCGAAACCGCTCCTAGGGCTATTCGAGGTTTGTGTGTATGCGCGTTCGCTGGTGCCGTTTACGTGGGCATTATGCTTGCCTACTTTGCATCTTGGGGATCTTCCATCCATATCTCCTCCGCGACAGATGCTCAATGGCTAGTGCCCAACAGCATGCACCTCATGTTCGCCGGCATCATCTTCACACTCTCCTTCTTCGCCAAGGAATCGCCTCGCTGGCTCATCAAAATGGGCCGCCACGAGGAAGCACTCAAAGTTCTTTCCCAGCTCCGCAACCTCCCCTCGGAGCACACATACGTGACCTCGGAAATCATCGACATCAACGACCAGCTGAACCGCGAGCGTGAAGCTACCATGGGTACCTCCTGGCTCGGTCCTATCCGTGAGCTCTTCACTATCAAATCGAACCTCTACCGCGTCCAGCTCAGCATCATGTCCCAACTCCTTTCCCAATGGTCCGGCGCTTCCTCCATCACCATCTACGCTCCACAATACTTCGCCATGATGGGCACGACTGGCCAGAAGGAGAAGCTGTTTGCAACGGCCATCTTTGGACTGGTCAAGTTCATCTCGTCGATTTCATGCGCCTTCTTCCTCATCGACTTCATCGGGCGCAAGCGCGCCCTTTCCTCGGGAATCATCATCCAGCTCGTCTCCATGCTATACATGGCCATCTTCCTCTTGATCGACCAGAACGTGGCCGACAAGAGTGTGCCGCAGTCCCCGAGCCAGAAGCACGCCGCCATGGGCGCCATCGTCATGATCTACTTCAGTGGGTTCGGGTGGGCCCTCGGCTGGAACTCACTGCAGTACCTGATCAACTCTGAAATTTACCCACTCAGACTACGAGCCCTCGGTGGTAGTCTGGCCATGGGATTCCACTTTGTAAACCAGTACGGAAATTCCAAGGTAAACGCTTCTCTCCCCTATTCCTCTCACATTTCCACTGACCCGAGACTTCTCACAGGCCGTCCCCCTAATGTTCCTCGACATGACGCACGGCGGCACCATGCTCTTTTTCTCCATCGTCACGGCCATCGGGTTGGTGTGGGTATGGTTCTTCCTCCCCGAGACGACGGGTAAGAGTCTCGAAGCCATCGACGAGATCTTCGAACTGCCCTGGTACCTGATCGGTCGCAAGGGCGCGCAGCTTACCAAGGGCACTGGCGCCGTATCCGAGGTGCTGGATACAGCGGGCGAGAAGGCGGTCGCGGTGCAGATTGAGGCCGCGGACGTGCCGGGAGGGACGCCTGAGACGCCAGAGAGGAGGGTTTGAGTGAAAAGGGGGGTAAGAAGCTGGGGGAGACTCTTGAGCAACTCACAGTGTTGATCGAGGGAGACTTTCTCGTGAACGCATCGACTGCTTCATATAGATATTTTGCTTGATCAGATACCATACTCAGCCAATGAATCAGTTGAACGCAACTTCTACCTAGCCCTTATTCATAAACGATATGATGGACATGAAATACGGCAACATTTCTACACTCTCAGACTTACCACCTTTACGTATCCTCGTGAGGAATGACTCCCGCAGCGTTTAAGCCCATTGTAGAGTGTGGAAGGCTTGGTGGGAGTCGGGATGTGTCGTCTGTATAAGATTATTCTTTGTTTATTCGGAGGTGCGAATAGGGAGTGTGTATCTCTAAGTGAAGAATTAGAAGGAAGAAAAGGGATGAGGGTGGGAATGGACATGTGGTAAAATCAGTGTTATGGTTCAGGTATTTTAAGATAGCACTAGCTATATGATGAGGATTCGAAGAAGGAAGTGTGCAATGTATAATCTCTCCTGGTTAGGTGGGAGAGATTTTGGGAACGAATGATTAGATTATGCAGATGCTGTTTTAGACCTTGTAGACGCCTTTGTCGCTCTCGTGAGCCAGTCCGCACCATTTTCAACAACTTATAACCCCGGCGCAGTCTACTAAGTCAGCCATTATCTCCTCCACGCTCAGCTCTTGTGGTTATCACATATGCTTTCCCACACCATGAAGCTTCCCTCTACTCCAAATTCTCCGCGAGTGCGATGGCCGAGAACCTCAAATCACCGCCCTCCTCTGCCAAAATCCTCATCACGCGTCCCAACGCCCTCTCCACCACATTCTCACTCAACAGATCCTCACCCTCGCCAATCTCGCCGCGATCAAGCGGTCCTTTCCTGCCCCCCTCCAACTCCCACAAGTGCCCATCCCTCCCCTTGACAAACGCCACGAAATGGCCTCCCTCTTTATCCTCCGCAACCGAAGGCACAGTCGTCTCGCTCAACTTGACCGCCTCAGAATGCGCTTGCTCAAATGCATCGCTATCCTCGAGCACCTTCGCGCGGTCCCATATGGTCTTATCGAGGGCCTCCTTGCGGATCCGATCGAGCGTCGAGTCCGGCTGGATAAGCTGTGCGGCTTCCGGGCTGTTGAGCACGCAGTGGACGAGCCCGTAGGACCCGCATGCGTTGCCTATGACTTGTTTGAACCAGATCACGGGCTCTTCGGCTCCTTTGCCTGCGTAGTCGGGCTTGTCCTTATCCTCGTTCTTCCGTTCTTCGTCCCATTTGGGGGTGAGTGGGATGATGACCAGGAGCGCGTAGACTGGGCGCGGGATGAAGGCGAGAAGGTCTTGGTCCGTGAAGGAGTAGATGTCGTAAAAGGCAAGTTTTTGGGAGAGACCTAGAGAGTAGGCGAGGTGGTTCATCACCTGTGGGTTGTTTTCGAGCATGTTCCAACGTTTGGGCATGATGGCGGTTTAGAAGAGAATTTGAGCAGAGTATTATCTTTGAAGGGGAAAGACGGAATGAAGATGATTAGAGAAAGGTAAAAATGCAAATATATATTCTTGTTATGTCATCCTAGGCTGCCAGAGTAGTCGTCAAGGTCGTACCTTCCCTACTGCTCCCCGCGCTAGCTATTTTGAGTTGCGGGGCACATCAGGTTTGTTTACCCTTCAAGATGAGATTACTTATTACGCGCATCGAAAGTATTGAAATGACGTGATATGGTCCCCAGTCAAATAGCAAACTAGGGAAGATCTTACATTGGTGAGATGCATGTCCTGTCGGAAGGCATATGATTCTATCGCGAGAAGGGGACGTAACACTCGGTGTGAACAGAGCAAACATGTAAACAGTAATGATAGTTTGTAGGAGCCGCCGAATGGTAGAGTGCTTGCATGTGGTTCTGCTCGTAAGTCTGCCAACACTGGAAAAAGCACGACTATGTATATTTCCCGGTCATTGTGCGTACGAGTGAGTGAGACGACCTGGAGTGTACCTGAATCTTGAGCCCTTGCGAGGTGCGAGTGTTTCGTCGCGTATTCTGTTTGATAGCATAGTGATTTTTACATCATTGAATGCACGGAGCAGCTTGACGGCTTGTGGAGCGGTGGATTCTTGCCTGTCTTCACAACCACCACCACTTCTCAATCCGCGATTCCTTTCTCCTCTCCATTACTTTCTTTCCCCAACATGCAGCACTGCTATCTCCATTTATATTAGTCTCTTTCTCAAATAAACCGGAAATGGAGTTCCCGGCGAGCGTTAACATCATGGCGATGCCAGTTGGCTCACCCTTGACAATCAAGTCTCCATCCCCCCGTGATGGTAAGCCTTTGAAACAGTCCTACGCCGTCCCCTTTATCCTTTTCCTCGCCATTTTCCTTGTATGCTTTTTTTGGTATATCGGCAAGAACATCGTTCGTATTTGGTACTACGGCGGCCGCGTCCATGGCGACTTTCAAGTCTACGACATTCGCTCTGTGTACACCCACAGGCGAATCGCGCCACTAGTCTCCGATGATAGCTATGGACACGAGGACCCAAACGATACGTTGTCAAGACGCGAAAGCAGCAACATCCGCATGCTCGCGCAAACCAGCCAGGAGTTGAGCGAAGATGGTGTAGATGATCTAGAGCAGAAGGAGCGAATCAGGGAAGCCAAAAGGATCAGTCGGTTGCCAGTTTTCTTACAGGATGATTGTGGTGATGCAAGGGAATTCCCCGGCGTTCCATATGGCATACCGATGCAGGATTTCAACAAACAATTCGAGGCCGACTACTTGACACTGGGCCTGCAAAAGGTTACTGATCAGGAATGGCTTGTCGTTGACCGTCATTTTCACCATTACCATGTGGCAAGGAAGGAACTATTAAAGAGTAAGCTGAGCGATTGTATACAAAAGATGCCCGTGATAAATGAGGACCCGAGCGAGGAATTGCTGCCAGAGGTGGTCAACTACCTGCTTGCCAGATTCCCAGTCTACTTTGTTGGAGAGGTGCGAAATGGAGTTCGTCATGTGCGGATTGACAACACAGTCGAAGATTTGGTTCTCAGTCGTCCATACTTTCCAGAGGCCATGGAGATGCTCGCGCGGTTGGGTAATGAAGACTTCGTCTTTTTCAAACGCCATCCGTTCACAGCCCGCTGGCAACTGTGAGTCTTTAACGCCGACTAAAACCCAACGTTGGCTGACCGGAACAGGTGTGGAGGTGCCGTTTGCTTCCCCTCTGGATGGAACCTCAAGAAACTTCTTGGGGGTAACATAGATCAACTTGAAGAGGTGGTGCTTTCCTGGAACAGTAAGTCCCTTTTTGGAATCCATCGCGACGACATGCTGACTGTCATTCTCGATTTGACCGCCATCCTCGACTGCGTCGAGCAGGCGAAAGACTGGATGACGCGCTCCACCGTTTTCATACAAACCGATCCTGGCAATCGCGATCTCCCCGAACTCTTCTTCATCCAAGCACCGCACCATTTCTTCCCGGGTAACGTGTCCACGCTGAACCCTCGCGATATGATTGTCCGGAAGGAGGTCCAGACATTTAGAATGCTACCTAACTCGCGATGCATTGTGATGACGGTGAAGACGGAGCTTCGCCACCTGACCGAATTGAACCCGGCAGAATGCGCTGACCTGGCCAGAGAGATTCGGGATTGGCCCAAGGAAATGGCGGTTCAGAAGGGAAGAGACTTGTGGAAACGGATCGTGCTCGGGTATTTGGAAAGGAAGTCTAGAACGCAAGATGATGGAATGATGGCTGATGAAGGCGAGTTCACGGAGGTGGAGTCGGATTGAGAGAAATATTGCATGACGAGTGGTTGTTCACATGTTGTAATTATAAGATTCTGAAGGGAGCTTGTTCGCTCAGGGGGACTACGTTGAGGCTTGATGGACCACACGTACACTGTAATGAGGCGAGCGAAAGCGGATGCTACATGATGGCAGTGACTTAGCAAAGGGAAATTCAGTTCAGTCTCGTCATATACGAAATGTAGAATAGTACTGGTGACAAGCGAGAGGGCGGTGTGCGAAGTGGAGAAGAAGAGTCGTATCTGGCCAGAGAAGCACTGAGGTTGGCATCCTTCCGAAGTAGGAGCGCGCTAGTGGAGATGGGTTTGCAGCAATTGGGGGCCGCCGGACCTCGGAAATGATGAATTTCGTTTGGAGCGAAGATGAAATGGGGCATTGAAGAGATGGAGAATTGAGAGAACTGTGTACAAGATCAGATATGTTGCAGGTATACAGGAAGGAGACGGAGGGAAAAAAAGGTGGAGCACGATGGGATTCACAGCGTGGGAGCAAGATGTCGAGGGGAAATGTGTGGCTGATTGAACCCTTGCGAGGGGCTGAGTGAGCGAGCGGGGCATTCCTCTGCTCTGTGGTTCATGGATTAGGCTGGGAGCGTACGAGAGCTCGAGTATTTTTTTCCCCCTTCTCCTGCTTTGCATACGCCTAGTAGATATAACAGAGCTTGGACTAATGCTCCCATCAGATTGAACCTGGCTGGGTTATCTGGATGCGACACGCAAGGTACCTACTGTACATAACTGTATGTATTGTGGGATGGCGGGGCATGTTGTTGACACGCGACGGGCGATGTGGCAACGAATACGATGGTGGGGGAGGGGAAAACTGCACACAAGAGCAGGAACAGAGGATAAGTAATGGTTAGTAAAAAGGGCAGGATTGATAATCTTCTTGTACACGGTAGGTTGCCTGCCTGCTAGCATGGAGAGGGAATGGCAGCGCGCTCGGATCGAGAGTCGAGAGTGGTGGTCACTGGTGGTGGTGGCTGACATATTGGTACGGGCTGATGTTTACCCGCGCTGGGGCGAGCCACAACACACGACGACGACGACGACGTCCGTCTCTTCCTCTTCCTCTGCTGCTGTTGCTGATGCCGTAGATACTGTACACACGGGAGCATATTGCATAGGTTTGTCTCAAGATGTAGCAGTGTGCAGTGGTGGTTGATAGTGTAGACTGTAGGGGCCAGGCCACGAGCGGGCAATGGGGGGCTTCACCGGTAAGAGTGGAGAACAGAGGCCGCCCGCCGCAACATGGCCAATGTCCAATCGTCGTGCCGCCTCCGCCCTAACATTGGGCTGTTCCCTCCAAGCCTTGAACTTCTGAAGTGGCATGGCGGCGGCGTATCCCCAGCCTTGTCCCTTTTGAGCTTGTCAGCGCCAGCGTCAGTGAACTTGAGGGAGTGAAGGAATGAGCGGCCAGTGATAAGTGCAAGCATGTACGTCGTGGTAGCAGCTGGGGGGGGGCCGAAGAGAGAGAAGCACCCACTCCATGTATGTAGGTATGTGTATGCAATTTTTTTGTACTGCACATAATAATAATAATAATAGTAAATCTGTAGAGCCAGCCAGGCCAAGCATGTGCGGACGGTAAGTAACATGTGCATTGCTGCGCTGCGCTGCGCTGTCCTGTGCTTTGTCTGCTCCCCAATTTCGTCGAGGCCGCTGTCTCTTCCGCTCGCTCGTCTTGTCTTGTCTTTGCTGTGTTTTGTATGTGGCTGTCCTCCGTCAGCCGCACTGCGCAGCTTTCTTGGGCTTTCCCGAATTAACCACCCCGCCTACTCTACTCTCCTCTCCTCCACCTCCTCTCTCCTCCTGTTCTGATGAGCTTCATGAATGCCCGTTTGAAGAACCTGGTCGGTTCCAAACGAAAGAGTTCCTCCAACGCACCCTCGCCCTCCCCCTCGCAGGGCACCACCACTCCCACCCAGCGTCCCACCTCGCTGTCCCCGCAGGCCTCCAATTCCAGCAGCTCCAGCCTGCCCGCCCAGAACATGAACAATCCAAACAACCCCCTCGGTCGCCCGCCCTCCTACACCTTCGCTCCTCAAGCCGGCCTGGCTCCCGGCCAGCAGCATGGCGGCCGTCCCAACAGCCCGCTACCCCCCATCAACACGGGTGCTCCAGGCTATCCTCCCCAGCAACAGCAGCCCATGGGATACCCGCCTCAAGGAGGTCCGCCGGGCTATCCACCCCAACAGCAGCCCTATGGCCAGCCGCCGCCCGGCCAGTATGGAGCCCCGCCCGCTCATGCTCCCGTTCCCTACAGCAATCAAAGGCCTGGCGGTGGCATGGCAGAGGCCCCTGGTGAGGGGCGCTCCAAGGCACAGCTGATTGTCGGTATCGATTTCGTGAGTACTCGTTGCCCCGGGATGCCCACATGCGCCCATCGCAACCGTCGCTGACCCAGTCTTCTCCCAGGGAACCACCTTCTCCGGTGTGGCCTTCGCTTTTGCGACCAACACCGAGGCCAAGGAAGACATCATCACCGAGTGGCCTGGTGCGGGAAACCAGACAAAGCAAAAGGTACGTTGCTACTTCACCCTGCTACCTTGTTGTATACTGACCCAATTCCAGATCCCCACCGTGCTGTACTATGACCAGTATCAGAAAGTCGTGGGATGGGGTCCTGATATCGCCGATGCTCTGGCCCCCACCGGATACCCTAAGCCTGGCGTGCAAAAAGTCGAATGGTTCAAGCTTCAGCTCATGTTGTCTGGCAACACATACATTGACCCCATCAACCTGCCTCCCCTGCCCCCAGGCAAGTCCGAGATCGATGTCGCCGCCGATTACCTCTTCCACTTGCGCCAGGCCATGCGCAACCAGCTGCAAAAGACCCTGGGTGAGGTTTTCAACAGAGAAGAGCGCAACATTCGCTATTATCTGACTGTACCTGCCATTTGGAACGATGCTGGAAAAGCCGCCACCCGTGCCGCAGCTATTCAAGCAGGCTTCCTGCGCGACGAGAATGACAACCGCCTGACCCTCATTACGGAACCCGAAGCCGCGGCCATGTTCTGTTCAAAGACGGGTCTGCTAAATCTCAAGCTCCATGACGCTGTGCTCATTGTGGATTGTGGTGGTGGTACTGTCGATTTGATTGCATACGAACTCGAGGAAGAGCAACCCTTCTCCGTTGCTGAGTGCACGGCAGGGTCTGGTGACTCGTGTGGTTCCACGGCCCTGAATCGAAATTTCAGCAACATCCTTCGGGCAAAGATTCGTAAAATGAAGCTACCCGATGGTTCCAGGACCGCCGGCAAAGTCTACGCCAAATGTATCATGGACTTCGAGAACCGGATAAAAGCCGATTTCCGTAACAATGGTCAGAAGTGGGCTGTTGATGTGGGCATCGAAGCCGAGTACCCCGAGGCTGGCATTGAAGAAGGTTACATGACTTTCACCAACGAGGAAATCCTGCAGTGTTTCGAGCCCGTCGTCAACCGCATTTTGGAATTGGTGAGGAATCAGATCATCGCTATTCAAGCCCAGAACAGGTCTCTCCAGGTACGTCAAAGCTGCTATATTGATCATGCATACAGCTTCTAAACTAGCGCAGAATGTCCTTGTTGTTGGTGGTTTTGGTGCTTCCGAATATCTATTCCAGCAGATCAAGTTGCATGTCCCACCGCAATTCCAGTCCAAGGTCGTCCGTCCTATGGACTCGGTTGCTGCTATCGTCAAAGGTGCCGTTACGGCAGGTATCACCGAGCGTATTGTTACCCATCGCGTTGCCAGAAGACATTACCTCATGGCCACCCTCCAACCCTTCAAGGAGGGTCATCACCCCGAACAGTACCGTGTGCCTTCTCTGGATGGCAAAGACAGGTGCAAATTTACTCGACAGATTTTCGTGCAAAAGGGTCAGCGTGTCAAGATTGGCGAGCCTGTCAAGGTGTCATTCTTCCGACAAGTGGCACCCGGTGCTACCCTCATGTACGAAGATATCCTCTACGCCTGTGACGACGACGTCTGCCCCGAATACACCAAGGACCCTCGTAAGTTGCCCTATCTTTCCATAGCATTCACCGCACTAACACCTTGCCAGGCATCAAGGAAGTGGTCACCCTTACCTCTGATCTCTCCCGCAAAAACCTCGAAAAGGACTTTGAACGCATGGACACGCCTCAGGGTACTTTTTACCGTGTCTACTTTGATATCTACCTTACGCTTGACGGCTCCGAGTTCAACGCCGAGCTTGTGTGTCAAGGTGAAGTCATGGGTCGTTGCACGGCCAGGTTCAGGTAATTTCATCGCATATAGGCGCGTTTGGAGTGGAAAAAAGTTCTTTTACATGGTTCACCATTTATTGGATAACATGCGGATACCTCATTAGATATTGTATCAATGTGTGAGAGTGCTTAGGGGTGTGAATGATGGGACAGAAGAGCCAGCAATGCACGACCCCATGCTGGGTCGGTAGTTGCGGGGGAGGTGGGAACGAGGGGAAAAGCCCTTACGAAACGAAACACGTGAGAACGTATCTTTCCTTCCCTTGATTATCAGTTCTCTTTTACTAAGCCATTTTTGTTACCTCGACTCGATTCCTTTTTCTGTTTCTACAAGCATACCCCCTGTCCGCCCCGCGTTGCGTTATCCATTGATATGTAGTTCGTGCCGGTCCTCGAGACTTCCGAAACCAAAAAAATACAATAGAGAGTGTTTTGATTACTCAAACTGTGTCTGCTCCTCCTGGAAGGAACGGTATTGACCAGTCTTGTTTGTGACGATTTTTTCTCTTGTTTTTGGGGTAACACTTGGATCGTGTTGGCCCTGGACATTACATAAATTACTACACCAAAAGACGATCAACGGAAAGACTGGTCACATCGTATAACAAAATTTCACGAAGAAATGCGATTTCAAAAATGAATTAAATGCAAGAGGCTAGGTAGGTCAGTCACCAGAGTTGCGGCGCGCCCATGATGCCCATGTTACCCACAAGGTAGACATTGAGGAAATATCGGTTCCCAGTGGTAAGTCTGTGACCTATTCATGTACCACCACTTGTCATCCATTCCTGGTAGGTAATTTCGATCTCCCCTATGGCCAACTTTCCTTACGTCAATGAAAACCTCCATACCAACAAATATCATCGCCGCTTAATAAGTCAAGTTGCGCTATTCGGCCCACGGTGTGAAGCACGATTTTCAAATCCACGGTATTGGGATTCACTTGCCACACTTCGAAAAGTAGATAAGGCAGCGAGGATTAGAAAATAGCAATGCTCGAATAGGGCAGTCTTGGGCCACGGACCTGGGAATCTGTGAAAAAAAAAAAAGTATATAAAGCACGATTATCCCCCCTTTCCCCTTCCCTTCTCTTTATACCCACAGCTTCTACCGTCCGCTATTGTCAAGTCTTCTGACCCATCAAGTCCATATCGAGGTGAGTATTCTTGGACTCGTCTCAGTGGACGCCAAATACTTAGTATATCAGCACCGCAGTACGGGGAGGCACAATCAGACATCAACGACAATGAAGTTCTCTACCATTTTCCTCAGCGTCGCAACGACTGCCATCATTGGCTTCACGACCGCCCACCCTACGACAGGCCGTACTCTGGGCGAAAAACAACCTGGATTCTGTGTTCCGCTCCCAGAAGGAAATGGTAAATACACCCTTTCCACTCCTCACACCCGACCATTAACTCACCCCCAACAGCGCCGGCCCCCCCGTCCTCATCAACCGACGCTTTCGAAACCTTTCCCCTATACACCAAAATGGCCGAACATGCCGGCGCAGTTACTCGGGTCCCGTTAGAATACCTCCTCCGCTTCTACAATGCCAATGGTACCATCCTATATCCTGATGCATATATCACACACTTTGATATGACGTCGTACAACGTCACCCAGTGCGCGAGAGCCTGCAATGCCGTCCACTGGGACCGTTGCCAGGGCTTCAACACATACATTGAGCGCTCGCCTTCCAAAGTCCCTGGCCCTGCATGCCCCAAACCGGAACCCACGTATGTTGAACTCCATGTACAGAGTCGTTTGTTACCGAGACACCTCGTGGTGTGGCGTATTGAGACACTGACAATGTACTGTAACCACCCTAGTTACATTTAACTAACTTTGTACCCGCGAATATAGGTATCGGTTCGTGTGTGCCTTGTACTCCGACGCCGTGCAAATAGAGGATGTGAAGAATAATGGTAGCATGCTGGAGAAGTTCCACGTGCTTCACAGAGGGTCCAATGGTAAGTCATTCTTCTAACCTTTGTTCCTTCTGGCTAGTTGGTAAGGCCTCATGCTAACGTGTGGATAATTCTGCAGGGTATCTCAAGAAGCGATGCTTTGATTAGATGTCTGGATGATTTGTGTGCGTCTCTTATCTTTGGTCTTTGCATCTTT
The DNA here is from genome assembly GCA_023627715.1 of Periconia sp. R9002. Taxonomy (NCBI): domain Eukaryota; kingdom Fungi; phylum Ascomycota; class Dothideomycetes; order Pleosporales; family Periconiaceae; genus Periconia; species Periconia sp. R9002. The sequence goes on along the minus strand of JAMAHW010000013.1, from coordinate 261,723 downwards.
ATAAGAGTTGGAACAGTCACTACTCCCTAAAAAACGTTTAGGAGTGGTTTTTCACATGGAGTTATAGCTCTTTTGCGAGCACGTAGGATACTAGGATAGTAATTCTATAAATTATTTTCTAGCCCTTTTGCTACAGCTTTGCTATTTAAGAATGCTTCAAATAAAAGTGTATAAGGCTACAGGACACAGTCTAACCCATCTAAAAGAGTGCTTCTAACGCTTCTATAAATAACACTAGGAGTAGTAGATTAAGTAAAGACACAAAAAGTGTAACACACCACGTCGTCACATATCAAGCTAACTAATCCAACCTACACAAAGTAGTACCACACACCATCTTATCCCACATCAAACCAACCCAAACAGCCTCCAACTTCAAACTTCTCCAACCTACACAGTATCCCCACTCCACGTAACCTTTTTTTTTCAAAACCCTCAATTTACCCTACTTACCTACTACCTAACCTCCTGTTATAACACCCCTACATAATCCTACGCACCTACATGTACGTACACACCAAACATACTGTATTTTTCTTTTTCTTTCTTTTTCCCCTTCATTCTTTTCTCTTGGTGAATGGAGGGGAAGTGTTTGGAAAGGAATGTTACACATGTAGAACATTAAAGGAATAGAGATGAGTACACGTGCGTATATTACTGTAGTGATTTTGTTTTTTCGTGTGTGTGCTCGTAGACGTCTTTCCATCACCTACAAAAACAGAAGAAAGGCAACGAAGCATGAGCGGCGCGCTTACCCACGCCTCGCCAACCCAACCTTAACTTCCGCGGTCGGAGTGATCCATTCCCGCCCCACCCACTACCCCACCGAAAAATCCAAGACCCGCGTGAGAAAATGCCCCAACAAAAAAATACATCCACCCCACCCCGTCCACAAACCTCCCCAAACCATCCTCACATTATATATTTTGTAGTACGGCAAAACTCCCAATCAGATAACTAGCAAACTGCTAAAGCCAGCATGGCGCAGTGGTAACGCGTCGCACTTGTAATTAAACTGCAAGGTTATGCGAAGATCATGAGTTCAATTCTCATTGTTGGCATTTGGAACCACTCTGATTAATCACCTTTTTTTGATCCTTTTTTTGTCTGTGGGAAAGGGGGGTGATTGATGGATGGGGGTTTCGTTTTGTTGCGAGAGATAGATGGGTTTAGCGTTTTTTTTCTACTTGTTGTTCGTTAGGAAGGCATCAATTGTTGCTTCTGCATATTTGTCGTTCGTTGGGGGTTGGTTGGTGTGTATATGTAAGGGGGCTGCATAGAGGGATGGGAGACGCGGCGGAGATGTTGTAGCCCTGAGGCGAGAAACTTCAACTTTGGGTGTTGAATTCACAGTACAAAACACCAATTGAATAGCAGGCGTCTGATTTCAGTGGCTGTGGTGCTCACATGTACACAGCTAGAAGAATTTATTGCCTGTGCCAGTCAAAACTGAGTATACAGAATACTGGATAGACGGGTGGGCGGGATGCTAAACGATCTGCTTGTAACGGTTTTTTGCATCACGTTAGGAAAAGCGGGATTTACTTGTCGTGTAGGAAATGGTGGGATCGTTGGTTGGAATTGTAAACTGTAGAATGAAATCAAATTCATGACTGTATCGCTCGTTCACTTAGTAGCATTCGTGCACTTCGGACAGCCGTTGCGCTGTCTAGGTAAAGCAGGCATGTGGCAGGCAACCCTAGCCGTGCGTGAGCAACAGTTTGCGAGAAGTGCAGAATTGGAAATTTCTATTAGGGGTCCAATGCTGACTCATTTATGTTTACTGAACAGGAACGTCGCTCCCTTTGGCTGATGGCTGCTTTGACGCAATTCTCTGAAGGACGATGCGAGGGTTCGTAAACATTTTCGTGAGTTCTACAATAGTGAGACAGAAAACAGGGTTGTAATCCATGGAATATCCTATTTATTTTAACCCAAGATAATTATCCGATCGGCTCCAATCTCGAAAATACCCAATCTGCGTGTGGTCGATGGACGCAAAGTCTATTATACAATCCAGAAAAAAAGGGGGGGAGGCGGCCATAGGTATTATGAGGGCAAAAGAACAAAAGGGGCTGAAGAAGAAGTTGAAGAAGTTCAAAAGAAGTAGGGTATACATCAAGAAAGGGGAACGCCGCGGCCGCCCCCATTATGTTGCCAGAACGCTCCGAGTTTATGAGGAAAAAGGAAGAAGAGAACATGAGATGGGTTGCGGGTGTAAAAACAGCGCAGTCTATAAAACCGATAGAGACCGAAATAGTGACAAAAGAAAGTAGAAGGGATTAAGCATGAAAGACATAAGGAAGGTGTGTAGTGAAGGTCGTGGATACCAATAAAGCCTTCTGTGAGGTAAAAGTGTCCGATCCCTCTCCTATACTCCTGGATTCATGTCAACGTCATTATGGGTGTTGTTCTTGCTCCGCTCGAGATAAAGGGGCTTTTAGACACCATCCATCTCGATCTCATTCGAATTGTCCCACGGCCGCAAAAAGTCTGCATCGCCGAAGTCGTTTGCACGGGCTTCCTGTTCGGAGTTCTCCAGAGTCATATCCATGTCGACATCTTTGGCCATCATGCCGTTAAGACCCACAACTCGTCCGGCAGCTTGTCTGCGACTCTTGGGCTGCGCGAAGGTGCGTAGGGCAGGGTGGGAGAATCCATCGATGCTCGACGGTGGCGTCTCGGATAGTGGTGATACGGGGACCTCGTCTTCGCTGATCTTGACTGGTATTTTGAAGAAAAAGTCTGTGGTTAGCTTGCTTGGTTTGTCATCTTCGTCTTGCCACGAGCGCTTGTAAGGGTTTGTGGGATTGGGGCGCAACGAGGAGGACGAGACCGACGAGTCCATGGACGATTGAGAGGAAAACGGTTGGGTGAAAGCTTCGGCTGGGAGAGGGAAGAGATTGAGGGCCCGTTCGCCGGATGCGGATGTGCCACCATAGAGATGCACGTTGGTGACGGGCTGTTCAGCGTAGCCACCGATTTTTTGAAGACCAGAGAAAGGTAAGAGCTCACGCTGGTGCTGATAGTCCTCGGGTACTGCATCTTGTGGCGGCTTGACGCTATATTGCGTCTGTGTCATAGTGCCCCCGTTTCCAGCAATGGCTAGAGTGGTTTGGATTGAGGGGACAGCAACCGTCTTGTGCGTTTTATAGCCCTCGGGCACACTCTTTCTGACCCTCATGCCGACACTGAGCAGATCAGCTTGAACACGATCGGGCACAGTGGGGACGAGGCTGTCCCGCTGGTGGAATGGTGATTTTCGAGTGGTGGTGGTTGTTGCGTGAGCACGTTTGGAGTGTTGTGACCGGGTAATCGGGCTAGAACCCCGCTCACTATGGGCTTCTTCTTGGTCGCTGTCGTCGCTGTCCAGGTCCCTGTAGGAGAAAAAGCTGGTGATGGAGGGCTGGAACTGCTTTTTATTCGGGTGCTGGTAGGGTTGCGAATGAGCGTGTGCGTGACCCGAACGCATTATCGTGTAGATGTGTTGGTAGGTGTGGGCGTGCGTGCGCGAAGGGGAGGGGATGAGACGGTATTCGAGGTAGAGGGGCTTGAGCCTGTGCTTCTCGTGTCTGTTGGTTTGGGGATGGTCCGCCCACCTCGGGAGCTGAAATGGGCCTCGTTTGTTATGCACAGGCGCAACTTTGATGAGAAAAATGCCGGCTGGGGTAATCAATACCGTAATCTCGACTCTGTTCAACGATGGAGCCAGTGGGCGAATGCGATTTCGCTCGCCAAAGCACCGCAAAGGCCGTAAGCCAGATAGGTAGATGACGGGCTACGAGGCTAGGTTATCTATAAGTACCAGACAATTGTTGCCGTGAAATGTCGCAAACGATTGCGCCAACAAACAATCATGTGCCGGTGCGTCCCAATGCAGGCCTCGCCGGACAGCGCCAGTGGACCGATGTTGATGTTCAGACTTCTCCTGATGATCTCAGAACGCGTCGCCGCCGATCTCTGGGGGAACTTTGTGTAGGTGCGCGCAATCAACGCGCTATTCTCGCGGTGAAGGAACGCCTGGAAGCTTTAGGCGAGAATCCCATCAACATGAATCAACGGCGTCCGAAACCGGTTTGGCGCATGTTTTCGGGCTTAAAGCGACGTGATTGCATCTAAAATAAACTTGCAGAACCTCCCCTCGCCGTTCGTGGGCCTTCTGTCGGTCTTCAACGAGTAATAAATGCACGGCAGAGTACCGATCAGGCTACAATACCACGGAATACCTAGGTACCTATTGATGACACCGTGTAGCATCTTGTCTGCCGAACATCAAACTGTCATGAGTCGGGATTGTTCGTTCCTTTACATCAGACGTATCGCATCGTATCTCATGCTAGGTAGTCCTCGTCCCGACAAATTAGTTGTGAATTGGCCCCATACTGGGCTTTAAAATCTTACACATAACTCACTCCTGAGAAACACGTTGCTCATGGAGCCATCGTTACATGTATGGACGACGCAGCATGCGCTACCTTTACACCTCTCCATGATCGCCCACGGACGAATGTCCTGTACAAAAAAAAAATTACAGCCAGCCGAATGCAATCTCTGTCCACCCATCAAAGAACACCTTGTCCTGGTATATTCCCGTCGTCATTACTGCGCAACTTCTTCCTCCTCGTTTCATCATGATACATGTCATTCTCTCACATTCACATGTGGATAATACCCACCCAATACAGTCTCATGGATCATCTTCGATCTTCATAATCATCGAGATGGGTCTATGATGCAGTTTCATGACGCAGTCTCCATCTCCTTCCTTGTCTGCCTTGCCGCCCACTTATCCGCACACCAGCCGACTATGCCTAGGATGGTGCTCGAGCCCAACAATATAAACACGACTAGCGTTCCATACAGTGCAAACTTGCTCTCATTGCACAAGCTCCCAAAGTTTCCGTTGCCCATGTTTGTAGGTAGCGACAGGTCTTGCTGAAGTGGACGTCCACCTTTATATTTGCACGTCCATGTCTGAATCGTGTCACGTTCGGGGGCACCGTTGTTGAGGATGAAGGCGTAGACGATGGTTCCAAGGCACAGAATACCAGAAGAAGCAGATGAACCGATGGCTGCAAGAGCACGAAGGGTGGGTCGGTTGACGAGATTGAACTATACTGTGTCAAAATATGTCTCTCAGAAGAGGTGCTGTCCCATGAAGCCTACCTTAGGAATGGCGGAAAGAACAAGGAAAGCACTCATAAACACAAAAGTGACTGCTCCGGATGCGAGCAACGCCTTCGTGCCGTGGACATCGAAGTGATCACGCCACAGAGGAAGCCACCAAGGGTTTGACGACTGTTGCTTGTTGAAGACGTCCAGAGTATGTCCAGCAGTTCCAACAATAGCAAGGCTCATGGAGACAACGAGTCCAGTGATGACCGTCTGAGCGAGGTGTAGTGGAGCCGGGTTGACTTTCATGTTGCCGATGTTTTGATTTTGTCCAAGGTGTAAATGATACAGGAACGGGTGTTTCTCGGATGGGATTGATGCAAAGGATGGACTGAGGTACGAAAAGCGATAGGGCACACAACCAGGAGCACCAGTATCAAGAAAGAAAGAATGAAACAAGAAACGAATAGTTATGTGTGGATTGGTATGAGTTCCTGCTTGGAAACAAAACAAGAGAGATGGCTTTGCCTTATAAACATCCCCTCACACCTAATTAGACCCAGCCATGTGTACAACCGCCCCTAAGAACGAGAACTACAATAGCCATTGTTCCCGAATTAGTCGCTGCCAGCCCAGGACTGCAGTGGTGTAGGTCGACGGGCGCGTAAGCTGCAACTGGATTCGAAAAATAGCAGCAAATTAACTCCACTACCTTCCAACCTTGCCGGATCAGGACTGAGCAATGGCCCCAATAGCACTTCCAACGGCACGGCTACCAATGAGAGGCATCTGGAGGGGGGAATCACAGCAATTTTAGCTGCCTTTACCACTCTGCTGTGTGTGTACAGGAAAGAGCCAATGAAATTGAAAATAAGTGCATATGCGGGTGCACAAAATGATGCGACGCGCGGGCGCTTCGAGAGACGGACGGGTGCGAAAGGTGATTCGAACAAGGCTCGGCGCTTAGAAGGCGTTCGGTTGACACGGGCCCCTGATTGGCCGATATGCCAAGACGATGATCTTCAGGGCAGGACGTCCATACACCAAACACGGATATCCGTATGCCGAGAACATCAACCTCGAATGGTTCCCAGCGTAATGTGGGACATGGGTAAGTGGAAAGCAGTCAGGGTGTGAGCAGTTTAGTACTTGAACTGAAGAATTGCTTCACATTTAGCGCTCACCCAGGACCACGCGGTCGTATTTCGGAGTATGTACGTTGTATTGATGAAGGACATTGGTGTAGGGAATTGAGGCATCAATAAAGCTGATGTTGTACATCTTGTTTAAATTTGACCAGTCAAGCCTCCACTGCCGCCTCTCCAGCGAGATCTCCCGCCGACGGAAGAAGCTTTACACTTTCCTTTACTAGCTGCCTCAAGAGGATGTTCACTCTCCCATTTTTCATCAGCTTTGTATGCAGCGACAGCCTTGTCGAGATCGTAGTCTGCTTGTTCCAAATATAAGAGGGCAACATCATACCTGCGTTGGCAACATGATGAGTCCACGTCAGACATCAACAGAAAAACAAATGTTCAAACTTACTCAGAAACTTTACATCCAACCATGAGTTTCCTGACCTTCCCTTTTCTGATCTCCTCTTCCTCTCCTTCCAGTGGTCTTGGGCTTAAACTAACGCCTCCTTTGTAATATTCTCCGGGTATCAAAATAGTCCTTCGTGCCGCTAGGAGGTGATCTGCATAGAGGCTATTCGTCTTCCGTAAAGCGTCGGCCGGAACACCGTATCGTAGTGAAAGTGATAGTACAGAATCATTGTTGGCGTCTACAAAATGTAGTACGTCAGGGGCCGCATGGCCGGATTTGCCTTTTTCAGAAGTTCGCAGCGGCGCATGCTTGGAGTAAGGTGGAAGGCCATCATCCGCGTCTCCCTGAACAGCCGGTGAGTACTCCGGAGGATCACGAAGGCCTTGCGGGAGCGGCGAAGGGACGAAAGAGACCTGACAGAAGGGACAATATGTGGAGAATCTAGGGTTATCTGTGATGCAACGAGCACATATGGCGCGACCACAACATTCGAGACGGCGTTCGTACTGCGATGGTTTCTCTGTCTTTTCGTCGTATGTAGGGGGGATAGAGGAAAGCAGCGCAGCGCAGGTGCAACAGGCTTCTGCCATGGTTTATATTCTGGTTCCGGAAACACAACGAACAGTCCCTGAGCAATTTGTAAAGAAGTTACAATCGAGTTGGAATGCGGAGGCAAAGTGGCAGTCGGAGATATTTGGAGGCGATTAGGTACGTCATGACTAAGGGTCTACTACATCAACCGTGTCAACTGGTGGCCACAAGATTCGCGAATTCACGTGACAAGAAGGAAAAGTGAGGCATTTGATTCCCGACCATAATCCATTGACGCATGGAAGCTCGACGAAGGTGAATCGCAAATTGGCACTCCGTTATGGTGGTCCGTGAGCGTAGGTAGGTAGTACTTTCAGTTTTGAAGGGTTCAAGCTGAACTGTGCACGGCCCTCTATCGGTCCGTCTATAGTGCCGAGCCCACAAACCGCTCGAACTTTGCTAGTCGCGACGAACTTTTTCCCAGCACCGCTCAGCAATCTTCCAACCTTCACACCTCGCAATCCTTCCGAAGGTATGTCCAAATCCTCACGAGTGCCCTTCAGATAGCCAGGAGATGCAATCGCGCTGTTTTTTGCGAACATGCGTGACACTGCATTTTCTCTGCGACAAGAGCTGAAGACCCCTCAGGTCGCGGACTGAGGGCACTCTCCAAGCTCTGGCTTCTGGAGGCTAACCATGTCACGTACACAGATACCTCAGTCGCCCACTCGCCATTGAGAATCTTACGCCGCCAAAATGGTCAAGACCTCCGTCCTTAACGATGCGCTCAACGCCATCAACAACGCCGAGAAGTCTGGCAAGCGCCAGGTTCTCATCCGCCCTTCCTCCAAGGTCATCATCAAGTTCTTGACCGTCATGCAAAAGCACGGTATGCTCCTCTTCCTCTTCTACCATTCGATATTCTATTTCTTTTTTCTTTCTCTTTTCCCTTCCCTCCTGCTTTCGGGTTGATAACTAGGCAATGGTCTCGCACTCCCCACGACCTTTGCCCTTTAAGTGCCCGATATATTGAATTTAGCGAAGGACTTACACGTCTTCGGATCCTGTTCATGACGTCTGATGTTTAATTTTTCGCAACATGCTAATCATATACCCAGGCTACATTGGCGAGTTCGAGGAAGTCGATGACCACCGCAACGGCAAGATCGTTATCCAGCTCAACGGCCGCGTACGTATTCCTTTCCCACAATTTCACATCCATCGTCTAATTTTGTCTGTAGATCAACAAGACCGGTGTCATCTCCCCCCGCTACAACGTCCAGCTTCGCGATATCGAGAAGTGGGTCGTCAAGCTGCTCCCCTCGCGTCAATTCGGTTTCATCGTCCTCACCACCTCCGCCGGTATCATGGACCACGAGGAGGCCAGGAGGAAGCACGTCGCCGGCAAGGTCCTCGGCTTCTTCTACTAGACGATTGCGATGCGGTGTGCATATACCCAGTACCCGGCCATATGTTTGGTTACATAGGTAGTCCACATTGGCCATGATGCATGAGATGATGAAAAATAAAAATAAAACGTGTCACATCCCGTGCACACTTTATCTCTAAGCTTTTCTCCTGCGATAAATGTACACGTGAAATGCAAACCTTGAACACCCATGCTGTCTCTCCATACTCTTTCCGCCACCAGATCCACAGCCCTACCATGCCAGACCGTAGAGTTGACAAATTTGCACTCCATCCCGTCAATACGAACCCAATCTCGCATAGAATACATCACAATCCTCACCAACAAACAAAAATTTGATCCATCTGACAAACCAAAGTTGTCCGTGTACGTATTTCCAACTGTATAAAGAGACCGTGAGTCGTCCCTACAAGTACTATTCTATACATGGGAGGAAGTCCGGGGGAGATCCATTCCCATAAATGATATTCTTGTTCTCTCGCATGCATGCCAAACAAAAAATCGACCATTCGATACCCATTCAAATCAATTGTTTATTCCTCCCGTTTCAAGGCAACGATTCCACCCAAAAAGGGGACAAAGGGCAAAGACACAAGAAATATGAACTTCCTTAAAATATAGGAAGGTGGATGGAGGTACTTGCAAGACGTACGCCAACATATGCTGAAGAACAACAGCAGCAACCAACAGCATCACTGCAAGAGGAATTGGGGAAAAGGAAAGGGAAAACAAACTTGCTTCCATACTAAGCGCCCATAAATGGATGACGGGGTAAGTGCTGAGTAACTGGTTCACGGCCATCATTCCTCGAAGTAGGGATAAAAAGGAAACCGGTGACAATAAATCTTTGGTGAAATATTGAGAAAAAAAATATAGTTATTGAGGGATAGCGAGAACGCGTTTGTATGTTCTGATGCGTCAAAAGGCAGTTCAAACATCCTCAGGCTGGAACGAGTGCTGTGGGGTTTGCTTTATGCTGTGACGTGGTCGCTCAACGGACAAGAATGCCTGCTTCTTCCGTGGCAGATATCGTCCGGTGGAGCATGTGGTGATCGTGCTGTGGCCGGGACAGAGGGGTTTAGCCGTCTGCTTTCTTTGGTCTAGGCCGCTGCCTCTGCAGGTTGTGGTGGTGCTTCTAGCTTGTTATCTCCGATCAGTGGAGGGCTTGATACCGCATCCAAAGGTGCGGCGTGGAGCGCCGGTTTCTGAGCGGCTTTTCCAAGTGTTCCGTTGCGTTTCTTCTCAAGCACACTGTGTACCCATTCTGCTACTTCTTCATCCACCACAGCTTCAATCGGTTGGGGGGATCCCTTCGGACTTGCGGCATCCGCTCCACTCGGGGCTGCTTTGACTGCTTCAACATCTTCTTCATCCTCTTCCGTGATGGTTTCTGGTTTCACTAGTGGAGCAAGCCACGCGTGTTGAAGGAGCATCGCATAAGTGGGACGCAGGTTGGGGATTTTGTTAAGGCAGCCACTGACGAAGTTTCGAGCTGCATCCGAGTAGCCTTCTTCAGGAAGATCGGGAGGTTCGCCGTCCACGATAGCCTGCATTGACGAATTAGATGGGTGCCTAAGACTGGCATGATTGAAATAACACGACTTACGCTGAGCTGGCTGAAGATGTTGTTGTATGTTTCCGGCGGATAAGGATATCGACCTAGAGCACATTCAATGATAGTAAGACCCAAACTCCAAATGTCGCTCTGCACACTGTAAGTGCCCCCACCTGGATTGGCACCTGCTTGTGCCACTCCACCAGATGATATCCGCTCCGGCGCCATGTAGCTCTGGCAGCCAATGTTGGTCTTTGCAATACTCGCAACCAGGTTGCCACTGACTCCAAAATCGCATATCTTGATTTGGCCCTTGGTATTGATTAGAATGTTGGTAGGCTTTACGTCTCGGTGGATGATATTGTGTTCGTCTTTGAGGGATTTCAAACCCATCGTCGTAGCCAAGGTGATTTTGCGTAAGACATTTTCGGGAATGCCTTCGTGATATAGCTTGTCTATTGAGCCGCCGTCCATGAATTCCATACAGATATATACAGCGCCTTCCTGGAAGAAGGCTCCGTAGAAATCTACGATGTAGGGGGAGGTGCAACGATGGAGGACATCTAATTCCATGATGATGGTGGCAAATTTGGCGTCTTCGAGCTCCAACCGCATTTCCTTCATGGCCATTACAATGCCAGTACCTGCGCCTGGTTGTTTGGCAGCCGTCGGGCTAGATTCTTCACCCTCGAATCCTTTCCGAGACGGCGAGGCGGGTGCAGCTTTGTTGCCGGCTAGACCTTGTCCAGGCCTTCTCATGCGTGGGCGGCTATGCCTAACTTTGTATACTGTGCCGTAGTTGCCCTTCCCAAGTTCGTCCAAAGTATCCACCTCGTCCAGCGAGATGCTGAAGGACATGCCATTGGCAAACTGCACTCCGTCTGAATTGAGGACTGCTTTGCCTTTGAACTTCAAACTCCCCGTCTTTGTGTCGATGAATTCGGCATATTTGTCCATCATGGTCTCCTGTTTTGGGGGAGCACCTTGGTTTCCAGCTCCTCCATTCATTTGCGACAGGGTAAGGCCGGGTTTCTTGGAGGCTGGAGGACCGCCGGGTAAGCCGCCCGGAAGCTTCAGGCCTCGTTTCTCTGCGAGGGATGGTTTCGCGCCTGTTCGGCCGGGTACGGCGGGCGCAGACTGGAAGTTGGGCAGGGTTGGCTTTTGGGGAAGTCGAAAGTTGGCGGGTACACCACCGGGGTTCCCCATCATTGACCCAGGAGAAGCGGGACTGGAGCCTGCGCCTGGAGACATGACATTGGGCCGACCAGGCGGGCCGCCAGCATGCGCACCTTGGCTTCTAAGATTTACCGCTTGTATTCTTGCCAAAATGTCCTGGGATACATTGAGGCCACTGCCGCGACTTGATATGGTGGAGGGGTTTGGGCGTGGATTTCTTGCAGCATTGATGTTGCCCAAAGGGGTTGACGAAGGAGTCATGGAAGGGGTACCTGAAGTAGATAAGGATCGCGCAGACGGTCGAGGCGGCACAAGGGAAGGGCCTGGTGGTTGTTTGGAGGGCGAGTCGGAGAGATCGTGGGGCGAGGATGGGGAGGGAGAGCCAAAGGGGCTATCGGAATCGAATTCATCGCCTGGGGTCGAGGCAGGAGACGCCATGGTTGCGAGGGGTAATCAGGAGCCAAAGGAGGGCGGGGCGGGGAGAGAAGAAGGAGAGGAGGGTAGGTGGGTAGGAGGATAAGGCTGGAGGTGGGATAGGGAATGGGTGGAGAGAATTGAGGGATGGGGTTGTCAGGCCTCAACTCGGAGTGAATGCGTGCGCGTGGAGAATATTTCGATGGGTGGAGGTGTTGACAGTTGGGAGTTGCGGGGCGGCGGCGGCAGGGTGACGTAATCTGAATATAAGGGTGGACAAGGCAGGACGCATACTTTTGCATGGCATACATAGCTACCCTAGCTAACAAGGCCAGGTTGTGTTGTACTGAAGCGCGCAGATCCAAGCAGAGTGACGCAGGGCATACCATTAGGCATTGTGTTCTGAATCTTGATTTCCCATCCATGGTCTTTTCCGGCTTCAGCCAAAGCACTCGGTTAGGTAGGTACATACATAGCCATAAAATCTACACACGTAAGTTGCCCTTGATGGAAGAAGAGTGCTGGCTGCACTGCACTGAACCGCCAAGCTCGATCCGGCCAGCAACAGAAATTTGGGCCGGATGGAACTGAATCCAGTCGAGACACTGTTTTGTTCCGTCTGTTCTACTCTTATAGTATTTATAACTCCTCGGATGTTTCCAGCCTTCCTCGCAGCATGCGATTTTGGGAATACGCGTACATCATGTATGGCCACGCAATAGTCTGGGCATTGCACTACCACAGAGTGCGGCATAGCAGGGCATGGCGGAGGCAGTGCAAGCCTCGAGAGTCAAGCGATTGCACAAGAGGTCCCCGAGATGAGCTTATCAGATGCAGATGCAGATAGGTACAGTACTGCTGTGGTAGGTAGCTGTATCTCTGCGGGTCGCTAAAACAACATGAAAGTCGTGGCAGTCTGGGCCTCCGCCGATGGTTGTTTCTCCATACCCTTTGCCCTTTTTCCCAGTTCCCTCCCACTGGCTCTTCGTTTCCCATAGCCTTTGCCTCTCGCCTCTGCTCCCCTGCTTTCAACCCTAGCTCCTCCGTTGGCACCCGTGGGTCCCGGTATCCTGCGACAAACGTAACCTGTGCGTAACCTTGCCCCGGCCCCGTCCCGTCCAGCTGTGACGCTACGCGCTTCACGATACTTCATCACCGCTTGAACCTACACATCATCTACTTCACAATTTGCATAGTCGTCGCCGCCAGCCGCTGCGCGCTTTGTTGAAAAAAGAAGATGCCTCTCTTCAACACCATACAGTCGCTGCGCATCAGGTCTCTGCCTGCCGACCCCAACAATTTCCTGGCCATGAATTCCGATGCCTACCAGCCATCCAATGGCTTCATGGACGCCTTCAAGCATCATCGCCCACCGCCCCACAGCTCCCATCCCGATTTCGCCAATCTCACCTTGCTCGTCTTCGAGGCCGTCATGGAAGTCGTCTGCGTCAGTCTGCCCGGCTACATTGTAGCTCGGATGGGCATGTTTGATGCCAACGCCCAAAAATTCGTCGCCAATCTCAACACTCAGCTCTTCACACCCTGCCTGAGTAAGTCGCTTCTGCACGTGGAAATGCACATGGACCTCTAACCCATCCTATGCAGTCTTCACCAAACTAGCCTCGCAGCTCAGCGCCGAGAAGCTGCTCGAGCTCGGCGTTATTCCCTTCATCTTCATCGTCCAATTGCTCGTATCCTACCTCGTCGCTCTTCTCGTCTCTAGAATATGCAAGTTTGGAAAGAGGGCCAAGAACTTTGTCGTCGCAATGGCTGTGTTTGGAAACTCCAACTCGCTTCCCATCTCGCTCGTCATCTCGCTCTCCAAGACCCTGCAAGGATTACATTGGGACAGGATACCGGGCGATAATGACAATGAAGTAGCCGCCCGTGGCATTCTCTACTTGCTCATCTTCCAGCAGCTGGGTCAGCTGGTAAGGTGGACTTGGGGTTTCAATGTCTTACTGGCCCCTGCTAGCGCGTATAGCGACGAAGACGAAGGAAGGAATAGCATCATGGAAGACGGCGAATACAGTGACGAGGAGGCTGGGCGTCTGTTGGACGATTCACATTCCGACTACCATTCCGGGAATGCCACGGGCTATACAAGCTATGCCACATCAGTTTCAACAAGCTCTTCGGGAGATTCAGACCCCCTCTACCAACGAGAAACCGCTCCAGCGGGGGCCACATTTGCGACGCCTACAAACGGAAATACAGTAGTGAAAGGATTAGCCAATATAGGCCAAAACGACTACAGGGCCAATGGAGATGCCGGTGACTCTGCTGCCCCCCGTAAAGCAGACGGCACATCCAAGGGGATCAAAGGAGTGGTTTTCCGCGCTAAACGATCCGTCAACCGTTCGACAAAATCTCTCCGTGACGCCATTAGACGAGTTTCTAGGAGTGTCTTCTTTGCTCTACCTACCTGGCTTCAACAAACACTCAGCAAGATCAAGTACTTCGTTGGCAAATTTCTAGCTGGGTGCTGGGAGTTCATGAACCCTCCTCTGTGGGCTATGTTGGCTGCTATCATCGTTGCATCCATTCCTGCACTGCAGCATGCCTTTTTCGATCCCGGCACTTTTCTCAGCAACTCTGTGACGCGCGCTGTGAGCCAAAGCGGCGGCGTCGCTGTCCCGCTTATCCTAGTGGTCCTTGGTGCCAACCTTGCTCGCAATACCCTTCCCCAAGAAGAAACACACTCCATTGAGGATGCAAAAGTAGAGAAGAAGCTAGTCATTGCTTCTCTCCTCAGCCGAATGCTGATTCCCACAATCATCATGGCCCCTCTTCTTGCACTCACGGCAAAGTTCGTTCCCGTCAGCATTCTGGACGACCCGATTTTTGTCATTGTTTGCTTTTTGCTCACCGGAGCCCCGAGTGCTCTCCAACTGGCACAGATCTGCCAGATCAACAATGTCTACATGGGTGCCATGTCAAGTTTGCTGTTCCAAAGTTATGTGGTATGGATTCTACCCTCCACACTCATCTTGGTCATGCTGGCCCTCGAAACTGTGGAATGGGCGCTACAATAGTGGCCGTCAAAATTGTGACGATGGATTATTCACAGGAAGGCGTAGGGTGTATATTTGTACTCAGCAGGACCCTCAGCGGCAAAAAGTGAGATCCGGGTGGTTCATTTGTATATTGAGTTGACACGATTATTGTTATTTGCGATTATGTTTAGACGGAAGGCAACTGTAGGATACCCCAAAACACACTGGTCTTTTCAGTGGTACATGTTTCTTTTCTTTCAGTAGTTGATATATCTCCCTAGTATATATTCATCTTTTCCATCTTTAGGAATTCTCCAAGCCCTAGACCGTATTGACATGTGCGGTAATGTGTTTGTTCAGATGCTTTGTCTCTCGACTGGTGCTAAGCCGCTATTAGGCGGGCGCAGCGTAAATGGATCGAGATCTGATTGTCAGGATTCGCCATGGAAGCTGCAACTACCAAATTCAGATGCCCGCTCATGCCCATGCTCACGCTCTCCATATCACTTTCCCAGCCTTATCTCCCTCCTTCTGATAACCCCGTATAACATGCCAGGGCTGAAAGATAGACGTCTCCGCCCAATAAGATTGGCACGTGAAAGAAGCGGGTCGCGACGCGCACTAACAGCCCTGCTTGAATCCCACACTCCAAACCATCACCACCGACACCGAGATTCCACACTACGAGGGATCTGAGAGAGCTGCCCACCGTCCCAGAATCACGAGCATTGCTTGACACTTTTGTGCTTCTCACCCCTCGGAACAAAACAAGGTCTAGAACACAAGGAAATACTTGGGAGACATGTCTGAACCACCACCCAATGACGCTAAAGGACAGCAGCAGCCATGGAGACCCGAGGAGCTCAACCAGAGCACGTCACCCAGGTCCAATCTTTCGAGAGGTTCGTTTACTATTCCCTTTTCAGGTGCTTCTGTTTCTTGCCATATTCGATGGTTAGTCATGGTGTCGCTAGTCATGGTGTGCTTCAAGCGATTTTGGTACAACATTGCACCCAAAAATATCAAACCTTTTGTGTGCTTCGCACGCTATTCTGTGTTTCTATTTCATGGAAACGAATGGATTTAAGTCCCTCCAACTTTCCATCTCTCTATTCAAGTCAGCCTGTCGAGCGATGATAGAAATAGCGAACCCAATTGCAAAAAATGAGACCCAAACAGCACATACTGTTATAACAGATCTTTCCGTCCAACAATTATATAGCTAATTGCAAAAGCAGTCGTTTCCATCGCCGATCCTGAGATTGAGAGTATCTCGCCGTTGATGAAGGCAAAGAATAAAGATCTCGACCAAGGCGATTACTTTGACCTTGACAAAGCCTCTAGGCAATATCGCGCCAGTGTATCCGGTAAAAGACTATCTGGTCGACCATCTACTGAACGTCTGAGTGTATATGCTAAAACACCGAACCAAGAGGGTAATCCTTCTTTATCCTCACTCCTCTCTGAAGCCTCTGATCCGTCTACATCACGCCATTCGCATGAGAACCTGGTCAAGCAAGTCACGGCTTGGCTGAAAGGCGAGAAGGCTCGACGGGCGACCCGAAAAGCGAGACGAAAAGCCTCCAATGCCGAGAAGAATAAAGAACAGGCTAGCAATGCACCGAGCCAGGACCCCAATGAAACAGAAACGGAAAGGAGAAGGAGCGTATCCTCATCATCCGAAGGTTCAGTCGCTCTCGAGCACCTCGCCGACATCTTGGGGCGAAGCCTTTCTCTCAGATCGACCGATAGTTCATCTCGCCACCACAAGTTATCTCATCATCGAAAGCTTTCGAGCATCATGAAACGCCATTCCACAGTGTCGTCGGGAGAAGATTATTTCGATTCTATAGATCAGCTTGTTCCCAGCTGTGAAGCGATACTGGACAACACTAAAACCTTGGCTTATGGTGCAGGTGGTCCAGAATCTGAAAGCACTGTTGATCTTACCAAGACTACCGGTACAAGACGTGCACAGAAAGAAAAGGAAGCATGGGCCACTTTCAAGTATGAAATTGTGAGACTTACTCATACGTTGAAGCTAAAAGGCTGGCGGCGGGTTCCATTGGATCATAGCGGAGAAATTGATGTCCAGCGACTTAGTGGTGCGTTGACAAATGCCGTCTATGTGGTATCACCGCCAAAAGAGCTACCCACAGAGGAAACGCAGGAAGGAGGTCTACCAGCACCAAAGAACCCCCCACCGTAAGTAAACCCATTTTGAATATGACGCACACGCTAAAATTTAAAGGAAATTGCTTCTTCGAATTTATGGTCCTCAGGTTGAGCATCTCATTGATCGGGAAGCTGAACTACAAATCCTACGACGACTTGCACGTAAAAGAATTGGGCCCCGTCTACTCGGAACATTTACCAACGGACGTTTCGAAGAGTATTTCCATGCTAGGGCGCTCACACCGCAAGAGCTCCGCCTTCCGGACACTTCAAGGCAGATTGCAAAGCGTATGCGAGAACTTCATGAGGGTATCGACTTGCTCGGAACCGAGCGAGAAGCCGGACCTTTTGTTTGGCAGAATTGGGATAAATGGGTCCATCGAGTAGAGCAAGTGGCTACATGGCTTGATCAACAGATCATCGACAATCAGGATAAACCCCTCGAATCATCAGCCGATAAATGGAAAGGACGCGGGTTGGTCTGTGGTGTTGAATGGCCGAAATTCAAAGATGCAGTATACAAGTATCGCAAATGGCTAGACGACCAATACGGCGGTACAGCGAAAGTCAACGAACGGCTGGTCTTTGCCCACAACGACGTAAGTTATTTTCACAGCGACATGACCTTTAAACTAACCCGAGCGGTAGACGCAATATGGCAATATTCTTCGAATGACGCCGTCTGGAGAGTCCCCTCTTCTCTTACCTGCAAACGAACACAAGCAGCTTATTGTGATCGACTTTGAGTATGCTAATGCAAACCTTCCCGGACTCGAGTTCGCAAATCACTTTGTAAGCATCTCATACCACTCTCTGAAAGCATGTTGTAAAAGTATCTAGCTAACAAAAAACGTAGACTGAATGGTGCTACAACTATCATGATCCAGATGCCCCTCATCGCTGCAACACCAAATTCTATCCCACTCCTGAAGAGCAACATCGTTTTCTGCGGGCTTATCTGACGCATAATCCTACCTTCAAAGCTCCCGGTGGATCTTCTTCGAACCCACCCACACCACATCTCGCACCTCTTCATACCTCTGGCAGCAGCACTGCTCTTGCGGCCACGGCAGCGCCAACATCCATCTCTGCATTTATGCTCGATTCCAGAGCTCCTTCTGGAAAGGGAAGCTACGAGGAGAGAGAGGCACAGACCGAGAGACACATTGAAGGTGAGATCCAGCGATTGATGGCTGAAACGAGACTTTGGCGACTCGGCAATTCAGCCATGTGGGTAGCATGGGGCATTGTTCAAGCACATGTGCCAGGTCTGCCAGACTTTGACGACGACGGCAAAGAGACGGCAGACGAAATCACGAGTCAAGCGGCACCTTTGTTGGAGAGCGCAACAAAGGAAGTAAGGGACGAAGCGAAGGCTGAAGGGGAACTCGGAGGAAACGGTGCTGATGCAGCTGATACCTCTGATCCGCAAAATGAGGAAGCGGAATTTGACTATCTCGGGTACGCGCAGGATCGGGCCATGTTCTTTTGGGGTGATGCCGTTAAGCTTGGTATCGTCAAAGCGGAAGAACTTCCCGAAGAGGTGCGCAAAATGGTCAAGGTGGTTGAGTATTGATGGACGAATGGATAGATGGTGGGATTAACGACTGAATGACGATGATGATATGATTCCGATCACAATCGCGGGATTAGGAACTGCAGAACAAGCTACTAGAACTCGATGATTGTGGTAGATATGAGTAGTAGCTACATCTTTAAAGCTAATGAAACGGCTGTTTCGTTCATGTTTCCCTCACTAAACAAAGTGATGCGCATATTCACAATATTTCCGATGCACTTTGTACATATGATTCCGATCGGAAATGGCAGCTGCTGAGGTAATCAACGTGCCACCACACAACCCTGCTTGAGGCCACGGATGCAAATGCCAATCCAGCCTACCGGAACTTTATTCACGGGCTTCCTTATTATTAGAGGACACGCCAACTTCTTTGGACGACAACCCCTCCGTCTTTGATTCTCTCTACATATGCGCCACTACAGTACCTAAATCACTGCCTTTTGTCGCTCCTTATTCACTTGTGTTACATTGCCCACCTTCCACCTTTTGCTCGTAACCGTACTGCCACTCGGCCCAAGGACAACTATTCACCATGTCCGGCGGCACCGACTATACTTACGATGAGCAGGTAAGTCTCTCCACACAAATCAGGTAGATAATTCACTAACAAGCGCTCAGGGTCAATTCTTCCCCTACTTCATCGTCACCTTGACCAGTTTTGTCACCATACCAGTCACATACTCGCTCTTGAAGCCCAGCAAAGGTGAGCGCTGTGCCCGAGCATGCCTGCACCACCTGCTAACATTGGTATAGAATTGGAGAGCACCGCTACGCGTCTATCGACCGACTTCACTCCAGAACATGCCGATTTGATCGATAACCAGCGCAAGAAGCAGAGGAGGCGGGAGCGAAGAATAAAGAGAGCGATCGTTAGTGTGCTAGGATGGTCCATAATCGCGGGCATGATCTACCTCATTGCCGTCACTGCGCGAACGGCGCCAAAAGTCTGGGATCCATATGGTATTCTAGGCATTTCCAGGGTATGGACACGAGGACTCTGTGTGCATAGATCTCTTCTTACTGACTGCACAACAGTCTTCTACCGAAAAGCAGATCAAATCGCGCTACCGCAAATTATCCCTCACCGAACATCCCGACAAGCGGAGGGAGGACGTGTCAAAAAACCTAACAGCTGAGGTCATCAACGATCACTGGGTCGAGGTGACAAAAGCATTCAAGGCCCTTACTGACGAGGAAGTGCGTAAGAACTTTCTTGAATTCGGTCACCCAGATGGAAAGCAGAGCTTCAGCATTGGTATCGCGTTGCCGAAGTGGATCGTTACCGAGGGTCACGGGAAATATGTGCTCTTGATGTATGCGCTTGCGCTCGGTGTCATCCTCCCCTACACTGTCGGAAAATGGTGGTACGGAACTCAGCGCATGACCAAGGACAAGATCTTACTACAAAGTGCGGGAAAGCTGTTTCGCGAGTACGATAGCGACCAGGGCGAAACCGGCGTCATTGGTGCACTCAGCACTGGTGAAGAATTTGTCGAGATATTGGACGGCCACAAAGCGGACAATGGTCTCTCCAAGATTGAGCAGAAGGTTTTATCTGAGACATCTGGTTCGCCGATACCAACGGTGTTGACAAAACAAGACCGCAAGAAGATCGAAGAGCTTGAGGACAGCCGAAGAAGGAAGGTTTTGACACTTCTTTGGGCATATCTTGGTCGTGTCGAACTGGACGATAATGCTCTGAATGAGGAGAAATACGAAATCGCGCCTGTCGCACACAAACTCAATGAAGCGTACGCTTCGATTGCGCTGGCCTACGGCTTCACCAAAGGAGTTCTTTCGGCATATCACACATCCCAAAATTTGATTCAAGCACTGCGACCTGGGGCCTCCCCGTTGGAACAATTACCGCACTTCACACCAGCTGTTGCTACCGCCGCAGAGGCTGAGCATTCTAAGACCCACCTATCGGTTCAGGAATTCATGCATCTCCCTGCCGAACAGCGGAAAGCGCGCGTTGTTGGTACAGGATTGCTTACTCAAGAACAATACGACCAATCAATGTCCGTGGCTTCACAGCTTCTAGTCCTCCAGGTAGAAAAGGCATTTTTCAAAGTTGTGGGAGAACGCTTTGTCACTCCCAGCAGCTTAGTTCAATTTGTTGTTAAGGCACGCTTTGTTCCGGCTGGTGCTACCAATCTGCCTGAAATCAACCCGAAGGACCTTTTAGATATTGACCCAGATGAGGGAGACGTAGCAGCTATCACTGGCCGCAAGGACGATCGTTCGGGCGACAAACCTATACAACCGCCTCTAGCGCACGCTCCCTACTACGCCCGAGACCATGCTCCGCGTTGGCAGATCTTCCTCGCGGACAGCAAACAGGGACGAATTGCGGTGCCTCCTTTCACCTTCACTACTTTCGACAAACCCATCATCGACGAGAACGGTAAGCCTACATACAATGTGCAAACATTGAAGATGCAGTTCGGCGCGCCTCCGCAACCGGGAAGCTACACCTTTGTAATGCACATGATCTGCGACAGCTACATTGCTATGGACACGAAGATGGAAGTGACCCTTGTTGTTGAGGACGCGAGTCACGCCGAGAATGTGGAGGAAGACGGAGAGATCAGCGAGCCTGATGAGGGTAAGTGTTCCATGATCTTTACGAAGGTGAACAGCCACATAACTGACGGTCCCTGTCTAGACACAATCGCTGGGCAAATGCGTACACTCAAGGGTGGTGCTCCTGCCAAGAAACGCAGCAACGATGATGATTCGAGTGACGGCAGTGATACGGAAGGTGACGTCGATAGCGAGAGCGAGACAGACACAGACACGGATAGCGATGAGGAGTAGATCTTGCTCTCGTGAACCCATAGATCTTGACCATTTCCCTGTGGGAAACAATGAAGCTGAGCATCTGCTTATAACGTAGCGTATGGCGGTGTTGCATGAGAGAAGGATACCCGAATGTGGGAGTTGATGTCGGTCATTTTGGATGAAAGGGTCTCGTATTCGTTTCCCGTCACTCGATGGTTTCGAGATTTTTTTGGGCATTTACAGGCGTTATCTTGTAGGCGAGCATGACTTTCTCCGCCTTTGCAACTGTGCTTTTTTTCCTCCTGGACAAAGCAAGACATGGATCAAAAGCTGTGGGAGAGGAAAACGGGGGTAAGTACAAGAGAGTGGGCAGAAGGAACGTCTTTGTTGGCGCAGATTTGTATACCTTTTCCTTTTCTTCTCTTCTCTTCTAAGTCAGAGTAAATTTAGATGTGCCACCATCATGCTCACCATCTGGACCGCATCCCGTTGTCGATATTTGTAGACTTTGTTGTTTTCACCTCTCGGCGGCGCCTCCTTCTAACCATGACTGTGATACCTATAGATTTAATAAAGCAACACGCAGATGAAACACTGCAGTTTTTGTTTTTTTTCTCATCCCCCCTCCTTCCCCCTTCATCCTGAAGCTGACGATGACAAGCCGCCTCAGCCCACGATCCCGCGAATCATGTCACCACTGTCCCGTTTCTGCCGCAACACATTCACACTGGAACGGACCGACGGCACGACACGGCACAGTGCTATTGCGGCTTTCCTACCACGGCCTGCTTGCCTTGGCCACACTTCAGGAATTGAGTTGGGCAGACGTTTGTGATGGCACAAGTGTTTGTAATGTCATCGCCATTTTCTTGTTTGTTGCTGTTCTTTGCCTGTCTTTCTTTTTTTGTGCTCGGTGTCCCGCTCGTGTGCGCAGGAGAGGGTTTCTATATGGGCGTTGTTGGTGTATTCGTGTGAGGATATGGTGGTGTGTTGTGTTGAGTGCGTGTGTACTCCACATGTATGTAGTATGAATACGGAATTATTCACGATCTGATCTCATCAATCACGTCACTTTCGAGCGTCTCAGTCTTTTGTATATCATGCAGCGCCCTTAACCATGATCCAGATCCGCTATGTGCTACTCAAGACTTGTGTGTATGTCCCTAGCCACGTTGTTTCTACTCCTTTTACAGTGTCGATACTGCGAGCAATGACATTGCCACGCGATGTGATATATTGCTATTCTGATGCTTCTCAGCCTTTCGTGTGGTAAGAAATCAAGACCCGAGCTTGTTTGGCTTGTTTTGTCGAGAAGGTGTCCGACCTCTAACTTCCCACCTGTGACCCTCGGATAGAAATAGCCATCCTGGGCGGGTAGGGCAAAGTCGGATAGAAAAACTTGGATATCCTCAACACATTTACAGTGCGGTGATAGTGCTACAATGGCGGAATGAAAGGGGACAAGATTTAAGGGGTGTTGGTTAAGAACAAGGGAAGGCCAAGAGTTGTAGTATTGATGTTAGCTCCGTTCGCTTTTTGTGAAGTTTGACGGCACTTGGAGGTTCCTTGTCGATTGACTAGCCTGAGGAATTGCTTTATTACAGGGTGTACTTTGGCCGGTATTCTGACGCTGTTGACACATGTGTCTTGCTTCCCTCCCGCTCTCCCTCAAACGGCTTGCTATATTTAGACTTGGACTAACAGTAACCTGCCTTTAAGCAACATCACTGAGTAAATGAAGGGTTTCTAAAGGAAATTGTATAATTACACCACCACTAAATGTATACTTAATCAACTACAATGATGTTGCCCCAAGAGACCCGCGACCCAAGCCCAAACTGCCCACAAAAAGTGACGCCCATCCGATCGACGCCAAGCCATCCCCATTGCTTTAGATTGGAATAAGGGGAACAGGTGGATCGTGTGTCATGATTTCACTTTTTAACTGACTTGACGTTAGACGATTAGCGGTGTGTTGCCCCGTGTGTACCTTGTTTAGGGTCATAGGGGTAAGGGACGAATGTACCAGAGGGAACACCGTGCAGTTGTGGATAGGATGTGCGCGCCACTTTTTGTTACTTACCCCACGATCTTGGTGTCTGTTAGGTAAGTCGGTTGGGAGTATGTGGGGTGAGAGGGGTTTTTTTTATTTCTTTCGTCGTTGGTGGTTTTCCTTCTGTTAGGTGGTGTTGTTGTGACATAATGGGGACTTAGTATCGTAGGAGGTACACCACTACCGCCAACATCTTGGAACACGCTTCCGTCCTCACCCAAAAGCATCCAGTTGATACTTGTTTGTGATTTCTTCTTCTTCTTCACTTCTGAAGCACATTCCATCTCTCATGAAGCAAGTCGCGACATAATGTAGCATCCCCAATCCTTTATTCCCCCCCTCACTCACCCAGGCCCGCCTCCAAAACACCGTGGAACGGCACATTTTTGCAAAGGCATCAACATCTCATTAGGCATAATGGTTCATGACTGGAGTTTTTTCTTATAGCATAGCGGACTAAGCACTTGCATTTGGGCACCTGCGACCAGAATCGTGGGTGAGCAGGGGGGGTTGGGACGGCAGGGGTTTCATCTGCGCCTCAACACCACCAAAACGACCATCACGATCCTGATTCCGCCTACGTCGTTCCCTCACCCCCCTCCCCTTCCTCGCGAGATGAGCGCACACAGCCCAACCCGCCACGATTCGGGATCAAACGTGGCTGATCACCTTCACATCTTGGTAGTCCCCACGCCTGGGCATCCCGGTAGCTGCATGATGTGCGCGTGCCTGGGTTCCTGGGGCGGAGAAAAGGTGATCGGATGCCATGGATCCGTGAACGGCCAGCGCTTGGCCAGTACCCTCAGGCCTCTCAGGAGACGAGGAGATGGTTTTAAGCTCCCTTGGCAGCCGTTTTGGCTGTTCATCACTCTGAGCTTGGCGGGGACGGGTGTTCCTCAGGCCGGTGTGCTTTGGGGGGGGTGACGGTCAGGCCAGGAGCAGAGGCTGCAAGACTTTGCATGACAGAGGGGTAAACGGACGGATGCTGGATACCTGAGAGGTCGAATCGGAAAAAGGGACTTAGGAATCTAATATAAGCCTCAGTGATCCGGTTGTTCAGGCTTCTTCACTCACTCACTACTCCACTTCTCCAACAGTCCTTCTCTACGATCCTTTTCGGGTTAATCCCTACCTTTTTCTAATACTTTTTTTTTTTACCTTCTTCGCGACTTTGATAGTCAGCATTGCTTTGATAGCATTCACTCACTCATCCACACCGTCTGTGACGTTTTAATAATCCTTTCTTTACGACTTTTACCATTTATAATCACCCCTTTTTACCATTCACTTCAAACCAATCAACATGATGTCTCTCGTATCCTTTGCTATGCTGGCTCTTGCGACTGGTTTCGCTGGTATGTCCCTTACCCTCCTCGAAACTGAGGCTAGAACAAACACTGACCTTAGATGTAGCCGCCAAGCCAGTGAACATGCCCCGTGCTCTTCCCGACTATGAGAAGCGCCAGATTTCAGGCTTCAACGGCTTCTCCGCCAACAGCTTGAACTCCAAAAACATCTTCGGTAACCAGAACGACTTCAACTTCATCAACGGCTTCCAGAACTTCAACCAGCAGCAGCAGGTTATCCAGGTCCAGCAGCAGAACTTCCAGGCTGTCAACATCAACGGTTTCCAGCAGCAAGTCGTCGAACAAGTCAACCAGGTCCTTGTCATTGACCAACGGCAAAACGGTTTCAACAACAACCTGAACAACCTTTTCAGGCAGACCAACCAGCGCCGCAACAGGAACGATGTGACCACAGTAATGATGGTCGTCACTCAGATCAACGTTGCCGTGGCTGATGCCCGCGGGAACCAATTCCAGCAAGAGGTTTTTGCTCAGAGCCTCCTTGTTGCCAACCGTGGCGCTAGACGCACCGAGACCGTCATGCTCTTCGAGGCCCGCACCCTCGTCGCTCAGGACATCATTGGCGGTTTCGGCGGTCAGGGTATTGGTGCCGGCATTGGCGCCGGCATTGGTGCCAACGGCTTCGCAGGTGTCAGCGGCGGTGCTGCTCTTCCCACCAAGACCCGCGGTGTCCAGCTTCTCGGCGCTCGTCCCACCTGGAGCTCTGTCATCGAGGACCCTGCTGCCACCCAGGGCGCTGCCTGGCAGGCTGAGATTCAAGACCTCCAGAAGGCCGAGCAAGATGGCGCCGACAACGAGCTCAACAACAACCTTGGTCAGCAGGAGGTTCAGCAGAACGGCGAGCAAGCCCAGCAACAGGGCGAGCAGAAGCAGGGTGAGCAGCAACAGCAGGGCGAACAGGCTCAACAGGGTGAGCAGAAGCAGGAATAGATCTACACGACCCTTCGCCATCGAACGGTCAATCATCTGCCTGCCCGGCCTCACGGCTGATGCCTGCTACGGATTGAGGAGGGATTGATGGGCTTTACATCCTGAAACGATGATACGCACTGAATAAGAAGCAATGGATGGTCAAGTGGTGGGCGCATGTTTTGTCGAATGTTATGTTTTTTTGTTCGTTTCGGGAGCTCCATGGTTGGCTACTTGCCTGGCCCAGAGCTATGATAATGATATTGTTTGCATCAACGAATCCAGAGGTTTTGGATCTGAAAGATTGATTGGAAAGGTGTAGGTATGGAGGATGAAAATGAATACTGCGAATAAAAAAAATTCCAGTATAGGAAAAATGACAAAAAAACAATCCACATTGCAGTACCAATCACCCTCTGCCTTCCGAGTCTTGGAGTGAGTGACTTGAGTACGCCGTGTGCGTGCGGTTTGTGTTGACATGGGTAAGGTGAAGGGGAAAGCGCTTCCGTCCTGCGGCGAAGGAAGCAAGCACAATCGGATGAGGAAAGTAAGCGCCGAGTACAATGCACTACGCATTATGATAATATCTGCCACTATTTCTTTCGGAACCACCGACGCCCGTTTTGCCAGTACTTGGGCTGAGCCGCCTCGCCAACTAACACACGTCAACCGTCAAGTAAACCGAGAGGCTTTCTGGGACTCAAAAATTAGGTTGGATTTTTTGGAATTGCGGCACCGCCATAGAAAAGAGCCTTAGGTTGGTTCCTTTTGAAAAGTTCACGACAGACACTGCTTCTTATGGGATGTTAGTATACTCAGCCACGTACCACGTCTCTCGTGAATGAATGGAAGCCGGAGATGAGAATTTTGTCAGAAACCGACCGAATTGCTGACGGGATATAGTATATCTGGTATATGGATGATCTCAAGAGACAGTCTCTGCAATCTTCGGAATTTCTGCAGTGAAATGGAAAAGTTGCTTATGGTCTTGCTAGTAAGTTACTTTGAAGTGGTACCAAGCCTTGTTTCGTCTTTTCACTCACTTATGAGAGGCTGGTTACCTATGTGTCATGTATGCGAACAGATGAGTAATTGTGCTTCCCATGCCTTACTTCTAAGTAGTGCGGCTGTACGCAAGAGCGCAAAAAGATCCTCAGAATCAAATTTTCCTCGGTAGCAATGATTCATTGGTCGTCGATGACCGTGGCGGCACAGTGCGTTCCATGTCGGGAATCCAATATTTTCCAAAAAGGGACAGACCTCCAGTGTGCAGACAGAGCAAACGAGCTGGAATGAAGCAAGCGATCGGCACTACCAACAACGCAGCAGGGCCACAGGATTGAAGAAGTGAAGCGTACATGCCGTCCTCGTCACCCGGAGGCATCGGGGAGAAACATAGTTCGTTGGATAAATAGAACGTGATGGTGGAGGTGGTGGTGGTGGTGGTGCAATTTGCGCCGTTCGAATTGTGGGGATCAGTTGATGCAGCCACAGCACGGTCTCGTACGAATATCTTATCCCGACTTGTGCTTGCCTGGGGTATTTTCCCTGAGGTATCGAGGCTGTAAACGCGCACTTTTCCACACATGCAAGGCAGGGGGTTCATGGCGCATTGCATTTTGGGAACGTGATGGAGTGGGGGCGCTGCAGCGCCCAAAAAAAGGAAGAATCGAGATCATGTCGGAACGGGTCTGCCATGACGCCGAGACTAAGTTCTCCACCGATGATGCGCGAGATTTTGAATGTTTCACCGTCATACGAGGTCGTATGTCGTATCCGTACCCATGTAAGCTCGGTTAGCGAATGGTGATGATTTTGGGAGCGTAAGGTCCGATGGCTGTCGGAGCGTGGGCTCTGCTGCTGATCCAAAGAAAGAAAGCAATTGCAAGTGTAAGACGAAGGGGAAGATGATCAATGGTACACCTACAAACTTGCTTGGGATGACAAGGACCAATGGCAGCGCTTAACTTCACCTTGGGGGCCCGATCCAGCACTCTGGATGAGCCGATCTACAGTACATGCGCCAAACACTATTGGGCATATGTTTTCCAAGCATTCGGGACAAGGATACCATTCCAGTATGGATTTCTACAAGTAAGGGGCCTTGTAGTCAGGACAAGCCACTTGGTCTCGAACGTCATGGATTCGGGTCAGAGCAGTATCACAGTACGAATGCTGAATAGATTCCTGCACAAGGCATGAATAGGGAAGAATAATATATGGAAAAGATCTATCAATAGTGACAACGACATCGACTCAGCCGCGCCATGGCCAAGGCGAGATAGGATACCCCACGTGAGGCACGGCTGTGTGTCTCACCAAGACACGAAGCGATTCCTAAGAGGTGTGGAGCAGAACCTACGGTTCCCGCGTGAACGGTATCGATATATCGTCGGACGATCTGCCTGAATGGGAGCAAAGCAATCACCCGCAGGTGCCATGCTGAGTACCCATTCGGCAGGTCCACAAAAAACCTCACGAACAGACTGGCGCTTTATAATCGACAACGCCTTGACGTACGCCTGGGCGCTATTCTATACGATAGCGGAAGCGCTTGCCGTTCCCCGACTGATTGAATTGCTGGGCCACGTGTGGTCCGCCCATGGTGAGGCGTAATGGCATGCATGTCGCTGGCTTAATGTATGCAAGGGGCGTTCATTTCTTCTTCTTTTCTTTCTTCTTACTTCCACCGGCACCCCCTGTGCCTGCGCCTGCACCTGCACCCATGTCTCCCTGCATCTCAGCCATCATGTCTTGCAAGAAGTTGTCACTTACCCCGCCTCCGGTCAATGCGGGGGAGTGTAGGGGGAGAATGGTGTTCATTTTCCAGCCCTTCGGTACAGCAGGCTCGGGCATCTCCTTGGGCATGGGAACGCCTCTGATTGGCAGCCTGAAAGGTGAGTTCTTTTGGGTTGGGTGCTGTTGCAAATACTTGGAGACGAGGATGTAGAGGTGGTGCTTGTTCTGGACAATGGGAGCCACCACTCGGCCGTTTTGCTTGATCAAGACACGGATACGACCAGGATTGCTCCAGTCCTTGGGGTGAAGCTTGTCTGGCTCAAAGACAACACTGAGGCCAAAACTTGCGACGGCATCTGCCATTTCACGAGCCAAGGGATTCTCGACAGCAAGTGCGGCACTCACGCGGCGTCCTTCGGCTCTTGTACGTGACTTGTCAAAGTAGACAGGGTACAAGCACTGATAGTGTTTTGATTTCTCGCGGTCAGCTGTCACCACGCCGGGCCCTTGGGGTTGAAGCATCTCCTGCGGCATGGGCGGCATGGACGACATGGAAGACGAGGCGGGGACTTGGGAGGGGGTCATGAGGGAGGATAGGTTGGAAATGTCCATCTCTTCGGGATCCGAGTCGGAATCGGAGACTTCTTCCACGCGAGGATTCATGGCGGGCGGGCGGCGGTCGGCAGGGGCAATGGAACAGACAGAGGCGGCGGGCAAGGTTGCTGGCGTGGTCGGGAGAAGCACAGCAGGCGGCTAGCAGCGCGGTCAGCAGGCAAGCAATTGCGGTGAGCCAAGGGCAGATGTGGTGCGACTCACGGGGGGGTCGACAAGTGCGTCGGGAGAGCCGAAGAGAGGAAGGGCGGCGGGGCGTGGCAAGAGGTGGTTGCGGTGACAATGGCGATTGCGGAAGTGGTGCTCACAGGACACTTTTTTCGCAAGTCAGGTAACGATGAGGGGGTGAGGGGTGATGTGTGTTGACCATGAGAGTGATGTGATGGCGCCAAACCCAACAGGGAAGGGATGCTGACTGTGCGAGAGAGTGAGCCGAGGCCGGTGCCGGCCCAAGGCAGAGAGAACAATAGAAAGACAATAAAAAAGCGGAGAGGAAGAAGAAGAAGTTCAGAAAAGGAGCCGGGGGGGGGGTGATTCGCCTATGCCGCGCGCGCCAAATGAATAGCCGCTGGCCGCCACGTTCCTTGATGTCGGGGACTCGAATTCGGGGCTGAGCGTAGTGGCCAGGTTATTTTAGCATGTCACCGCACCGTCGCCTTAGGCTATAGGACGGATACATGGTCACCGGCGGGCACGGTACGGTTCGCTGCTACGGACGGTACGGTAAGGTGAGACCGGTTGAGCCGGTGTCTCGTCCAAGCCGGCCGCACCGCTCTTTGGTCGGGCCGAACCGAAGCAGCAAAAGAGAGAGGACAAGTTACAGGATGATGATGGTGGTGGTGGTGAAGAAGAAGATGATGATGTAGCATGTTACATACAGCACTTGCAGACCGACTCGAATCAATCATTGATGCCAAAAGTTAGTCTTACTTCCACAAGCCGTGCAATTGATAGGTAGGCGGCATTGTCATCCGTTGGGCAATGACGAGCGAAGAGATTGCCATCCCTATCGGCCTTCTTTTCCTTGCCAGTCGCCCCATGTGCCCCTTCGTGTTGTCTCTCGCTGCACCTCTCCCCTTTGGGCCATCCGTGTGCGGCTCAGCTTTTCCCTTCCACCATCACCTCTCCAGTTGCCCTGAACTTGACAAGACCATGCCGTGCTACTACTTGGTCCATTAGATCCTATGCTCCCTCCATGGCCTAACAATGGCTTGAAGCCGTAGTGCACTCCCCCTGCCTCTTATCTCCCCAGGCCTGCATCTTCATTGGGACATGTATAGCCTCAACTATGTACTATGTACCGGTAGCTGAGTTCAACCAGCCCGAGCACAGTGCAGTGCAATGCAGTGCGGTGCAGCGACCAGGTAGGTTAGGTAGCTAAGCTGCATGCACGTATCCATCAATGGATGTCGTCGCCTTGTCACGCTTCGTCACATGCCCTGTCAAGCAGCAAACCCATGGGCCTGCACACATCATGTAGCTATGTACACATGCAGCCCTTCACCGTTCATCCTCGTGACCATCTTCAAGGTTCCCTACCTGCTTTGCCGTCTTGGCTCAGCCATGGCTTCCATCAAGCCTTCGTACGGCAGACGTCGTAATCGTAGCTACCTACCTACTTATCTACCTACCTACTACATAGAGTAGTACCACTACTAGTCGTAAGGGGTCACATCAGCCTCGCCTCCATCCCTCTCCCCAAACAAGCAACCAACTAACTCCCTACGCCCCCGTTCGACATGTACATGCCTACCGACATATATATACCAACACCATGCCGGTTCGCAGACGTTGATCCAAATCGACGCCACACCCAACTTCATCCCTGCGTTTCGGTTCCTGCATAACGCACTGCAACTCTTACGCCCACCTGCATGGGGCAAAGGTAAACAGGAAACCCAGCATGTGGCGCGGGGATTTTTGTCGAGAGAAAAAAAAGGTTCGGTACATGATCGTGTACGCCTCGGCTGGGATCGCTACAAACAGCTTCACTCCAGAAGACTCTTGTCCATTGAGTCAAACGCAACCTTGCCAGCCGGACTCCCATCGTCGGGCGCTAACAAGGTTAGGCTGCTTCGGCATGCCGAGAAGGAGCTCTTCACATGGTTCCTCCTCCTCCTCCTCCCACTGTAATGATACCGTGACAGGTTGCCTCAACTAGTTCACTTGTGCAGGTAGCGCCGGGGCGGGGCTGTCGTTTCCAACAAACGGTGTGGAAGCGAGGTCGGTCAAGGTGAGATTGACATGTATATAAATAAGCCGGTCTGCCTGCTTCTGCCCTCCCTCTTCATCTCACCCTATTCGTACCTATACTACCCCATTGACTCCTCCCTCACTCTTCATCTGTTTTAGCTCTTCATCTATCCACTCACCATCATGCCCACGAGAGCTACGGGTACGCCTCGTGCGCTTCGTGCATCCCAGGCAGTCCTCTCCCCAACACCTGTAGCATTGCTATCTTCGACTTCAAAGCCTCTTGCCTCTACCAATCCATCATCTGCTCATGGCTCAACAGAATCATACCATGCCGTATTCCCACGAAACTTCAACAAGAAACCGCTCATGGCCACTGGAGCATCAGGCCACTACATGCTCACCGCAGATGGACGGCGAATCTACGATGCGTCCGGTGGAGCCGCCGTGAGCTGCTTGGGTCCCGGTCCGATCGAGAGAGTCCGGCGTGCTATCGATGATCAATATCTTCTCGTGCCATATTTGAATCCGGCCATCATGACATGCCAAGTCATCGAAGATTGTGCCCAAAGATTTCTTGCCACCACGAATGGAGAGATGGCGAGTGTGAGATTCTATAATTCTGGCAAGTATACAGTCCATCTCAGCTACGACCCCTCCTTCTGACGAAACAAAGGAACGGACGGGTGTGAAAGCGCCGGAAAGGTGGCCTTGCAGTATTGGAAGGAAAAGGGGGAAGATCGCAACGTGATCATCGGTCGCTTCCAGTCGTACCATGGTACCTCATTTGGTACTTTGGCTGTAGGTAGCCACAAGCTGCGACGGGACATGTTTGAGCAAAACATGATGCCAGCCATGCACGCACTGCCTTGCGATTCCTATCGTGGCCAGCGTGATGGGGAGAGTGATAGGCAGTACGTGGCTCGTCTCATGGAAGACATGGAGGCTCAAATCGTGGAAGCCGGAAGAGAAAAAGTTGCCGCAGTCATCATTGAGCCTGTCGTTGGAGCTGTAAGTTCTTATTTTCCTCGACGTGAGTTATACTTGACGTTGGAGAAGAGTTGTGGAGATGGTTCCAGGTGTATGGTTACACTGCATGTCGGTTAGCAGCTGCATAGCCAGTCGTTGGCCAGCATTGGTCTCGCTAACCCATACTCTGCATGAGAACTGGATCCATGTTGCTAACCATGGGAATAGGCCCTGGGTTGCATGCCACCTGTTCGCGGCTACTTGAAGGCTTTACGGGATCTCTGTGACAAATACAAGATCCTTCTGATTTTTGACGAAGTAATGTGTGGCACGGGCAGAACGGGCAAAATGTTTGCCTGGCAACACGAGAATGTCGTGCCTGATATACTGGTCGCTGGAAAGGGTATGGCAGCAGGGTCTTTCCCCTTGGCTGCCATGTTCATCAGTAAACGCTCCGGGATATACGAAACCATAAGGGACGGCTCCGCCATTCTCAATCACGGATATACTTTTGAGAATTTCCCGCTAGCATGCGCCGCAGCCCTCGAAGTCCTCAGCATCATCGAAGAGGAGAAATTGCTCGCCAACGTCGCCAAAATGGGCGAACTTTTGAAGCAGAGGCTCAGGGACCAGCTTGAGGACTTTCCCAATGTCGGGGATATCCGTGGGTGGGGTTTGTTTCAAGGGGTATGTGCTCTCTCTCTCGAGACGACACCGTGAATGCTTCGCTGACACTTCGCAGCTGGAATTCGTCAAGAACAAATCAAGCAAGGAGCCCTTTCCTGTGACTGATCACATCTCCGAAGAGATATCTCAGCTCGGTACAAAACATTTTCTTCTTACAGGCATGATCGATGCAGTATACTGACTGGTGCAGCGCTCGAGAAATACGATATCCAATTCTATCCTTGCGGCGGTTCCAATGGCAAAGATGGCCAATATCTCATCATCGCGCCCGCTTACAACATTGACGAGAAAGATGTTGATTTGATCGTCGGCAGGTTGAAGGAAGTGATCACGGAGTACTTCACCACTCGCAAGAATCTCGAGGTGGAAAGCTCGTAAACACGACTCACGCGTCACGAGAACAAGCGTGATCAATGGGACAGTGACAAATTGAAAGCAGGTTGCTTCAAAAGCATGGGACATGGTGGGCGGCATTTGTGTTTTGTTGTTCTGTTAAAAGTGGGTTTAGCGGAGTGTCCTGTTTGAGCATTTTTGGTTGGCCCGGAAAAGAACAATTAGAGGTGTGGGTGGCTTTTTGAATTGTGCGTGTACGCAAGTACTTTTTTTTCAGTTGGATGCGATGGGAGGCTTGTTTGGGCTTTTTGGGCGGCAAATTGCGTATCATTGCGATGTGGGTGGGCAAGTATTTTCTCCTTTTGTCTGTCTTTCACTTGTTTGATGAGTCTGTTTGGCTAAATTGTTCTCTTGTTTGGAGACTCTTTCGCTCCCCTTCCTTATTTCCTGGCCAAGTCTCTTTTCCCGTGCGTCTGTTGCCCTAATGTCGAATCTACCTACCCAGATGAACAATACAAATATATACACAAGTACATCCCATCAACCGAAAAAACTGCTGCCCAATTCGCACTTGATTAAGGAAAAAACAGCAGACGGGGAAAATCTACAGCTCTCGAGACAATCAACTCTTGACCAACTAAACCTTACTCGCCCACAAAAGAGAAAGCCCTTTTCACCCTTAGTTATTCCCTGCTAATAAAAACTATCAAAGTTATGTATGGTGCGATTGATATGTATAGATTGGACGTCATGTCTGTGTAAGGACTAGTGTGAAAGTTGGTTAGTTGTATATGTATTATGGATACATTATACTTTTTTGGAGTCCAGTCCCGGGCGAAGAGAAAGAAAGAAAAAACCCATTAATGGTAGACCACGCGGTTTGTGTATATTACTATAAATAAACAAACTGATGTCCGTTTTAGAAGTTAAGGCCGCCCACCTCTTCCTATCACTCCTTTTTGGTTTACAGTGTTTTTATTGGTTGAGGCAGAATCCATTCTGAATAAACGGTCCAAAAAAAATTACGAATAAATGTATTGAATAGGTAAATGATTTGTTCAATCGAGGCCTTATTTCAAGTAGGTATGTAATTCGCATCCAATTAGGTATGTTCCTCCCTCCCCTACCTCGTTCGCCATCAATCGTACGATGTCCAAATGAGGCTCCGTATCATCATCCAACATCAAATGACTACCCAAGAGAAAGCAAAAAAAAAAATAGAAAAGACGGTGAAGCAAACAAGCAACCATAGCCTATCATTAAAAAAAACATTTTCTCCCTGGGTTGGGGGCGTTAACTACATACCTCACACTAGCTTATCATCATCCTCGTCCGTTTCGTCCTTCAGATCTTTTTTTTTTCTCGCCCTGATTCTCGGGTCGACCATGGCTTTCTGGGTTCCCTGTGTCGGATGACTCGCAAACGTACACACGGCATCCCGAACGCGCGCCGGTGCGCGGATCTGAGTGTTGGTTCCGGGCTCCGCGGGAGTGAGGGAGGGAAGAGGAGCGGGAATGTGGCCTGATGGATGGTCCCTCCCGAACGACATACATACATGGAAGGAATGCTGAGTCATATCAATATGTGTGCTGGTGTGTTGCTCAGTTGTTCTTCTTCTCTTTTTTTTTGCTATTCTAAAAAGTTTCCTCTTCTCCTAGATACTGCGCTTGCTTGTGTACGTATAGAGATGGATCAAACAAGCAATTGGGTCTGCGTAGGCAAACTTTGGTCAACGTTTTTTTTTATACCCGGGGAAACAGGTCCCATCAATGACAGAAAATGAAGTGCAATATTTCGGCCAATGCTGATCTAAAAATTGAGTGTATCCATCTAGGTACCCATGCACGTGTGACGAGAATAATCTTCGATGACTACATTGTGGCGAAAAGAAAGGACGATGCAAGGAAACGTCGATACAAGTACATCCATGCATCAAACATACACGAGATATGTATGTACAGGGCAAAAATCGAGTGGAGGGGCACCAATCACACCAACGACTGGAATCAAAAAAAAAAAGAAAGAAAAAAACAATGACAGGATTTTACTAAAGAAAGACCAATGAAAGAAGCGGTCAGATCCATAAGCAGATCGCTTTTTTTTTTCTCTCTTGTGCGATTATCGGACTTTATTTCCCAGATGTTGGCAACACCAAGCCCAAGCCTCCACGGCAAGCACAGTCATGCTTAGGTGTGTGTGTGTATGCGATGGGGACTCGCTTTTTCGGCCGTAGGGATTGGATATTTTCTTCTCTTTCGTTCGTTCCAGGGGAAAAAAAAGCTAGTCTACACAACTAGCGGACTGATCACACTACATCTATACATGTACTTATCCTCGTGCTCTGCTCTGCTTACCTACCACTTTACCTGCACTCGTACATGTCATGCAGGGTGATCGTATCGGCCGATAGAAGACCGAAGGAACAAGTTTACATATGCAGCTACGTACGTACGTACCGTACGCGTGTGGGTGTGGGTGTCGAGGAAGATGGATGATTGATGAGTGAGGAGGGCCCGAGAGGAGGGGTAAGGAGGAACGAGGGAAGGTGATGGCCGTGCAGTATGACCTCATCTTTTTCTTCTCTTTTTCTCTTCCCCCCTCTCCTCGTTTCCGTTGTCGGTTGGTCGCATCATACGGTAAGTGGATTACTGTGCATGAGATTGTGGTGGAGCTGGATACCTAGGTAGACTAGATTTATTAGCTAAGCGAATCTACTGCTTACACGGGTACGGAGAGGGCGACGGCCGGAGTGCGTGCAAACGTGTGATGATGTTAGGCATTAACTAATGACTCTCACATCAGCTTCGCGCGTGCGTGCGTGCGTGAATGCGTGATTGCGTTGCTGCTTGCCCTGCCTGCTTGCTCTGACAGTACTGTAATCCATCGTGCGCTGCTGGCCTTGCATCACATCATAGCAAAGCAGGCCTGGTTGGTTATTGCTAACGTTGGTACACAAGTTGGAGATATGATGATGATGAGAAATGTCACGCCGCAAATTGCAATATCCTCGTTGGGGTTCTGCTCATGTACCGCTCAATACCGAATGACCTAAGCGCCTTTTATCTTTCTTGCGTGGTACAACATGGCACTGATGAAACGAATTGGAAAGCCCATGTGATGAGTATCTAGGGAGTCAGACACCGTCGATGTTTTTGGCATCTATATCCAGTAGTGTTACCGATAACACGAAGCTGCCGAAATGTCAGGCCGAGAGTCTGGAACGGGAGCCACGACAAGACGTTCGTTCCATTTAAGCGCTGCGGCGAAGATACTCCACACCCATTTTCCGTGCCTTTTTTTTTTTTTGCGGTTACAAGTTATACAAATCCACGTTTTCTCCCCCCTCGGTTGGACAGCGCGTGCCTGATTTACATTGAATGCACTGTGCCGATGGCCCACGCTCAGCAACATCTGCAATGGCGAAGGCTGGGGGGCGA
The DNA here is from genome assembly GCA_023627715.1 of Periconia sp. R9002. Lineage (NCBI taxonomy): Eukaryota > Fungi > Ascomycota > Dothideomycetes > Pleosporales > Periconiaceae > Periconia > Periconia sp. R9002. Next base: position 225,125 of record JAMAHW010000013.1, on the reverse strand, counting down.
CGGTGCAACGGCAGCCTTCTTACCAGCTTACAACATCCAATGTATGAATTAATAATTACGTGGGAAAAGCAAAAAGGGCAGTCGAATCGTTCGCCTAGGAGTAAAGGGACTCGACGCCCTGGGAAACACAATTTTCTCTCTCTCTTGCGCTGCGGCTGTGGCAAGATGCACGGGTCAAGTGCTGGTTTCGGGCATCCCTAGGACCGAATGGAAATGAGTGGTGGGCTTGTTCGGCTGCTTCAAGGCAAAGGACTCTAAGCGCAGGCAGGGCAGGGCAGTGCAGTGGCAGCAGAGCGGAGCAGAGTGCAGAGTGCAGACAGGCTGCTGAGAAGGAACGACGGATCAATGTGCTAATATATAGTAGACGTGCGTCCGCGACTCGTCGGATTGTCAGCCCGACGTCTGGGAAAGGAAGAAGCATTGGTAGGTATTCTTCGAATCACGGGGATTGCTGTACCACGCCGCAGGGCGTTTGCTTTCCTCCCTTTTTTTTCTTTGCTTGGCTGGCCCTGTTGCTCTCTAGCAAACACGCAGCCACAACAACAAGAAAGGCCAGACAGGGCCGGGCAGACGGCCGAAGAGGTTCAGTGATGGATGACTACACTGGTACCTTATTCGATTATTAGGTGGGATGGGGGTGGGTGGCATGTTTTTCAATCGGTTGAATTGAATGGGTTTAGCTACTGGCCCCATGCAGCAGGTGACGTTCATGGTTAGTTATTGCAAAGGAAAGGCCACCATCCATCATTACTTACCGATATTTATGCTGCATTGGACGGACTTGATACGCTGCCTCATGGAGAGGAGAAAAAACCAAGAAAGGCGATGAGATGGCCAGTCAGTCAGGAGGGAACATGTTCAAATAGGAAATGCCGTGTGTGTTGTGAAGACCAGGTGTACAGATCCAAGGTTTGTGGTGGGGATGGGGCTCATGGTGTGGTGGTGGAGTAAAAGGACACCCACTCCATATCTATTGTATTGTAGATAGGTACATGTATCAATGTATGTACAATACATGTATATACGAGTTCCAGGTAGGCCAGCATGATTGTCATGGCTGATGAACTTCTTCATATCGTCGTCGTCCTGGTCTTGGCATGTGTGGTTATCTAGCCTTGCAGTCAGAGTCCTCTCTTGTCTTGTTCGTCTTGGTCTTTTCTTTGGGCGGGTTGCTATGGCTATGGCTATGGCGCGTGTTCCCTTTTGCCAATGACGCTTCGCTAGATGGTGCACGAGCCCACTCTCCGCTCTTCTCTCACCAGTCCTGTCTTGTCTTGTCCAGCCGAACAGAACCATCACGACCGACAGCCTCCGCTGCTCTGGCATGCATGCTTCCACCCTCCATTCTTCCCAAAGGGCTCTCTCTGCTACTTGTCTGTGACCCCACTCCACCCTGCTCGTCACTGTCACTGCCCATGGTCGTCCTCTAGCCACCTCTCGACGCCTGTCAAGAGCCCTCCTCCCTCGGTCCGCTGCCTGTGATAGCGGCCAGTGTGCTCTGCGCCTCGAGAAGTCGACGGTAGACGGCCACCGTCGCCCGAATTTGCATCTCCTGCCCGCTAGACTCACTACCGCTACACCGCGTCCCCCATCCACCACGTCCTCCTTCACCCTCATCTCGCTCTGCCTCCCACCGCCGCCCAACCCCATCAGCGTTTCAAACCTCCACCCAGGCACCCTCGTATCTACTCATCGCACCCCCCCGGTGACGACCGCACAGAGACATGTCGGCGCCTTCCACGGCCACGGCCACGCTACCACCTCATCACCAGTTCTATTCCCACCATCAAACGTATAACCCGTCCCCCTCCAATGCTCAGCTCGCAAACGGAAACAGCCGCATAGCCAACACACTATACACCGGTTACTCCAGTAGCGCCTCCAACCCAGACTTGCGTCGGACCACGACCGCTCATCGAAATTCCAAGCAATTGCCTCCTCTCTCTGCCAGCGCCGCTTCCGACATGAACAACAGAAAGCAGAAACCCGATTGGGCCGCCTTCTATAAAAATGGTATCCCCAAGGAAGTCATTGTCATTGACGACGATGACGACGAGCCTGCGAGGCCTCCTCAGCGTCCAGCCCAACCCGTGCGAACCGCGACCAACGGATCAGCGAAACATGCCGACAAGAAACGCAAGACGGCCGCCTCGACTACCTACGATCCTGTTTACAACCAACACACATCGTATTCAACCACCCAAACACCGGCCTATTACGACTCGCCGAACCACTCGGCGTCGACCGACAGAACCACTTCCGCATTGACCAACACGGCCGCTACTTCGCTTGGCTCTCAGACCAGCATCGGGAAGCACATTTCCCCGCTCGACAGCAGCGTGGTAGGTCAGAAGCGGAAGCGCACTCGCGCCGCAGCGCTGGACGAGGCCAAACAGGCCAGGCGTAGAGAGCTCGATGATACAAGTCCCTTCGCGCTCTACCAACCTCCCCCGAATCCTGTCATCAAGGCCAAAGACGTCTATGTTCAGGTGATTCCCGATGTACGACTCCTAACCCCACTCACTGAGATGTAGTGCTAACTTGTTCATAGCGAACCATCACAAAGGATCAAAAAGTCGACGACGAGGATGGCCATTACATTGTCAGCCCTGACAATGATCTCACCGAGCGTTGTATGTCCTCGCCTCTCCTACATTCATCATTGTCGTACTGACTTTCGGATAGATCAAATCCACAAATTGCTCGGCCAAGGTACCTTTGGCAAGGTCGTTGAAGCTTGGGACAGGAAGAAGCAAACAAGATGTGCCATAAAGGTCATCCGCTCGGTACCCAAATATCGCGAGGCCTCACGTATCGAGCTAAGAGTCCTGTCGACCCTTGCCTCCAATGACAAGGACAACGTGAACCGGTGTATCCACCTCCGAGACTGCTTCGATTTCCGGAATCACATTTGCATCGTCACGGATCTTTATGGGCAGAGCGTGTTCGACTTCTTAAAGTCCAACTCTTTTGTCCCGTTCCCATCCTCACACATCCAGAAATTTGCGAAGCAGTTGTTCACCAGTGTTGCTTTTCTACACGATCTTAACCTTATCCATACAGACCTTAAACCGGAAAACATCCTTTTGGTGAACAACAACTATCAAACATTTACATACAACCGAACCGTCCCTTCCTCGTCCACGCTGACCAGCCGTCAAGCACGCCATCGCAAGGTTCTCCTTGACCCCGAGATCAGATTGATTGACTTCGGCTCCGCTACCTTCCAGGAGGAATACCACTCATCTGTTGTGTCTACCCGTCACTACCGTGCACCTGAGATCATTCTCAACCTCGGATGGAGTTATCCCTGCGACATCTGGAGCATTGGCTGTATTCTGGTTGAATTCTTCACTGGAGACGCTCTGTTCCAGACGCACGATAACCTCGAGCATCTCGCTATGATGGAAGCTGTGTGCGGTGGCAAGATTGACCGAGAAATCATCAAACAGGTTTACAAGGAACATCGCAATTCGCGAAGCTCGTCATCGTATGTCCAACCATGCTCTTGGGGTGTGCTATCCTGTGCTAACAAGAACAGGGCCTCTCGGTACTTCAAGAATTACAAACTCGATTATCCTAATGCGGACACAAACAAGGGCTCGAAGAAATTTGTGAAGGCAATGAAAAAGCTTCATGTATGTTTAGACCGGTATAGAACGTGGACTCAAACTGACTTGACCAGGAAACAATCCCACCACACACCGAGTTCAATAGGAAATTCCTCGACCTCCTCAAGCGAATTTTCGTCTATGATCCCAAGAAGCGTATTACTGCCAAGCAGGCCCTTCAGCACCCGTGGTTTCAAGAGACTCTGATGGACGACGGTACGGAAGCACAAAAGATAAGAGTCGAAAGGGAAAAGAGGCAACGGAAGCTGGAAGAGGAACGGAGGATGCGAGACCGGGCACCGTATTGAACTGGCTCTGACAGTAAAATCATGTCCAACAAGAGCCCATATTTTATCATCACCAGCACTGGGTTAGGCGCACGGAAGGAATCTTGTCTTCTGCTTATATTACATCTTCTGCATTTACGAACGGCGACATGATGCATGGAGGAATCCTTTGGAACTAGGCTACACAAGCGTGAGCTTCTTCTTTCAGGCGTTCGATTGACGGCGTACAACTCAAACCAACCCAAACCATGTTATCATTCTTGGCTATCATTTTTCTTTCAGCTTTGGCTGGTGGTTGTTGGTTTCTCTCCTTTTATCCTATTGGTAGGGAACGAACGCTTTGTGTGATTCGAAGGGCCCGTCTTTTTAGTATCTGAGTACATGCATGCATTTGCGTCTGCATCAACCGCATGTTCAGTAGCTCTGCTGCGTGAGACCATGAAAAGTTGAATCTCTCTTCGCCGTCATGGCCCAGGATGAGTGCGGGCAGAGTAGGCCACGCAGAATCCGAGTGTACATCGCATAGACATATTGGGAAGTGATGGAGGCCTAGTAGGATTACTGGCATCTCGGATCATCTAGAAAATGTTGGCAAGAAATCAGAGGATCAACATATAGGTACCTATATACTGTATACTACGGCGCGAAACTGGGGCGGCTTTTGACGCATCCCAAGCAAACTATCATAATTCTTGAACTACACTGCTTTTCCAATCACCTACGACACTTGCTTGAGTTGTCGCCTATGAAACGTTTTGCGTCTGCTGTTGAAGCTTCATTCATCAGGTATGAAAGACCCGCCGCATTTGAAGGGATCAGCCGACGAGAACATTTAATATTGGCTGAACGGAATGACATTACCAGGCGGGGTTCACCAATTCGTTTACCAACAAGGACATCAAACTTGCATATGCGGAAAGCGTGGCGAGACTAGGATGATGTTCTTGCCAAGAGTCTGAAGGGCCAATCGGAGGGCAGCAGCTCCAGGTTCCTGTAAACATGCATCGCGGTAAACACTGGGTAGCTTGAGGGCGCGTTCAAGTGAAGCCGGACAAGACATATATTGTTACCACGACTGAACATTCAACCATGCGCTTAGTGATTTAAATTGGACGGGGTTACAACGAAGAGCGACATAAATATTCCACACCAGGCCCGTCCTATTCGACTATTGCTGTGAGGCCTCTTGAAGAGAGACGGTCCGTACCAAAAGTGTCGCCAATTGCGCGAGAAGACGGAACACAACAATCCCAGAAGATTGACGAAGATGGCAAATTCAAAGCAGCAAGAAAATCTGCTCCTTACAGAACATTTCTCATGGCCTCCAATCGTACGTTGCACCTTCTTCAACCCCAGACAACGGTCCACCCCACTTGCATGCACGAATGCGCCAACGCACATATCTTCATGCCCCCTTCCCTACAAACTCTGTCCTGACTTCTGTACAGTCGCTACTTGACGATATAATCAACGCCGTAAACGAAGTACTGTATAGATGCACTGATACCTTCGAAACCGGCCTTCTATCCGCCGACCCCTCACTCCTTGGCTTCGATTCACTATACGCCTCGCGCTCGCCGCCGACCGTACCTGCCGTTGACGAAGATGGTAACAACATATACCCTGAGGCGAAGCTGGAGATTGAGGAGGGTACACTGAAGCTGGAGACGCTTATGGAGAATGCGGTGGATCGGAATTTCGATCGCTTGGAGATCTGGTGTCTAAGAAATGTGCTGTGCCTGCCCAAAGATGAAGGAATGGCTGATTGGGTGAGGTTGGGAGGATATGAAGTGAGTATACACCGCTGCGGGAAGTAGAATATGAGATATCATAAAGGCATCATGTCTAAGAGGCGGTGTTTCCAAACAGATCACTGATACAACAGTCTCACAGAACCTCCGCATCCCCTCAAAAGACAACAACCTCACCCCCGAAGTTCTCTACTCCCTACGCCGCAAACTCGTCGAAACCAAAAAACTCAATGCCGCCCTCGTCGCCGAACAGAAGCGCAACGAAGCGCAAATCGCCCGTCTCCGAGCCCTCCTCCAACCCTCCACCACAGTCCCCAAACCCGAGCCCCGACCCTCCACATCCCCCACAAAACCCTCGTCACAAAACCGCGGTACTGCAGAATCACAAACAACACCAACTTTCGCATTCCTCACGCACTCGCAACCCTCCAAAGATCTAGGCATAAAGCCTCTCCCAACCCCCCTCCCCACAACATCCACCACCGCAGACACAGCCACGGCACCAGAATCGCTCACCCCCCTCTCAACACACACCAACTTCACAGCCTCGCAACTCCCCTACCTCCGCCAACTCCTCGCGTCACTACGTCCCCATCTCCCCGCGACGGCACTGCCCTCGCACAGCACGAGTGAGAAGGAAGAATGGGCCAAGGAGCGCCGCGCGTACGTAGAGAGTCAGAGTAAGCGGGCTTTGGAGCGGCGCGGGGTCGATACCAAGGATGGAGTCGAGGGCGTTGTGGAGGGCGCGAGGTTGCGGGGTGAAGAGGTCAGGGGGTTGGAGGGGATCGTGGAAGCGCTTGGGGGTAAGCGTGGTGGTGGTGTAGAGGAGAGAACGAAGGGGATGCGGATGGATGTTGATGATGAGCATGGTGGTGGGGATACGGGAGCGGGCGCTGAGGGAGACGAAATGGATGTTTCGTGATGACGCCGTCGTAGAATGCATTTGAATCACGAGTAATGACACCAAAGGCTGGGAACCATCTATCTTTGTTCTTATGATGATGATTTCTGGGCTCTTTATGAGGGTGGATGGCAGTCCTTTTTGTTTCCACCACGTCTTTTTTCCTCTCTCCATCTTACTTTTCGGATCCACAGCAGTTTGTTGCTTTGAATACAGTCGAGCAATTAGTCACTGCCTGTCAAGTATTCATCTTACTCTTTGGCCCCATACACAATTGCCCACGTCGTCTTTTCCCTTTATTGATTCCATCACCACCACTTAACAACGCCATCTCCTTTTATTTTATATCTTGGGAGGGGGTAGAGAACACGACGCCGAAATCCACAGAATCCTTCTTACTTTTTCTTTCCGAATGTGGGCAAGATAATCATTAAACTCTCTCTTGCTGTTCACTATGCACGAACAATATCAATCTCCAGATACAAACTCGATTGTTATCGAGGCACCACGTCGCGTAGCGTATCGAGATAATAACGGAGTAGGTACTGTAGGTACCCTAGTTGTATGGAGTTAGTTAATTCTGTACCCGCGATGTAGGGACGGGTAAAGAGTGTATGACGGGAGTGTTGCGTGAGAGCTAGACTAGAGACATGGGTGATGATTTTCTATGTGATCTTTGGACTAGCCAAGAACGTTACCTGAGATCGAAATCAGTTTTTATAATGTGACTGATTACACCAATCAATTGCGAGGAAGAAACCATTTTGGATGTGGTCTTTGGAATTGCCGACGGAGAGAGGGAGGGCATGGGAATGTAGTGAATGGGAAACGGCGAGGAAAAATGGGCTACTGTTCTTGTTTCACTTCACTTGGTTTGGAAGTGAGAGATTCTGTATGGGGAGAGATGATGATTATGTGCGTTGGCCGACCTTCACGTGATGAACATGGCAAAATATTGGAATGTGTGCGTGAGTGTGAGAGAGACATGGATGAATAAACATATGGAATTATGTGTGTTTTCCTTCAGATAACTAGATTAGAAATACATGGCAGGATATCGTTTATCCGCATCATTATCCTCATCTTAATCGCAACTTAGATCCATTGCATTCATAACACCGATTCAGTCATTTGAAGAAACCATATAGTCCTTCGTGAGATATTTAGATGCCAACCTGGTCGGCGAATCCGATCCTGGGGGTGCTGCTCAACTCGTGAACAACGTACTTGCTCTTGAGGAAGATGTCACCGAAGATGCTGAAACCAATACCGTCGTTGGTCTGGATACCACCGAAGCAAGTGGATGATCCGGTCTGGACGGGGGCGTAGTTGATGTACTTGCCGGGCACGCGCTGCTTGACGCCGTTGAGCGTGAGGCTGAAGTCGGGAAGGGTGGCCGAGCAAGGGAACACGTAACCGCCGTATGTGTTGCTGTTCTGCGAGCCCGAGACCTTGGCGTAGTAGGCTTTGACAACGGCAGTTGGGAGGTAGAGGAGGGTGGTTCCGGTGTCGGCAATACCGTTGATGGTGCTCTTGGTCTCAGAGCCGGTTCCAACAGTGTAGCCGCTGAAGGAGAATTGCCACCAACCTTCGCTAGTGTCGACGTTCACGTAGGTGATGGAGCCAGTGTACTTGGAGCTGTCAATGTAGCCGAAGTCGTAGCTTCCGGCGGCGTGGTACTTGAGGACGGCAGCGAAGACGGGCTTGGAGAGCTGGGTGTGGACCGTGTCGAAGAAGGTCTTCTGCTGAGTGGGTTGTACGGTGTTGAGCGAGGAGAAGGCGAGACCGAGAAGGCCGTCCGTGTCGACGTCCTGTGCGAATTGAGACGACACGGAGGTGGCAGCTTCAACGGCCTGAGTTGTGGCAGTCACGGCGCCGACTTGGACCTTGTCGGCGTATACCTTGCCCGAGGCACCTGAGCCATCACCATAGGAGATCCTCCAAGACGCGCCACTGATGACTTTGGAGCTGTCAACCTGGTAGTAGTCGTGTCCGGAGAGCTGAGCCGAGGGCTGCAGGGAAGAAAAGACCCAACTGGAAATGACATGTTAGCCAAGACTCAACGGCTGGTAGTTGATTTGGGTGGAATCATCAGCCAGAAGTTAATCGCAGCCTTGCGTTGCTCAAAGTTTCCCATTGTTCGATGACCGCTTTTGCCTTTGATATTGCGCCAGACGATCGGCAGGACACAATCTCCATCAATCTATATGGCTTGGCGATTCCTAACCCAACACATCGATCTGCAGGAAGTATGAAAATAACTTACAGATCCGAACTGCCCGTGTCAAAGTCGAGGTGAACTTGCTTTGTTCCAAGTGTAACCGGAGTCAGGTACAGAGAGTCGTACTCATCACCCGGGGCAGCCTCAGCAGTACCATTGGCACCAGCCGCGGCCTGGGTAGACATATCATCATCGCTTGGACCGATTTCTGCAGCCTTGAGGATGTATTCAGGGACAGGCTTGCCGAACTTGCGGAAAGTCTTCGCGATGGTGGCTGGTCCATTCTTGAGGTAAGTCTTGCGGGCGACTTGCTCAATGCTGAACTCGCGCTTCCTGAGTTCGACTGGCGAAGCAAATGTGGTGCCAGCAAGGGCAAGAGCTGCCGTCAGAGTTGTGAAGGAAGGCATCTTGATTGGACAAGAACGGATTATGACACCGAGAGATGAATGGAGTGATGGAGTAGTCCTCAGAGAAGTGATTGACCGCGAGGATGAGGACTTAAGAAACGCTGGGAACAGGCATATCTTTATACCTCTTCACCTTTCTTCGGGGTCACACATCATGCCCAGCATAGTGGTGTATGCTACTTGACGTGATCGTATGTGGCACCAGGTCCATGCACATAGCCAGGATTATGAGGGCGGGGGTACAATTGTAGATTCCAATCAGAGAATATGGCGCCACACATGGGGGCATGCGAAGCCTTTCTTGGCAGGTACCTTCTTCGAAGATGGTGTGTAGATGGGTGAGTAGTTACTGCCTTCTACATTGGGGACCACAGCCGTGGGGCTGATGGTACATGCAGTGGTTAAGTCCGAGGTCTGAATGGTGTTTGGTAGGAAATGAACGGAGAAAGAAACAGGGCACCTCGGTATGTCATTGAAAGAAGAAGCCTTGCTCTGCTGAGCCACGGGAAGAGCAATTCGGACAGGTTATTTCTAGCAGCAGCAATTGGTTGAAGGAGAAATACAACGAGTCACAAACTAGATTAGTGTCTTCTGGTTCGGCGCGGTCCGACCGAGCATGAATAGATCATTCAGAGATGCCCGATTGGGATAGCAAGGCACAATCGCCATTGGTAGGAGTGTAAGATGAACAGACACCTACTCGACTGTTGTTTGCTGAAGATAAGCTTTGTATGGCGCCTAAGGCTAACTAGGGGGTTGGATTGTGAGAAGCATGATGTACCTGTAAAACGCCACTTAAGGAGAGGACGGCAGTCATGCGGCAGCCCGTTAGCTTTGATATACCCATGATCCCGGAATTCGTGGCAAACAAGATATTGTATACATTGAAGTTGGCATAACAATGCATCCAGTAACAAATGGAACAGCTATGGACACTGTATGAGTCGACTACAGCTGTGACAGTGAATTTGGCCAAGCCCTTGGATCATTATCCGGTAATCGAGTTTATGAAACACATAGGGGTGGCCGTAGTCTACGGAGAGCGCGAGAGCGCGAGAGTATTGTGCCGTACAGTCCTCCAGGGTACTGCTTGTGTACTCATGAATTGGCGTGCGGTACATTCAACCGTCGCCACGTAGTCGCGTGTAGAAACAAAGGACAGGGCATGATTAGAGTAACCTGCCTTGGCCCTTGGACATGCTGGCAAAGCGGTGAAAAGGCGCGATGCACCGGCGAGGGAGCCTGACAGGACAGGATATCCAGGGTTTCATAGGCCGGAGGAAAATACGATCTTGTCGATCCGAATACAAACCCCCCACAGCTGCAGTGCACCGCATTTCTACGAGGAATTTCGGAAGGGACGATAAGAGAAGGAGGTTAGGAAGGCGGACTGTCGGAACTGTGCGAGACAGACGAACTAACTGGTTTGGTGCACCGCGTCTCTCACCATCATCTTCGCAGCTGCTTTGTCCAGTATAGTCGAGCAACAAACACATCTACTGCTGACCACAAAAAAATTGCAATTGTGTCTGAATACTGGCTTCTGCTCGCCCACGATTCAATGGCATCATCGCTCGGCTGTATTCACCACCCCTGACTCGAGCAACACACCGTGGATGAACACGCCGACCTTCCTGTTTCGATTGACCACCCCGTTGTCGATCTTATCACGCAACCTTTCGCCACGCCCATGACACAACAAGCTTCGTGAAGGCTGCAATGTTATCTCTCCAGATATGCGAACTGATCGCGTTAAGCTCTATTCCCAAGGAATCCAAGAGATTCCAAGAGATTCTTCACTTCACATGGGAACAAAGAAGCTTTAGAGACCAGGCTTGGTACTGCACCTCGATGAGCTTGTCCCGACGCTGCTGGTTGAATATCTACAGATATGCGATGTATGCATAGTAGTAAAGCTCAGACATGGGAATAATGTAAATACGTGTTGATCCCCGTGCGTTTCTGATCCTGTCAGCACAACGGCAGTAGACCATCTAGGTGATCTACACATCTACCGGATGACGCGAGACCCCACGCCCAAAGGAAAATCGTCCCGCTGGCTCCAGCGCGCTGTACCTTTCGAATTACAGTATCATCTTTGACTTGTTTGATGACGCCTGCGCCCTTCACCGTCTACGGAGAGAATGTCTGTCTCCTTTCAATACGCGCCCGGTCCGAGTTGGGAAGGAGCTATAATTGTACTGCCGCGCACAAGGACGAGAAACATTGGAAACACTGCCTAGGCAACACGCATTCCTTCAAAGATTGGTAATGTACAACTGATTGTCAGATATACCGATAATAATGATCCACCACAACTTTCGGTGTACGCACGTTGCACGAAATGGACTCCTTTGAAGGGCATCTACTCGTTGAATTGATTCTCGTGGAAAGATCCTTTCATTTACCATACACGTCGAGCGCGCATTACACCCTGACCTATGAAAACCCCGGGGCGGCGCAAAGCTGCCATGATGGAACCAGTGTAGGGTCACTGCGGCGGCGCGGCGGTTATTTTACCCATGTAAAACATGATAGCAGCATTTCCAAGGTTGGGTCTGCTCACTCCGTGCTATCCACACCGGTAACCGCTTGCTGCAGTTCTGCAAGAGCGGCTTCATACGTTCTCTTTCTGTTAAACGTCACATTCCACTCCTTCCACTCAATCCTCTTCACTTTCTTATCACCCCGGCGCACGCTGTCCCCTCTTGCTACCTGATTCCAGAACCAGGCGGCCTCGCTCTTGGTGAACAAAGTCCATGTTTCGCCGGGTTTGCCGGCGCGAGCCGTTCGTCCGACACGGTGCACATAGCTGGTTACACTTGTGGGCATGTCGTAGTTTACAACATGTGTAATGTCCGGTATATCCAGGCCTCTTGAAGCTGCGTCCGAAGCTATTAGTACCTTGATGCCACCAGAGGCAAACGATCGCAACAGCTTCTTGGCTTCTTTAGATGTTGAAGATGGTGTCATTGTCCTGAGATGATCTTTCAGTGGTGGCTCAAGAACAGTCAACAGATGTGATAATCGAGAAGCGCTTTCATTGCTTTTGGTGAAGATTAGTACACGGCTATTCTGTTCCGCGAATGACAGCTTGACCGGAGTTTCTGAAATCGGATTTTCGGCTTCTGCATTGCTAGGTCCCTGCGCATCCTTGGTGAATATATATTCAAGCAGGAGATAGAGCAGATACAACGGTTTCTTTCCACCGTCTCTGACTGCGACAGCACCCTCATTGAGAGTTGAAGGGAGCTCAAAAATATCTCCGTCAACTACAGTGGGGGCTTCAAAGGCCGGTTCATCCAATATAGAAACCAGTCTTGGCCTTTGGAGCCTGAGTGACCCAAGCTTCGTAAGGTCTGTCTCCATTGTTGCACTAAGTACAACTTTGGTTAGTTGTTTGCACCTGTGGAAGCAAGAACCCCATTCAGAGTTTGTCCATTGCCTGTGGAGACGTTCACGTGCGTTCATAAGATCCTCGGCTGTCTCTCCGTGTAATGCTTTCATGAGAACGGTAGACCATCCTTGAAAGTTTTGGCTAAGAAGCTGGTCCGCTTCATCAATCACAAGCCATCGTACAGAGCGAAGAAGAAATCCAGTGGTCGATTCGATGTGTTCTACCAGCCTGCCTGGTGTACAGATCAATATATCAACGCCGGAGTGGTACCGAGGTATATGGTCTATAGGCATCGTTTTGAGATCATCAATGATCCCTCGTTCTGTGTATCCGGTTTTCATTTGCCGTGCAGCCCTTTCGTGCAATTTTTGTGCCTTTTCTGGGTCGAACTGTGCCGTGACTCTCACAAGCTGCTTCTGCTCGGTAGTAAATGGTGTACTGCCAAGTGCTGTGCCTACCTTTATCTTTGTCCCAGCGCATAGCTCTTCCGCAGTTTGTAGCGCTTGATCGACTAACTGACGGCTAGGCACGACCACAATAGCCGACAGAACCGGAGTGACATGGTCCTTCAGGGCTTCAATGATAGGTAGCAAGTAAGCCAATGTTTTTCCTGAGCCTGTTTTCGCAGATACGCATATATCGCCCTGGTATTGCTGATACCCGGGATGCAGCATGGGTAACAGGGCAGACTGCACAGCCAGTGCATCTTTGAACCCCTGCTTTTCTAATTTTTTAACAAAATGAGGCTCGACGCCTAAATTATCAAATGAATCTCGTTTAGAGGCTTCTACCGTAACTGGATTTGCAAGCCATGTAGGTAAGACTGAGAAGGTCGGTTCGAAGACGGGGTCTGGTACAGGGGCGGGTTGAGGAAGAGGTTCCAGGTCTGTTATCCACCGATCAGTTCAGTGTCTCTACTATATATAATTGAGTGCTGAACTGCATAACGTACCTCTAAGCACCTCCTCCGGGCCCTGTGCAGAAGCATTATCTGCATCCTCATCTTCTGCTTGACGCTCTCGGACTTCCTGCGCCTTTTTTGTAACCTTTTCGAATTTAGATAAGATGGATTTGTGCTTCTTAGGTGTAGATTCGTCGGCAGGATCATTGCGCTCTTCTACATTTGAATCTCTTTTCCTCTTCTTCTGCTTCTTGCTTGAATGTGGTGTGCCAGCAGGTCGATCAACCTCATCCTTCGTGATTCCCCGCGCATTCTGCGGGCTGTCTTTTTCCTGGTGCGTCGACCCCGAGGGTTCTGGGGTTGTTGATGATACTGGGGTCGCTTGGCTATTTACCGTGGAACTCGTTGGTACCCATCTACCGTATAGAGGGCCTGGCATCGCGCAGGTAGGGGGTGGTTGGATTTATGTCGAGTCTTTTGCTAGTGGCAGTCGCAAGTTGCAAAAATTCCCGGTCTGCCAAGAAATTCGGAGGTTCAAGAAAACGGGCCAATCAAAAGGCGGAACGACCGCGTCCCATCCATACTACCCCCTCTACTCTCCCCACCTGTTGAAGTTCTATTATCCCAAGACACACTCCCTCTCGGAAAATTACGATCGGTCATGCAGTTGCCGAGTGTGCTAAATAACCGTATCAATCCGCGATCCCGGAGCCTACAAGATGCCATACAATATTGCGTACGTCTTCCAGAGTTCCCTCAAACTGTCCTCGAGCACAAGCTCACGAGTCAAACAAACAGTATGGTTAGCGACAACTTCTTTCCACAGCCTGGTACGCTACCATTTTTCACACATCTTATCATACTGGTTCTCACGGGGATTGACAAAATGCAGGCGGCGTGGAGAGCCACATGTATCAATTAGCTAGCGTACGCGCCTCATCTACCCCCGCAGTCGGCGATCGCTCACATTGCGCCTCCAGAAACTCGTTGATCGTGGCCATAAAGTGATTATAATCACGCACGCCTATCCTGGAAGAACGGGCATTCGCTACTTGACCAACGGGATCAAGACATACCATGTCCCCTTCTGGACCATCTACCGCGAGACCACCTTCCCGACCGTTTTCTCCTTCTTCCCCATGTTCCGCAACATCGTCATTCGCGAAAGAATTGAAATCGTACACGGACATGCGAGTCTAAGCAACTTGTGCCATGAGGCTATATTACATGCTCGAACCATGGGGTTGAGGACAGTCTTTACCGACCACAGCCTTTTCGGATTTGCCGACGCCGGAAGTATTCTCACAAACAAACTTCTAAAGTTTACATTGAGTGATGTGGATCATTGCATCTGTGTCAGCCACACATGGTACCATGGATACCGTACCTAATCATGGGCCGAGCAACTGCTGACACCTCCCAGCAAAGAGAATTGCGTTCTACGAGCCGATCTTGACCCTTCCATGGTCTCAGTCATTCCGAATGCTGTAGTAGCAGACAATTTTCGCCCTCTCTCACAAAGTACAGTTGAGTCTCGCAATTCAACCGCGCCTGGTCCTCCGCGTCCCCTTGGACCCAATGACGACATAACTATCGTGGTGATATCGCGACTTTTCTATAACAAGGGCATCGATCTTCTCATTGCCGCCATACCTCGCATTCTGGCAAACCAACCGCATGTCCGTTTCATTGTGGCAGGCAGTGGTCCGAAAGCTATAGATTTCGAACAGATGGTGGAGCGGAATGTGCTACAGGACCGGGTCACTTTACTCGGGCCAGTAAGACATGAACAGGTCAGGGATGTCATGATTCGAGGTCAAATCTATCTCAATCCCTCTCTCATGGAAGCCTTTGGCACAGTGATCGTCGAGGCTGCCTCGTGCGGTCTGTATGTGGTGTGTACGCGTGTTGGCGGCGTCCCGGAAGTTCTTCCTTCGCACATGACCGAATTCGCGGCTCCCGAAGAGGATGATTTGGTGGCAGCCACTAACCGGGCCATCGATAAGATACGTTCAGGGAAAGTCCGGACTGATTTGTTTCATAATCAGGTCAAACAAATGTACTCATGGACAGATGTTGCACAGCGCACAGAGAGGATATATGACTATGTGAGCACCATCCACAGCCTTGCACTCATTGACCGGTTAAAGAGATACTATGGATGTGGTGTCTGGGCTGGGAAATTGTTTGTTATGTGTGCGGTAGTGGACTATCTGCTCTTCATCTTTCTGGAAATCTTCGCGCCGAGGGAACGAATCGATATATGCAAAGATTGGCCGAAGAAAGCTTTCAACAAGAACAGCAAAGAGGAGGAAAGAAAGAACGCTCAAAACGACGGGATAATGCGCAGGAAAAGTCCTCGCCGTCGGAGAAGAAAGGGACAAGAAACGGATGGCATTTGACTAAATGAGATCAGGGACCAAAGCATCAAGACGATCTCACAACGGCAGTAACGATATCCAGAATATCGAAAAAAAAAAAAGTTTAATATATTAGTAAGGTCGCACTACTAAGTGTCTTGGCTTAGGAAAGCGCAAGAACGATGCAAGACAATCCTACAGAAAGGTATCCTATATACAGTTCCTCTGAAACCATTGGAATTGGCCTTTTACTACGCCAGCTACTTCCGAAACCTCATGCCCATGCGTTACATATGATTGCTTCATCAATCCGTCTCATACTACGTCGTATGCCACCAGCTATACTTCTATGCGTAGAACCAATAAACGGCAGCGTATTCGACTTCGAAAGTGCCCGAGATGTCTGCACAAGTCTTAGGGGCCACACCACCAGCGGTGTCTACACGGTAGACCTCTTTGAATGTTCCGGCAGTACCGACCAGCTTCAACCAAGGCACACTGCCGAGGCCGTTCTTTCCTTTGTCGGCAGTGGCCGGTGCTGGCGAGTTGGCGAGAACTTTAGCTTGGACCCAGCCATACTCAGTCTCGAAGGTAGGGGCACCGGCGGCATTGAAGTAGTGGTGGCCTGATACCGGACCGTCGGTACTCTCTTTGTCCACCTTTACGCCAGTAGAGGTAGGAGTCGTGAGGGCAATAGCCGGGGTATCGTTGAGGACCTGAGGTGCAGCTACTGCCGCGCAAGTGGCGTTGTAGAGAGTTGCCATGGCGCCCACGGCCTTGGGGGCTGCATCAGGGGAGTTCGGCGTTGAAGCGCAGGTGTAGTTTTGTGTTCCGTGGCCGACGGCGACATACTGGAGGGAACCGGTTGGAGCAGGAAGTGGAGTGGGTGCTACATGAGAGTGAGCTATATGGTTGTGATTAAGATGTGACATTCGACATACCTTGAGGAACGACCGCTTTCGTCACGTCACAGACATCCAGTACGGACAGACGCTTCTCCATTGGGGTAGGAGCTGCAAAAGTAGGGGCAACAGCCACCAGGAAAGCAAAGGCGAATGAGCAGCGCATTTTGAGGATATTTGTGTGATGTAGGAGGATGTAGGTAGAAGTCGAAGTTGTCGAGAGATTGTTTGTGGTTGAAGTGTGCGAATCTCTATCGAAGAGATGTATTAAGTGTATGTGTATTCGAGGAAAGACGATTCCACGACGATGCTGCCAAAGAAAAACCCGAAGAGATCCAGATCCCTTTCTGTAAATGCCGAGAGGAAGAAGAAACAAAAGACTCCAAAAAGGGAAAGTAGAACCCGCAAATGTTTTCCACGACTAACTCTCGAGAAAAGGGAAAGAGGCGAGAAAACACGGTCTTGACTTGGTCTCTGGGAACGGGGACTGACTGATTGTACTGGAATGAAACACAAAAAAAAAGTCCAGAGAAGGCCAACGTGAGGCGTAGATATATAGTCAATATGCGTTACCTGCATCTATCGAAAAAGGACTAGGTATCTAGACACACGTACCCACCCGAGTACGCGTTGTTCCCGCCCGCCGACCCCCCAAGAACCGTTTGCCGCCAGCTCAAAGTACCAAAATTAGCAGCCTTTGTACACGATTGGTCGAGGTCACAGCGGTTGCGATCTGCCAGTGGGTGGATAAACGAAGGTGGCAGGGGGTTGGTTGGATTTAGCTCCAGCGCGTACGGGCGCTATACCTGGCCCGGCTAAAACTTGGAAAAGAATGTCTCTTAATATAGCCCGCTCTGGACGGGACCGGGGAATGGTTATTAATATGGATATGGGGCAATCGGATATGCTGCTGCTGTAAACATGGGGGTGACGGGTGTGGCGATGGACTGGTTGGTTGGCTTTGTTTCTTGTTCATCGGATGGTGAACCGAGCAGAGCGTAAATCGCCCGGAGGTCCTTGCACCTTGTTTGTATGCATGCTGGAGACATTGATGCGTTGGGAATGCGCGCTCGTGACGGTTCTTGACCACGGTGTAGAAGTGATGATTCGGGCTTGGTTGTGTTCATGATGGGTAGTTTCTAGATCACTGATCTTGAATTGGAGCGTAGGTCATAGCAACATAGCCAGTATTGATGTTGAAGAGTACTTTTGCTGTGTACGTACTTGGTACTCTACGAATAGCACGTACTAACAGGTGGGAATCGACAACGGCCAAAACGACCCAGAAAGCATGAACCCTTCTACGAGCAAGCCACAAACCAAAAAACCACGCCATACTCACATACCGCGTACAAACTATCCCGTCACCGGGCACGGCACGCGATCCATCCACCCCCGACCATCTAATCTTCCAAGACAGACCCGCTATCCCGCAGAGCCGCCCGTACTACCAAGTACACATCCACACACACCCACACAACCATCCACACATGTCCCTCTTCATTTGTTTCCCTCAGCTACACAGGCACCGAATTGACCGCTAGCACCACCACACACACACATACACAAGCTCCATAGTACACACCCTCCCCCCAATACGGAAGGCGAGGAAGCAAAAAGTGGGCTAATATCGCCACATCGAGATTAACTCCCTAACCCCCTACCAACCAATGAGGAGCAGGGATCCGGGGGTGGGCCCTTCAGTTTAGGCGCGCTTACGGTACCGCTATTGGACCTTTGGGTGGGCGGCCATTGTTTATTTTTTGTACCTTGTGTATCGATGTTTTCTTGGAAGCTCTTGGTCATGTATGGCCTTTTCTTTTCTTTGGTCATTGCCTGGGATTGGGGGTCTACGGCGAATAAGTGGGTAGAAATCGAGTATAGGTTCGCCTGTGGTTCGGTAAATTTTGCGTCTTGTGGGAGTCTTGTTGGGGGTATATTGGAGTTGGCCTAAGGTCTTTGCCGCATAGCTACGCGCAGACGTAATGCTTGGAAGGATGTGGGCGGGTCGAGGGCTTGGTTGGGTCGGATGATTGGTATATTGAGGGTGCTTTTTGAGGAATTTGGTTCTTGGGTGTGCTTGGTGGTGATTTCATGCCAATTTCATGTACAGCTTGCTTTTTCGGTCAAAATTTTGAGACTGGGTGCTGTGGATTGTTGTGTTATGCTGAACTTTTGGGGGGGTTTACAAGCCCCCTCGCTGAAATGCATGATTATGTAGATCCTGTCGTTAACTTTTGTACTACGCCTCCTGGAAATCATTACACGTCCTCTTTTTCCTCACTACTACTCTTCTGCTCCCCCGTCTGCCTTGCTGACTCTCTTTCCATGTCCAGCTCCTCTGCCTCCTCCCGCTTCTTCTGCGCAAGATATTGACAAAACCTACTATTCTTCCTCATCTTGTCTCCAAACCGCAGAAATACAAATGGAACGACACATAGTGCCACACTGAAGAAGCCAAGCAAACTCGATGCCCACGGGATGCCCATCGCACGGTACATGGGCTTGGCCGCAAAGGGAAGCACTGCTCCAAAAGACGATCGCGATAGCGAAGCCGCTGCCATGGCCGAAGCAGCGAAGACCTCATACGCATCGACGAGATAATTGAGCAGCGCCATAAACAAGCACAGGTAGCCCATTCCAAACAAAGTCCCTGCGAAACATGGTACTGCCCAGTGAACTTCCGGCCGTGCAGACCACCCGAGCCAAAAACTACTGATTACGAAAAACGGCCCTGCAATGCAGGCTAGCGGTAGCCTGCGCATCTCCTCGTTGTTGGACCATGGCTTTCGGGCTTCCTGTGCGCGTCGCAAGGTGAAGTCCCAAGATAGATATAGCCCGGCTGATATGACAGCCCCGACACCAATGGGGAGAAAGGTGAGACCGGTCAGACCGGCGTTGAAGTGATATATGTCGGTGAATATAAGGGGGTAGGACTGGAAATAAATGTAGAAGATGGCATCTGAAGTAGCAGTGTCAGAGATTGTTCGATCGTTGAAAAAATTGACCGATGTATGAAGGTCATCGAGGAGATAGTATTGGTCAGACTCACAAGCATAACTCAGATAAAGACAGGTGAATAGCACCAGTGGTTCGAAAACAATCATACGAATCGGCCGAGTGAGCACCACTGTCACAATGTGTCCAAAATCAGTCTTCTCTAATTCGATAGGTGCAATGATGGATTCATCCCCCGTCTCTTTCCGCAGTCTTTGCGCTCGGTACTTCAAAATCACAGGTGCAAACGTCTCGGGAAAGAAGAAAAACACAGGCCACGAAGCGCCAGCGAAGATGACCCCTACCCAGAAGGCCCATGACCAAGAGACAACTGAGATGAAACCGGAAATGGGAGGGCCAAGGATAGGTCCAAACGTCGTTGCCGCCTACTCAGTCAGCATCCTGCACATGTATAAAGAGAGGATTGCCACTAACCATGAAGATCGCCATACTTCTTCCTCGCGAGACAGGATCGTGATAGACATCAGCACATACACCCCCAACTACTGATATGGCACAGCTCCCTCCCAAACCAACAAACAGGCGGAAAATGACCAACGCGGCAAAGTTGGGCGAGACCGCAGACGCGATAGAGAAGATTGTGAAAACGGCGAACGAGACAATCATCGGCATTTTACGACCGTATGACTCGGAAAGTGGCCCCCAGAGCATAGGGCCCGCCACATAGCCCACCAAATAAATGGAGGTCGGCAAGATGAGTTGGGCTTCGGATTTTATGCCAAAGTGCTGCGATATTTGGGATGTTGCGCCGGCTGCGAGTCTTCCCGTAATGTTAGGGAAGGGGTAAGTTTGAGTGGTTATGAAATACTCACGAGGAGCTCATTGTGGAGTTCATCACTGGAGTATGATCAGTTTTGATATGTTATAGGAAGGATTAGTACTCACCGCTCATGACTGCAACGAAGAGCGCGTACAATTTTTTCCACTAATTTAAACGTCAGAGACATGTTTGAAATGTAGTTCGAATGCATGTTGATTTACCTTGGACCAGTTGTTTGGGTTCTCGGGATCGCCGTCGTCGAAGCGAATGACATTTTTCCGTGGCGTATCTCTGTCGTGTCCCCCGGAAAACGAATTCGGTGTCATTGGAGAAGGTGAACGCGATTTTTCAAACTCCTCGACCTTTTCCATGTCATGAATGGAATCGAAATTGCTTGAATGCGGAGCAAATGTTGTGTGTATTCTGATTTCATCTGCATAGATTAGTAAAAAAAAATCCAGGCAATCATACTAGAAGTCGACGACCAAAGCATCGTGATGGACCGGACAGTGGAATTAATTGTATGAACCTACCACGATTTTGCTGCGTCACGCTGCGGACTAGAGCAACCGGTGTATTCTGTGCCTGAAAGCCTCTCTCATGCGCGCGACTATCTCTCGAGTATGTTTTCTCGAGTGCACTTGGATCTTCCTCCATGATTGCAAAACACTACCCGTATGAACAAAATCAACAGATAACGACAGTATGGTCAACAAACCGACTTAGAGAATCATAGATTTTTTTGTACGGATAAACAATTTATGGGGATCGCTAGTCAACCCCGCGAATTTGGTTAGAATATCCGAGGTCAGGCATCGTCATTGCCTATTCCACACTGAGGGGGTGCGAACAAGTGGCAGGCCCACTCCGATCGGAACGGCATTCCACTGGAATTGAAGAAAGTTATGCCGAAACCACGCCCTATGAGCATTGTGGAAGAATCTAGCTCGTTGAGGTAACCCGCACGCAGAACACTTACCACTCCACACATAACGCTTCGAGTACATTTTCTCTCTCTCTCTCAGATTACAGTTTCTTGGGAGGAAATATAATACTATGGGTGTCTTTATATATCGTAGTCTCATTATATTTCCTATAGTACTACTGCTTAAGGAATGTTTTTGATAGGTACAAAAGGTACCCTGCAAGAAGTACCTCTCCTGCTATGGTGGGAGTGCCGGATATATTGACACCCGCCTGGGAGGGTGCAAAGGCGACCCAACAGATGATTCATCACCCAGTGAAGATTCACAGGTGCATAATTTTCTTCAGACATACCAATCAGAACTTGCATAGGCCGCACTGTCACCCTAACACGACACCGCCGGGTATCATCTGAAAGTCCTATGCACATGCTTGCTCATCAGAATAGAAACGGCGGGTGATGTTTCTACCGTCGGTGTGGGATTGTTTTCTCTATTCACGGTACAACAACGTAATACACCCTCAAGTCTCCAGATTGATACTCCGACCGAAACGTCCATACAATATTTTCTTGAGTCCATCCATCTCTTCGTGTATTGTGTCGAGGCGTCCTTTTAGCGTCTCAACTTCTCCATCGATGCTTTCTGTAGATGCCTCCAAGAGCTCTAGAACTTCTGGTTGCGGCAACGAGACGAAGCAGTCACCGATTTTATATCTACATCATTGCTTAGCAAATGCTAGCTGCAACTGGCAGAAATAAAGTTTAATACGCCCATGGCAGTAACGTCGTCGAACAAGCATGATGCACAGCACTTACGGCACTTTCTCTTCCTCATCCACCAACTCCAATTCACCGGAAATCTCTTCTAGATCTTCCTTTTCCTTCTATTGAGACGGGTTAGTAGACGAACTACACGTGCTTTTCCAGTTCGTCTCTTTTCTCTCTCTAGTCCTTTCTTGACTCATTGTTGACTGGTAAGGATCACATAACTTACCAGCTTTGCCCTTAGTTGCTCTTCTATCGCTGTCTCCTTCTGGTGAAGCGAGCTAAAGCGGTTGATTTTCTCTTGATCCTCACGCCTGACTTGAATGTCTTCGCCGCCGGCCGCAGCCTCTTCCTCTTTGGTCAACTATTCGGTTGTCAAATTAGCCAGAATCAATATTGTGAAACTTTGGGGCCGAGATTTACCATGCGACGCTGCATTTTTCCGGGTGCGGTAGAAAGTCTGGAAAGAGGTGGAGAGATGGTTGTCGATCGAAGAGGATTAGAGTTGGGGTGGTTAGAGATCGATTTTTGAGGTTTCGTCCAGGCCGCCGTGCACGTGCCACACAAACTACATCTATGAAACCGGTTCTCGAGCTGCTTCAACAACTCGTGCCACCACTTCCATGATTTAAAAAAAACCTCCACAGAATCCGATCAGTTTATTGAAACGACTTGTTTCATAAGCAAAACGAGACATTTCCATGTTTGACATAACTTCACCCACGCATTGCTGGTCGAATTACATCCCAAAAGAAATGAATTCGAGAGTATACATACAAGTACGAAATGGAAACATAGCGGAGACGCTTGAGAATCATGACACCATCGCAATACTCATGCACCGATGCATTCTCACCATCATTCACGTTCAATAATTTCTGTGCGTTGTGGTAGACAAAATGCCGTTCCGATTCAGACCATGGGTAATCACGATCCCTTCGTATCAAGTCCCTCCTTCACACCAGCGGCAAGCGGACCACTGGCGACCGACGCTACTGTGGCTGCGTGTGCCGTATCCCCATAACTAAAAAGCATCCAAAACACCAAGAAATGCAAACCAAACAGGTATGAGGCAAATATGTTCCTAGTTGTTCTGGTTTGAAGAACAAACTTCGTTACGCGGAACACCATGCGCTCGAGAACATGCATTCTCCGGAGCGCTCTAGCCGTTTCACGACCCCGGAATGCCGCAAATGGCGAGATATTGGACTCGTATTGTGATTTGTACCGGTCCATCGTCAGACCTGATGAGGTGCTATCCGATACGTGAATCTTAGAAGGATTGGGATTTGTGGCATAAGAAGGGGCAGAGGTTCCCGAACTGCGATTGTAGCTGGACACATATCGTGTCTTCTCGTACAGATCGAGATTGTCCTTTTGCAAGGATGCAATTTCAGAACGAAGTGACGATACATTTTGGTACGTCTTCTGCAACTCGGCCTCCAACTCGGCATTCCGCTTCTTGAAGCGGTCTCTCTGTGCTGTCACCATAGGTAATATACCAGAACCTCCGCCTACAGGTTCACCGCCGCGTAGAGCAGATAGTGATTGAGGGGCGTGCGCTGGGTCGAAACCAGAAATTATGGATGATGTTGGTGACGATCTTCCACCCCCACGTCGTGTGCCGGGGAACGAGGACTGGGGATACCGTGAAGTATACGTGCCTGCTACGGACATTGCGGATGGGTCAAAAGCATTTGAAGCTTCCTGCTGCACTTTCTCGAGATCTGCTTCTAGAGTCTCGTTCAGGTTTCTAGATTTCTCTAGCTCCATGTTAGTGTTGGACAGCTCATCCTGAAGTGCTTCTAGTCGACTTTGCAAGTCCTGGTGCGATACTCGTAAGACAGTCAGTTCATTGCTCAGCTTCTTGTTACGAGCCAGAAGTAATTGCTCCAGTGTCTCCCCTTTTCCTTTGCTTGGGGCGCCGTTGTGTGAGAGAGCGATTTCCGTAGCTTCATCGTCGTCGTCGCCAGTGGCAAACTCAATTGACTACGAGAATTAGCGATTGCATACTTCTGGCCATTGTTCTCCTCACCTTGAGCACTTCAAGCTCTTGCTTGACATTGTCGTAATCATTCCACTTTTGAACTTTCTCACGAAGAGCGTCCTTCTCACCCTTCAGACTTTTGATTTCACGCTCCAGGCTGCGGGTCTCCGTCTCCAATCGCGTTCTCTCGGAGTCCTTTTCGAATCTGGCAGTTTCGAGCTTACGAAGAAGTGAAGAATTCTCGGAGCGGAGGCGGAGATAGGCTGGATCATCCTCCACGGCTACATGCTGGGTGGTAGGCGCGGATGCGGACTGTGCCAACTCGAGGCGCAACTGCTCATTCCGCGCCTCTACGTCGGCCAGACGATGGCTTGTCCGTTCTAGCTCAGAGCTGACAATCTCCAGCTCAGCAGCTGTTGCACCTCTCGTGCCATCCCCATCGGCATCCTCTCCTTTCCCGAGCCTCTGTGATACCTCGTAGCTAGCTTTAAGTTCCTTCAGCAATCGGTCTTGATTTTCGACCTTCTCTTCCAAGCTCTTTTCCTTGGCCTCCCAATTGTCCTGCTTCTCGCTCAACACAGCAGACCAGGAGGCTTCAACTTCCTTGATTTTACTGTCTCTTGCATCTTCCAGTGCCTTGCGTGCAGCACGCTCCTCTTCCAACTTCTTTTCTATTTCCTCTAATTGGGTTGTAAGGTTCGTAACGTTCTTTTGTAGATGCTGGTTCTCTGACGTGAGCTTCGGGACTATCTCTTCCGCGGTTACCAGAGAGTCTATGGAGGCTTCGAGAAGTGGGTATGGGTCCGGTGCTTCGGAAAGTGGGGAGTAGAGTTGGAAGAAAGCGGCCTGCACCGTCTTAGACTGGTTTGAGATGAGGTCGATGAAGCCCTGGTAGGCTGGAGAGGTCAGTCTGTGCTGCTCATCAAGATTATATCGGACCATACGCACACTTCAGTAATCCCTTGATATCATTCAACTTGCTATGATCGTCAAGCTTCCGGAAATCCTTCGTTTTTTGTGCAAGGTCTTTCCGCTGCGTGAGTGTGTCTCTCTGGTGTGCGACAAGGTCGGAAGCTACCGTATCGAGCTGCGGAATAAGAGTGGTAAGATCGATTGCTGAATGCGCGTGTCAGCTCCTGAATCATGTGTATGCTGCTCGGAGGACCGTCATACTTCGCCATGCGCCAATCGCCTTCTGGAACTTGTTATCCTCCTCAGCACCTTGTCCGTCCGGCTTGTCGCTACGGGGTGGGCCATCCCCCGAGTTCCTACTTCCAGTGCTAATCCCGTCGTCCATGTCCGCTGCTGGCTTGGACTATGCTAAGGTACAGTTGTAGTTGCTTGCGAGGGAGGGTGATGGAATGATGGGTTTGTTGGGCTTCGACGACTCGTGCTGGGAAAAGCCAAGAAGCTCAGCGGATCAGTCGGCGCATTGAAGGACAGGGTAGACGCGTGGATGTGGTTTTGTATAGCGCGAGACGGATCGTATCCACGTTCGATACCTAGTAGTGTTAGGCAGGCCAGCTTTCATCATGTCAGATTCCGGGGGTGGCAGCCCATCGCCGATTGGTTGGCGTTCGAGGGCTACCTAGCTACCCCAACCCACCACTCCGCAGACCACCAGTTACCTAGTACTTGTGCATTGTACACGCACAGTATCACGAGGATGGGCTTAAACAAGTCTTCATAGCCCCGCCATGTCTCTCACAGCGCACGCACAATCACCATGGCTGAAGCATCATCATCGCAATTGAGCGCACCAACGCGCCCTCGCCCGTTGCCTCAGCATGGAGCCTATCTTCTCCGCAAGCTCGTATCAGACCTGCCGCTGTCCGCTGATGGCCAGCCTTCAGATGTTCGCATTACCTGCGTAGAAGTATGGAGTAGGTGCATGGAGCCCGTCTATTCTTTTGTGCCAATTATGTAAAATCGCCCATGAGCTGATCACCTCCTCCCAGATGGCAACCTCTATGTAGGCACATCGGCCGCCGAAGTCATCCACTTCGTCCTACTTCCCCCCGAATCCAATGACCCTGCCGAAGAACCCACTGCCATTATTGCCTCGCGTCTTGAGCCTACTTACAACAATGATATTGGTGCCGGTGTCCAGCAGATTCTTCTACTTCCTCAAGTCAATAAAGCATGCATTCGCTGCAACAATTACCTAAGCTTTTACACCCTGCCTGAGTTGAGCCCAGATTCCAATACAAAACCTTTTACATGTTCATGGATCGGCGGTGCCGACCTCAATGCCGCCCAGGGCTCAGTCGAACAAGGAGTTGTGGTCATGGTGGGCCAGAAGAATAAAGTACGAATGGTACGGATAACCGAAGATGCTCCTCCAAGAGCTCTCAAGACTATAGAATATGGTGGATGCCTTGTCTCTGTTCGCCGTGACGATTATGCGTGTACAGCTGATGCGCATTCGTATGCGCTTCTGGATGTGGAAAACCAACAGAAGATAGGCTTATTTCCTATATCTTCTCTGGACCCAGAGGCTGGCGACGTAGGCGGGGCTGCTGAGGACCTCGCAGCGACTTTGCAGCCACCGTCTAGAAGTGTATCATCTGCAAGTGTACATCCACGGGGTTCACAAGAAGAACAGAGAGGCCATGCTAGAAGCACAAGTCTAGGACTGTTCGGAAATAGCGGTCCCAATTCACGTACCGCAAGCCCTCGGCCGCCACAGGGTCAAAGATTCGGTTTCGATGTACCCGATACTCTTTCAAGAGCCATGTCTCCTTCTCAATCTCAGTCACCAGCACCTCCGATCCCACCATCTCAAGCGTCACAACATCCCGAGAGAACTTCAAGCCTGCCAAATACAGGCCCTACGCCCTCTGACAAGCCTCTACCTCCAGAACCATCAGCTGAAGAGAATGCTCCTTCACAAGAAACAGCGTCATCGGCACCATCGTTCACACCTCTCAAACCACACGTTGCTTCCCCCACCCCGACAGAATTTCTTCTTACCGTGGGCACAACGCCCTCGGAAGCAGGTGTCGGCATGTTTGTAAATCTCGATGGAGACATGTGCCGCGGCAGTATCTCATTCTACAGCTATCCTGATGCTATTGTGGTTGATGGGGCTGGCATCGACATGTCGACTTCAATGGATCCGGATGCGGATGTTAATGTTGAAGAAGGCTATGTTTTGGCCGTGGTTCATCATGACGAAGATGGACAGAAGAGCTACGGAATAGAAATGCAGAGATGGGACATCGATCCCGCAGAAGGTGAAGACTACAAGGAATGGCTTGATCTCAGTTCTACTGGTGTCAAATTGGGGAGCAGTCCAAACCTCGTGACAGTCCCCTTGGGTCTCAGAACTGTAGTAGAGCCCACAGATCTTGTGCTTCCGGAGATTGGTTCTAAGCTCATGGTCAAGCGCCTGACGATATCATCCTCGCAATCTTCTGGTTCCTCGGAAGAAGCAGGTGATGGAAAACCATCTCAAGTAAAAGCAGACATTGAATTCAGCGAGAGATTATCAAAGCTACAGACAAAGACTGTGCTTTGGGCCGGAAACCAGATCTGGTGGGCGGTTCGGAGCCCATTGGTGGTTAGGCTGGATGCTCGCCTACAAGAAGCACAGTCGACCCCTTCTGGCGATGGAGTTCGCATTCAACCAGTACGAAACCTTCTTGAAACTGTCCTTGGTGATATCAGGGGACAGCAAGCGCGGGACGAATCAGAGTACTTGAGTCTCATCTACATCCGACAGAAGGCCTCGATTCTACTGTTGATGGATTTGGTTCTCCGAAGTAGTACAAATATCATCATCTTCGAGAGCGAGAAACGCATCACAGAGCAAGCGCTTATTGAAGGGGAGATCGACCCGCGCGTCATTCTGTCTGTGCTTCCAGTCCTGCATGAAGAGGTTGTACAAGGAGAGGAAGGCATCCAAATTTCCGGTGGTATTGCTCTTCTAGTAGAACAATTTCTACGGCAGAATGACTTGAATTCCATGCCGGCTGACGTTAGCGGACCATTTGGAGACAACCTACTCTATGTGGTAAAGAGGTATTTATTGTTCTGGAAAAGAAGAAAGGGCATGGCAAGTGTGACGAACGATCCTTATGTGTTCCAAAGTATCGACGCTGCTTTGTTACGCATTCTTTTACTGTTAGACCAAAAGAGTCCCAAAGGTCCTGCAACAGCGGGATCGTTGCGAGCCGAGTTGAATGAGCTCGTGGACAATGATGTCGAGTGCTTTGATCGAGCAGTAACCCTTCTCGAAGATTTCAAACGACTCTACGTTCTGAGTCGGTTCTATCAGCGCAATAGCAAAGCGAATGCCAAGGCTTCCAAGGTCCTAGCTACGTGGAAACGCATCATCGAAGGTGAGACTGATGAAGGAGGTGAACTGATAGACGGGGAAAGCGAGGTTCGCAAATATCTTATTAGGATCCGCGATCAAACGCTAGTCGAAGAGTATGGTGGATGGCTTGCAAGTCGGAACCCGAAGCTTGGTGTGCAGGTCTTCGCCGATGAAAACAGCAGAGTCAAATTCGAGCCTACCCGCGCTGTTGCCGTGTTGAAGGAGAGAGCACCAAGCGCCGTAAAAGAATATCTAGAATACCTGGTCTTTGTGCAGAAAGTAAGTTGTTCATTGACACCGTGCTTGGTAACGTATTCTAACATAAATAAGCAAGCAGAATATGCGAACGAACTGATAGCCTTCTACCTGGACGCCGTCATCACAGAACTCGAAACCTCACCAACCACTCGCCAAACCCTCTTGCAGAGCTACGAAACATACCGCATCTTGATCCCCCCAAAGCCCACCTACCGCCAGTTTATTGCCGATAATTCTCGGGGAGGCGAGTGGTTCCACTCTCGTTTGCGTCTTTTGCAGCTTCTAGGCTCAAAGCACGCAGTCGCCTCTTCCTACGACGTACCGTCCATTCTCGCCCGCTTGCAGCACTACGAGCAAGAACTCGTTCCCGAGATGATCATCCTGAACGGGAGGCAAGGAAGGCATCAAGAAGCGTTGCGACTGCTCACCCACGGCCTGGGTGATTTCGACACGGCCATATCGTATTGTTTATACGGCGGCTCCTCCATTTTCCGGCCGTCCAACTCGGGCTACGTACCCCAATCCGACATACCTTCCAAGACAGAGCAGTCACGACTCTTCAACTACCTGCTCCAAGAGTTCCTGCGTCTCGATGATCTCGCCGAGCGCATTGAGCAGACCGGCATCCTGCTCGAGCGGTTTGGAGGCTGGTTCGACATTGCCGATGTGTTAGCCTTGATCCCCGACGAATGGAACGTGGACGTCTTCTCCGGATTCTTGATCCAGGCGCTGCGGAAGCTAGTGAGGGACAAGGCAGAAAGCGCCATCGTGAGAGCGCTCAACGACGCGCAGAACAGCCAGATGAGTGCTGAATTGGTGGAAAAGAGGGATGCGCTGGGCCCGAAGATTGAAAGGATGGCTTGATTGCTACATATTTATCTGTATGCGTATGTGTACGTACGCTGGTAGGTTCACTCCAAATAGTTAACGTTGCATGTTTATTTTGCGCCGCCCGGTATAAGCATCAATTGATACCTGTATGAACAAGTAGTAAAGTCGCTAGTGTAACCCCGCTTCTCCCACCCCTCATGCATCTCTTAGACCGAACGTATGCTCGTGTATACTAAGCATGCGCTAACGAGGGACCATCGAGTCCACCGTTCTCAACGTCAATCGTATCAAGTACACGCCATTCTCCCTCAAGATGTTTACAAACGAACCGCTGAGCGAAGCTCCTAGTAGATATCACGCCACTCTGCCGCCACCGTGATGGTGGTGGGGGTTCCATGTACTCTCCTCCACATGAATGTATGTACCCTCCCCAGCCAAGATAAGTAACAGAGCATGCAAAGCTTATCGCGCGGGCGTTTTATCTGGGCGGGCGCGTCTGATAAGGTACACATGTACATGTACATGTACGTTGTAGGCGATAGACGCAGATGACATGCGAGGCTAGCTCCTTCCTTCCCCTCCCCCCTCTCCTGTTGATCGTTTGTGATTGGGGAATCCACCGCCGAACGCTGAGCAGTGGGGGAGGGCGATGTTGATATGGGCTTGGGGCGTAGCGTAACGTTGTACATATAGTGTGCGTAATCGTCGCATGTTTTTTCCTTTTGGTTTATCTTTCTTCTTCGGATTTTCTGGTGTGTGTGTGTCGTTTTTGCCTTATTGCTTTGTCCCAGAGGGGTCAGAGGGAATTGTAGTTTCCACGTCAAAGTTGAAAGTCTTTTGTTTTCTAGATCCACATCCCACATCAATTGCACGCCTAATCAATATGGCAGAGGAGAAACCCGCGCTCGAGAATGATGTCGAGCGTCAGCATTCCGTTGCCAGCGCGGCGGCGGCCACCGCGGCAGGTTTAGCTAGTGAAGACGATGCTGCGGTTCTAGGTTCGTCGTTCTGTGTTTCTTCACTCTTCTTCATCACTTCACGCAAAAAAAAAAGAAAAAAAAAGAAAAAGAAGCAAACATCTCTAGAGTAACAATGGACGAATTTACGATGCTGATTGCTACATACAGCAAAACTCGGCTACAAGCAAGAACTCCGCCGCAACTTCGGCATCATGGAAGTCTTCGGCATCGCCTTTTCCATCATGGGTCTGCTGCCGTCCATTGCGTCGACGCTTGCGTATTCGCTGCCGGCGGGGCCTGCGGGTTTGGTCTGGGTACGTACGATTCAATACACAAACCTGATGGGATGGACATGAATTGAAGGAGATATGATACAAAGTCCCGATTGTTGACTTTTGTTCTGTGTGGCCGGATTATAGGGATGGTTCACGGCTAGCGCTTTCATCTTTGTCGTTGGACTCGCAATGGCTGATCTCGGGTCGGCGATGCCTACGTCGGGTGGGCTTTACTGGTGGAGTATGTGTCTTTTTTTGCCATGTCCCCATTGCGATTTTCAATTGATCCTTTGAGAAACCACTTACTTACCGAAGTCGAAATTGTTTAGCACACTACTTCGCCTCGCCCTCTACGCGCAACGCGCTCTCCTTCCTCGTCGGATATAGCAACACGTTGGGTCTCGTGGGCGGCCTCTGCTCCATCGACTACGGCTTCGCGCTCATGTTCGTCTCCGTGATTGTGATTGCCCGCGACGGAGAGTGGGAGCCGAGCAATGGGATCGTGTACGTGGTGTTTTTGTGCTGCGTGCTTGTGCATGGCGTGCTAGCTAGCACCATCAGCAAGGCCATGGCCAAGTTGCAGAATGTTTTTGTTGCGTGAGTTTCCATTTCGTGATTCACGTGGGGAGAATTTGGTCCCTGGATGTTCGGAATTTGGAGAAAGAGACTGATGCGTGAACATGTCATAAAGTGCCAACTTCATCCTCATCACCGCCACAATCATCGCCCTTCCCATCGGCCGCGCCAGCCAGCGTAACGATGGAAAATTCATCTTCGGCACCACTGGAAACCTGACCACTTGGACTCCTGGTTTTGCCTGGTTTCTAAGTTGGCTGAGTCCGATCTGGACCATTGGCGGGTTTGACAGCTGCGTGCACATGTCGGAGGAGGCGTCCAATGCTACCAAAGCTGTGCCGTATGGGATTTTAATGAGGTGAGTAAATTGTATCGCTTGTTGTAGTGCTGTTCCGTCAATCAGCAAATTAGAGAAAGATGTGTTTGGCTGACAATCTGCGTGATATGATTTACTTAGTATCGGGAGTTGCTGGTTCTTTGGCACCATCATCTGTATCGTTCTCGCCGCTTGTATGAGCACCGACATCGAATCCGTGCTCGGATCTTCGTACGGTCAGCCGATGGCTCAGATCTACTACGATGCGTTGGGGAAGAAGGGGGCTTTGGGTTTCATGAGCTTGCTTTTCATCGTGCAGTTCCTCATGGGACTCAGTATCCTCGTTGCTGCTAGTCGACAGAGCTGGGTAAGCCTTCGCCTTTTTCCTTTCTTTACCAACTCCGAGAGACACACTTTCTCGGGGGATTGTAGGAGGAAGGCTAAACAGTATACAAGGCATTCTCTCGCGACGGTGCCCTTCCCTTTAGCTCCTTTTTCCGCCGCGTCTCCCCACGCCTCTTCATCCCCGTCCGCGCAGTGTGGGGGTGTGTTCTCGTGGCCTGCGTGCTAGGTCTCCTCTGCCTCATCGCGCCCGCAGCTGCAGCCGCACTCTTCTCCCTCGCCGTCGCCGCCAACAACGTCGCCTGGGGCACGCCCATCTTCTGCCGTCTCGTTTGGGGCCAGAAGAAGTTCAACCCCGGGCCCGTGTACACGGGCGACAAGCTCTCGCAACCCATCGGGTGGCTAGCGATTGCCTTTTTGATATTTGGTATCACGCTCGCGATGTTTCCCGCCACAGGTCCAAACCCGACGCCCCAAAGCATGAACTATACTGTGGTTGTGAATTCTGCGGTCTGGGGTGGCGCGTTGCTGTATTACTTTCTTGGTGAGTTTGATAGGTCTATTTGTCAGTTGTGTGGATGTGATGCTGATTCAGTCGATCTCAGATGCTAGAAAGTGGTTCACAGGGCCCAAGATCACACTGCGCGAGGACGAATTGACGGAGGAACAACAAGTCGCGATTCGTGAAGAGGGATTGCATATTGAAGGGATACCGGCGGGTGACACGGAAAGTCCTCCGCAAGAGAGCGTTGGAAAGGTCGGCTCTGATGAGAGAGAAAAGTCGTTGTAAATTGAGCAATACCGTCGATAGCACCTTGGAGCTCCACGGCTTCCCATGTTAGCTGGCGTGGTTACAGAAACTCAACAAAATGAAGGCCAGCAGGCGTCTCAGACTTAGATAACTGCCTAAAGGGGGAACCTATGGCAAACGAAGGCTCATGGCACAGGTATCACCGTCGCACACTTCCTTTGAAGCGCGCCTTCCCTCCTCAGAGGGACCGTGCCGAATTGCACAAATCGTGGATATTGTGCCCTGACGCTAGAAGAAGCATGCCTCTATCTTCTCTTGGGACTATTCGTCTCTCATCCTGGAAGAGTAGTACACATGTCATAGATATTGCAGCACGTGTGGGCGTCGTGGATCCGAACGGAGGATTTTTGAACTTGATTTATTTATAGCACCCATGACACCCCACAATAATATAAGCAGATCTTGGAAAGGCAGCGAGCACAGTTGTTTCGTCTAATTTCCTGGATAGATGGATGGAGGATGGGGGTGGGGCGGGGCGGAGACTTTCGGGTATGGGTTCGGTGTCGGTGTTGCAAACATTTGAATGGACATTGCACTGCAGGGACCTCGTCCCGGTTGCCATTTGATAGTGGAGACTCAGCCACGAGCCATATCATACGCCGTGCGTTGTGTGATGGGTAGTTGTTGCTCCTGTCGCGTTGAGCGGAAGTTTCCCAACGGGGCCAACAAATGTTCGGATGGTGCTAGGAGCAAGCGTCAACGATTGTTCTTTGGGGATGTTATGCGCATATGATTCCAGACATGTGGAGTTATGAAGACTGCGATTTGTACGCGTAGATCAGGGTTGGGGTGTTGTCGCGTTGATTAGCGGGCGCCCCCGCTAAGCCCAAGGGAAGGGCTAGTTTATGCCGAGAAGCAGAGTTGGGTTAATGTGGTGCTGAGTGAGTGATTAGCAACGCCTGTATGGCTTTGGTCAAGGGGCAGTCAGTGGCTTGGGGGGAGAGAGAAAAAGTTGAGGGGTTCTGGACTGGTGGAATCATAGTGGAGTGGTGGAGTGGTGACGAGTGGAGGAAGGCTGAAACCAAACCGCCATGGCCATTGGCCGGCCACGTCCATCATCTGCGAAGCATTCATTCCAAGGCTGCCGTGTCCCCTCGCAAAGTTCAAACGCAATCGCATTCTGCATGAAGCCTGGAAGACGCGCGGGCAGGGACTTGGAGATTCAACTGAAATGATTCCGCGCGTTCACTGCCTGTGATTCGCCCTCATCGTCTCGTCCTTATGCCGTAGTTGGTGGTGACGACGATAGGTGAAGGACCGAGCTTCTTTTCGATATTACTTTATTACTCCACTGGATTCTCCGGCTGACACCCGACCCTGCTTCCTGCTGCCCTGCCCTGCCCTGCCTTGCCCTTTTTCTTTTTTTAATCCTTCTGCTTGCTTGACTACTTAGCATAATTAAACATACCTCTACCTAGTCAACTCCAGGTATTCTACGACCACCTGTACTGTACTGTACATACCATGTCTCCCATATAATCGACATCAACACCCAACACGATCCCGCTCCTGTCCGCTCGCTGCCTTTTTGGTCCAACTTGCAGAGCCTTGAAACGCCACTTTAGCCCCCGCGAACTGCCTTCCAATCCAGCCCACTTTGTCAGCTCCCCCCAGGACCGCCATATTATATTAGTACGGGCTGACCACCCACCGGGCGTCGCCATCGCCATCGCCATCGTCTCCCTCTTTTCTCGCCCGCTCCAGGGGTATTTGTTTTTTGTGTTTTTCTGGTCCTCTGACCGTTGATGTTGTATCCTTGCGCGCCGAGAGCCATTGCAACAGACCTCGTCGTAGTCGCCTTTCGTCCTGCTACCCCCGTTTCCGCCCTTGCGCAGCAACCATGCTGAACATTTTCTCTTCCAAAAGGCAGTCGCGGGCTTTGCTGCAAGCCCTCGTGGCCTTGACTCTGATTCTGCTGTACTTGTTCTACGCCAACGATGGATACGCATACGTCAGGGGCACTGTGACGGAGCATCCCGGCGAAAAGGCCGGAGTCGAGGTTTTGCCCGACGGCGACGTAGTACCAGTGCACTCTTCTGTGGGACATGCTTCTGTCGCAGAACATTCCCCAGTACCCACCAAGATCGCTACCGCCTCACCGTCCCATGCAAGCGCTGAGCAAAGCCACCACCAACAAACCCTCACAACCAAAATCCCCACGTCCACGGCTTCAGTACACGTCTCGACTCCCACTCCGACCGTTTCTCACCCGAAAGCCTCGCTCCCTACCCAGCCCCTCAACCAGACCTTGGCTGCAAAAGTACCCAAGTACATCAAGGCCATCATCGATCCTTTCGATACCTCTTTCGATCGCTTGCAGTGCCCTGCTAGCATCTCGCTCATCGATCGATATGCGTACCTCCGCTCTACCCCGGCATCCCCCGGGAAAATCATCAAGCCCAAATACTACTTCGCCCTGGATCTGTACAAGATTGCCGATCTATTACCTCGTTTGATGAACTCCATTATCGAATCCATCAAATACCTCGGACCAGAGAACTGCGTCCTGAGCATCGTAGAAGGCCGCAGCGACGACGGGACTTACGAAATTCTCTACGAACTCCACAAGGAGCTCGAAAAGATAGGAGTCCGCTACATCCTTCAGACCAGCGATCTCGACCCCAAAGGCGGCAACCGCGACCGCATTGACGCCCTCGCCGAGCTCCGCAACCTAGCCCTTGACGACATCATCTCGAACCCGACCAAGTACGACCCAGACACGACCATCGTCTTCTCCAACGACGTCTCCATGTGCGTTGAAGACATCCTCGAGCTCATTCACCAGAAGAAGCTGCAAAACGCGCACATGATGTGCGGCATGGACTGGAACATCTGGGACCCACTGGCCTTCTACGACAGTTGGGTGGGGCGCGGCATCAACGGCGACCTCTTCATCAAGATCATCCAGGAAGGTGACCAGATGGTCGACAACGAGGCGGGCATCTTCTGGAACCACAAGCCGTCGCGCGAGCGCATCGACGCCTGGAAACCCCTTCAGGTCTTCGCCTGCTGGAACGGCATCACCGTCTTCACTGCCAAACCCTTCATGGAGAAGAAGATCAAGTTCCGCTACGTCCCCGCCGACAGCGACAAGGAGTGCTACCAGGCCGAACCCAACCTCTTCGCAAAGGACATGTGGCACCACGGGTACGGTCGTATCGGCATCGTCCCGACGGTCAACCTGGCGTACTCGGACGGCGAGGCAAAGAGCTTGCGCGAGAAGAAGGGCTGGATGCAGCAGCATCTTGTTCCCGATGAGGAGGCCCTGATTGAGTGGACCGACCAGCCGCCCGCCAAGGTCGTCTGCGTCCCCTGGCTGCGCGGCGAGCAGACGTGGCATCCGTGGAATCAGGGCCTGCCTGGATACGTCCCGCCTCCTGGCGGTGATACGGGGAAGAAAGATGACAGTGACGATAGCGAAGATAAAAAGGACAGTGACAGCAATAAATCCGAGCAGAACAAGGACGGGGACAGCAACAGCAACAGCGAGAAACGTGATACT
The DNA here is from genome assembly GCA_023627715.1 of Periconia sp. R9002. Lineage (NCBI taxonomy): Eukaryota > Fungi > Ascomycota > Dothideomycetes > Pleosporales > Periconiaceae > Periconia > Periconia sp. R9002. The sequence goes on along the minus strand of JAMAHW010000013.1, from coordinate 188,741 downwards.
TGAGAGAAAGCCATACGTTACTGCGCCATTGTGTGTGTATGTGGCACACGGGATAAAACCGGTCTCTGCGCAACGGCGCTTTTCAGTTGTTGGATAAATTGCCTTGCGACGGGAGCCAGAGAGATTGTCTCAATCCATTGATCTTCCCACCTACCTGCGCTGGCAGATCCAAGCCGCGCATGTGTGGTCCCGGTGACGATTTGCCAGGCGTTGTCTGCGTCTTACCACCAATCCAGCGAAAAGCAGAGCCGAACAGGGACCGCGAGGGTATTAGGAGGCGAGGCTGTTGGATACTAGACGGACCATATGAGCAGAGTATCTGTGGAATACCTACCTAGGGGTATGTACTTGGACAAGTTGTAAAAGGAATGTAAAAACACGTTGGTCGGAAGAAAAACGCAGGAATGTAATGGTTTGGAATCCTTTGTTATCCAAGCGCTGGGTATCATATGTAGTGCATGTATGTATGGATGTAGCTAAAATACACAAAATGTACACGCTGCTGCGAACTGAAACAACAAACAACAACATGGGAAACTTTCACGGGGCAGTAGTAAGAGTCGTCATTTTGATCCTCCTCCGCTCCTCTTCCTGCTTGGCCTCCACATCCGCCAAAAAGTTCATCCTGCCCAGATACGCCTCCTTGGTCTTGCCGTGCAGGTCCAATTCCTCGGCAATGCCCTCCTTGTGCACAAACCCGGTCCAGTCCATGCGTGATTTGTCCACGACGTTGAGCTTCTGCGCCTTCTCCGGCCGCCCGAACTTGGGCGCGTTCGGCGCCGCGGGCGCGTTCTCCTGGCCTGCCGTTGCGGCCGCCGGAGCCGCCTTTCGGGGCCATGAAAGTTGGTGTTCGGGAGGCAGCGCGCGCACGTAGCCCGTGGGATTCGGATCGAACCGACTCGGTCGGCGGAGCGGGCGGCGGATCTTGGGGGCATCGTCTTTTGCTTCGGCAGCGTCTCCGTCCACACCTGCCTTCTGCTCGGCGGCTTTCCAGCCGTCTGCTAGGTACTGTTCAAGCGCCGAGCGAGGGACCTGTTTCTCTTCCGTCGTGTTTTGACCGGCAAAGGTGTATATTTTTGTGACTGTGACCTGCTCTTCGTCCTCCTGCGCGCCAGGGTCGTTGATAGACGCGCCCTGCCCGTGTGAACCAAGATCCTGCTGCGGCTCAGCGTACGAGAGCGGCTTCAGCGGCTCGGCCAGCATCTGTGCCCATAGGGCATCTATGTCCATGGTAGCCCCTTCAATATTGGCAAGAGGCTTGCGTTCCTTCAACTCGTCCCTTCTCTGCGCCCTCGTCTTGATCAGTCCTCCTTCTCCATCTTCCAGGTCGGATAGTAAAAGGTCCGAGTCTTCCTCGTCGCGCCCTTTCGCTCCTTTCCGCTTCTTCGCTTTGCGCGCTGCATCGATTGTGACTTCATCTCCAGAGTCAAGCTCATCCTCGACCTGCGGTTTCCGTTTTCTTTTTCCTTTGCCTTTGCCTTTGACGGGTTTTGCAGGCGCTTCGTCTTCATCGGATGAGCTCGCGGACTCGTCGGCCGGAGCGTCAGCAGGGTTAAAGTCGTCGTCGTCAGAATCGTGGACATCGTCGTCTCCAACATCGACGAGAACGAGGTCGTCTTCGGGATCGATCGGGGCCATTGTAGTTCGGTCGCGGTGGGGGAAATGTTTAGAAAGTAAGTAATGGAGAGCCGGGATGTTGCAGGGGCGCCAAGCGAGATCGACAGCTAATGGTTAGGAGGCCAGGCTTGCCTGCCCTACGGGACTACCTAGAAGGCTGGATGACGTTGGTTGGGCGAGGGGCGCGTCGCATCATTTGCGTCAACCAAAACAAGATACCTTTCACCACTCACACACGACACTGCGCATCCACTTTGCGCACCCGCATTGCAAATAGTTTACTACTACCATCATCGCCATGGCACCCGTTGAGCCCGACGCAGTTGCGCGCTCAAATGTCCTTCCTGTGTCGCTGTTTGCGGCTCAAGCCCTCCTTGTACTAGGCCTTACTTCACAAGTACTCTACACAACTCGTCGCGCTGCAAAGTCTCTGCCACCTCCAACTACCACGCGTGGTCAAGAGCCCTTTCGGCGACGCCATGCCATCATCTTCTCCACTCTCGCCTTCTTATCGCTGACCTCTGTCACGGCTTTCGCTGTCCTTTGGCGCGCGTCGTCCTACATCTCGTGGGCTACACATGGCAACCACGAATCTCCAGGAAGCATTTGGACAGGCTGGTATGGTACCGGCGACGAAGGCGTAGGCAAATGGAGATTGGGTGACTGGTTGAGCGATAAGAACCTGATCATTGAATCCGATGCTGTCGCAGTGGCCAACCCTGAAGCCTTTCTGTACACAAGCGAGCATTTTGTTGGATTGCTCGCCAGTTCTCTCTTCATGGGGGTCGAAGGTGAGTGGCTTGCCTTTGTGGCATATTAGGCCCTGTTGAGAGTTATCTGTGTGCTTGATGCCTAACGAACTTCAGGCCGTCGGCGCAATCTATCAGGATACACTATCGCATCTTTCGTTATATTGGGCGCGCTCGGCAGTCAAGCCTATGCGCTGAGCCTCTTCTTCACCACCATACTCTATACGCCCTTATCAGTTCACAGTGGGGATAGTAGATATGATGATACTCTATTTACCCCTAAACCTGCAGTGTACTATATACCCATTGCTCTCTCCCTCTTGGGCATCAATGCTCTGCCGACTTTGTTGAAACGCAGAGAAGACGTCGACCTGCTACGCTTCGGATACGTTGCCGTACCACTGTTTCTCGCTTTTGCACCAAAGGTATGCGCTAACGAAGTGACAACATCCTCATGTATTGACGACCATCTAGATCATCCCCGCCAGCTGGGGCCAGCATCACGCTTCCAAAGCATCGGCTCATCGCTCGTTCGCTAGGGTCTTCTTTGCCCTGTCTCTGTCGTCTTTTATTCTGCATTGGAAAAATATAGGCTTCGCCTTTTTCAAGAACACACCCTCAGAACGTCCGCGTGTTTACGACTTGATCGTGAATTTCGGACGACGACATCACTCCAACCCCGATAGATTCTTGACTGGACTTGCTATCACAGCGAGCAATCTGAAGCGGGTGAGCCAGCATCCCGCTATCAGTGTGACAACTTCAGACATATTCTTCACTGGTATCAGCCTCTTGATTTGGACTTTCACTCGTGACTTGGATGTCAACAGCATCCTCAACAACAGTATCCTGTCTTTCTTTGCCGGACATCCCGCAGAAAAGCATGTGGAATTTGCCGACGACGTGCATAAGCCTCTTGAGGAAATCGTAGAGGATGAGGCTGATATAGCGACTACAACTCCAAAGAAGCGTGGGCGCCCCAAAAAGACCGATCTCACCAATGGCACTTCATCAGCTACACCCTCCAAAGGTACGCTGAGAAGGAGCTCAAGAAGAAAGACTCACAACGACTATGATTCAGACGCAGATTCGACGTACAAGCCTTCAGCTGCCGAGAGAGAGGAGGTGGCGCAGACCGAGGCGGACGGTGTACCATCAGAAGACCTCGTACATGGCGGTGAAGCGACAGCACTTGGACTCGCTCTTACGTTCCTCGGAGGCCTGGGCCAGCTTTCTGCAGGTGTTTTGGGGGCTGAAGTGACGAATGCCAACTGAGTAGAGGGACATGCTTTGGTCTTTGTGGTTTTTGCATTCTGCAGTGCATCTGACAAGATGAGTGTATGTTCTGGTTTGTGATGTTGTAAGTTGCTGTGAGACTGATAGTACGATGATTTACGTCACCCTTGTGATGAGTACGGAGCGGCGTATTCGCGCAAATGTGTCTTCACGTGTCGGTTTGGGTAGTTTCGGATGGTTTCTTCGTGTTTTTCTGGCGTCCTGGATCTCTGCGTGCCTCGACCTCGGCGCATCGGGTGATGATGAAGTTGTGTGTATGGCCATGTAGTGCAGAGCTGGGATATCCCTGCGCAGTGAACCTCGGTGACGATATTTTTAGCGATTTCCAACTTTATTTTTTCCCTCTTCTCGCTGGAGCTATTCCACGACGTGAGGCATTGACGTGTCGAAGCACATGTAGGCAGCAAAGCGGCAATTATGTAGGTATCGTACGGTTTGGGACAGGCTACAGCGCAGACTTTGCAGCACGCTGATGGTTGATGGTGTCACCCAGGTGTCCAAGTAGTCGGCACTTACAACACATACCATTCTGCATACAAGGCTTCGAGGACGTATTTCTCATACAGTATTACTATTTAAGAATATTCTTAAAAATATAGAAAGTACCTCAAGAAGTGGGTGGTGTTGCTTCGCTAAAAGAGTATCTCTGCAACGATTTGGTGGGTGCGGGATATACCTATCAACACCCGCGTGGGTGTCAAGACGCTAGGCGGCATAAGATGATTCAATGTGCACCCCAAGAATTTTTCCTTCGCGAGGGAATGTATGCGATACGTGGGGGGTTTAAAAGCGAAGGGAAACTAACGAATGCTCAGAGAATTTGTTTTTACCGTATGCGTGTGGGCCGTCATCGGTGAGAGTTGGGCCACGAAATGGTAGGTAGGTTAGCTACGTGCAAAAAAGAAATGAGAAATGACGAAGGAAGAATCGGGCAGGCACAGAGGGCTAGAACAAGCATAGACCCTCTGACGTGAGGTAACTGCATCGAGGAATGGCCCAAGGGGTTTATCATCGTCTCATGACTAGCATTCATGTCAACTGGCGGTCTGGCGCATGTATATCACCGCAGACGGGGTGTGGTGGGAAAAGCGGAAGACGGGAACTGGAAAGGGACAGGGATGGGCTGTTGTGTCTGGATGCTATCGTATGCTGCGGTACCAGGCCAAGATTGAGGTCAACTCGCGAGATAGCAGTGGTTTAAGAGATGTGTGGTTGGATTGCTGTTGGATTGAAATACATAGACGGGTACATGTGTAGCTGGCGATCGGAAGGAAGCTTTCCCACCATGGCGGGTCAGCCACGAGGAGAGGGAGGTCAGGGATGGCATGCGAGGGCTTGCCACGGGTACACCGGCAACCATGTGTACCTGAGAATGGGCGCCCAAAGGATGGGTAGTAGTTAGTTGGTGTGACTATATGGAGATATAGTTGGGTGAGGTATAGTGTGCGACCTACCGGTGGGAGCTAGTTAGTAATTCTCCGCGGTATGTATCGCACAGCACTGGAGTGGAGAGGTTCGAGAATGCGTATTTTTTCTTTTTCTCTTTTTTGGTTTCGTATTCTTTTTTGGCCAGAAATTATATCGATTATGAAGAGGATTGATAATGGAGTTGGGGGTGTGGAGGCGAAGGAACAACCGAGCAATTGATGGTTTTGTCGAGAAAGAAGGTCAAGGAGAAAAAGCGGCCCAAGGTAGGTCTCTCTCTCTCATTAGGTATCGCCGCCCGCCGTCCGTCGCCCGTGCACGTCTCCACGACCGAGTCGATTACTACATACCCTTCCTCTACCCACGCCATGGAGGTAAGCAATCCAGATTTCTTTGCCTATGCGCTTTCATTCCCCTTGCACTCTCCGTTCCATTCTTCCATTGACTCATTCCCTTTCTCGCCCAAACATCCCTGCCCTGCCTTGCCCTGCCCTTGCCCCGTCCTTACCAGCCAACCCGCTTCCCTTCAGCCCTACACTATCCTGTATACTGTGCCCCATTGTCACTCCCACCACCTCCACCACAAATATTGCATGGTGTCTCTCTGCAGGCCTACCATGGCTTGAGAGGCCTGAGCCTGTCTGCCGGGGCTCGCAGCGCTGCAAGTACTACGCTTGTAGCACCTTGCCCATGATATCCCGTCTCTGTCATCCTTTCAACACATCCTCATCACCCTTCCCCCCCCCCCCCTGCCTTGATCACACACGTCATTTTTCGTCCAGCGGTAAAGAGCACCCTACTTCGTCGCCGCCGATATGCTGGCCAGGTAACTTTTGTGCTCGGTTCAAAATATCCAAAATCCAATCGATTCTGTCCAACTGCACTTGCAGCGGGACAGAGCGGAGCAGAGCGGGAACCTCCAGAAAATCAAGAGAGAAATCCCCCAACAAGTCGTGTGCTCTTTATCGTGTGCGGTCTTGTTCCTTTCCCGAATTCTATCCCTCCACCCTCCAACCTTTCCCTTGGCTTTCTTCGAAATAGCCTTGCCCTGCCCTTCGTCTCTTATCAACCCGTCACTTCAACATGGAACACCCCCTCTCTCACAATGATTCGCCAATCGAGCGGGACGAGCCGTCACAGGCCGACCCCACGCGCCTAAAACCTGGAGCTCAATTGACTCTGATGCGATATCTGCAGGACCTTCCCGAAGCTGAAGTCCCACACACCGATCCCGTCCCCCCTCGCTTTCATACCGGCCGTCTGCCCAACAGCAAAGCGGGTGATGGCAAACCACGGTTACTGCTCATGGGGCAGAGAAGGTACGTTGTGTTTGAAGTTGACTCTGATTTCCAAAATACCAGTTCGCTAATGCAGGGTTCAGGAGCGGGAAATCCTCCATATCTAGTGTAGTCTTTCACAAGCTACCCCCAAGTGAGACCTTGTATCTTGAGACGACGACCCGAATCAAGAAGGAGTCCATGCAGTATGTCAGGCGTTCCTCTTGCACAGCTCTCATGTCTAATATTGTAGTTCCTTCATGGACTTTCAAGTGTGGGATTTTCCAGGTCACCTGGACTATTTTGACCCGGCTTTCGACGTGGACAACATATTCGAGGAGATTGGCGCTCTTATCTGGGTCATCGACGCCCAAGATGAATACCTCGAAGCCATCTCACGCCTGAACATGACCATTCTGAATCTTCAGCAATCCTACCCAAACATCAATGTAGAAGTGTTCGTGCACAAGGTGGATGGACTCTCCGAAGATTACAAAGGCGATACCTTCCGTGACATCATCCAGCGCGTCCAGGATGAGCTTTCTGACCAAGGCTACGAAAATGCGCCAGTATCGTTTTATCAGACCAGCATCTACGACCATTCCATTTTCGAAGCCTTCTCCAAAGTTATCCAGAAATTGATCCCGCAACTCCCAACCCTCGAAGCACTGCTGAATAGTCTGTGCAGCACCTGCCACATCGAAAAAGCATATCTCTTTGATATCATGAGCAAGATCTACATTGCGACGGATACGAGCCCAACAGACATTGGCAGCTACGAGATATGTTCTGATTACATTGATGTTGTCATTGATGTCAGCGAGATCTATGGATGGGACCGTCCGATTGAAAACGGAGATGCAGAGGCGCAGGAAACAGGAAACAACGATGCCGAAAGTTTGATTACCATGGAAAGGAAGGGCAACAACTATCTCTACTTGCGGGAGATCAACAAGTGAGTTTCCGCAACAAATGGCGATTTAGACGAATATAACTGAGTGATTTAGATACCTCGCACTCATCTGTCTCATGGGCGATGACAGTCCAGCAGACAAGAAAGCCGTCATCGATTACAACGTCGGCGTCTTCCAGGCAGCACTCAAACAAGTGTTCCCGCGAGCAGAAAGGGAAATTGCTGCTCCCGAACAGGCATGAAATGACCATACATATTCATGAATGAAAATCATATTTCTGGGGAGCTGGGCGCTTTGCTGCATCTATACACTTGCATCCTTTGTTGCTAGAAAAAGTACAAGCCGTCAAAAACTATGCGTTGACAGCAAGGAAAGAAACAAGGGCTGGCGTTTACATCTATGCTTGGGTGGAGTTTTCTGTACTATAGAAGAAGGAAAGATTCTGGACGAAGCCTTGGGCAATTATCTGGAGTCGACCGATAAGAGGAAATAAGATTCAATGAAACAAAACACCAAACGTACACTTCATATGGGAAGCCATCATTGGCTCAAGCGCGCGTCAAAACCCACCAATGAGAAGGCATCGAATCCGCTTTATACCCGCAATCTAAATTCGCGACTCCCTCTTTGCGGAGTTTAGCGGGGCTACGGTCCAAGATGATGGTACCTAAGCAGAGGACACCATGTTCAAAATAACCGAGTCTCAACAACAGACTTGTCTTTAAGGGCAAGAAAAAAAGTCTCTCACATCCACCTGGTCGGTCACATTGCCCTGTTTTTACTCCTTAAACTACGCAATGGCATCTTCGTCGGAGGCACGGAACCGGCGTCCTGCCGCTGCCACGGAACCCGAGCCATCGACGCCCATCAAGAAAGTCGCGGACGACGCGCGAGATGCAAAGACGACGGGGTCGGGAGCGGGATTCTCGGTCCTCGATGTGTTGAGGGTGCTGGGTGGAGTGCTGCTGCTGAGCACCGGCTTGAGCTATCTGAGCACCAGCGGCGAGAGCATGACGTGGGGATATAATCCGTGGTGGACGCGGGCACACGAGTGGAAGGGTGTACTTGTACGTGCTACGTCCCTGGCCTTCTGTTTCTTTTCTCTTGTTCGAGTTTTGAAATTTTTGTTGAACTCTTGTGAGCACTGGCAACAACGCTCTATCTCTTTTCAATCAACGAAAAAAAAAAAGAACAAACCTTACTTTTCAAACACTAACACATTCAAACAGTCCGGTAACGTGTACCTAACCGACGACGAGCTCCGCGCCTACGACGGCACCGATCCCTCCAAGCCCATCTACCTCGCGCTCAACGGCACCATCTACGACGTCTCCTCGGCGCGCGGGACCTACGGGCCAGGGGGCTCGTACTCCTTCTTCGCCGGTCGCGACGCCGCGCGGGCCTTCCTAACGGGATGCTTCCGCACCGACACGACGCCGGACCTGCGCGGCGTGACGCGCATGTACATTCCCGTGGACCCCTGGGAGCGCGAGATCCCATCCGACGTGTCGGCCGAGGAGCGCGCGAAGCTCGAGCGCGAGCGCGACGTCGCAAAGGAAAAGTTCGCCAAGATGACCAAGGCGCAGATCAAGATTCGGAACGAGCGCGAGTTGAGGGCGGCGAGGAAGGCCGTGAGGGATGGCCTCGAGCATTGGCATGTGCTTTTCCGAGGGGATAAGGGCAAGAAGTATAGGAAGGTGGGCGAGGTCAAGAGGGAGAAGGATTGGTGGAAGAAGTTTGAGAAACCGGAGCTTTGTGAGCAGGCGGAGAAGCAGAGGCCGATTAGAAAGTATGATGATTATTAAGGGGAGATAAAAGGGTGGAGCGGAGGGGAGGGGAGATGAGGGGGGAAAGTGTATGTACGGGTTCATAGTTTACAGACGAAAACGGGTTGGAATAATTGGATTCAAGATGGTTGGATCCTCTCAAGTGGGAATATAAGCATGGTGAATGATGGAATCCTTTTTAGCCTGCTTACTTTTCAAGAGTATGCGAATATTACGGTTCATAGTCATTTGTGTTGACATAAATTGGCATTGCTCAACTCAAATGGTTGCCTTTCATCACCGATATTTCCGTGTGTTCCTTGGGAAGGACAGAATCAGTATACTACCACATTAGGGCATAATACCGCCATGGAGTTAGAGCTTCAGACGTTGTCAGACCACCGATCTATAGGCCTGTTCACGGCGAACGGGTACACATTCATGGCACAAGCGCAGTTCCGGATGTCTTTTTCATTTCAATACATAGCCGACACTTCGGACTGCAGCGATCGAGCCGTAGCCGAGTGTTCGTCCTCTCTAATTCATGTCCGCCACACGAGCACGCCCAATGTATGAACCTTTCCCATCATGAAAGAATTTACGTACGCCGACCGATAATGGCAGAAGAGGAATCGTTTTGGAAAAGAGACGTCCCAGAATCGTGCATCCATCCACTCGCGGCTTTGCTTGTCTTATTCGTTTTGCGTGACGCGAGACATTTAGTCGCCACCGACTGCTCGTGCTGTGGTGTTGTTAGCCTTTGAACTACTACAGGTTCTTTTGAACTTTGCACTGCGCTTGTCGCAGCGGTGCGAAATTCGGAAAGAATGAGGGACATACTGTAGATGCTCAGCTTAGAGTGTCCAACGACCTTCTTGATCACGCCCCTCTCCTCGAGGTCGGTAAGCGCTTGTCGTGCGAGCGAGCCGTTAATCTTGAGACGATCGACAAGGGTGGCGACGGTAATCAGGCGGTATGATTGAACATCCTTGTTAAGCTTGTCCGCGATGTTCTTGTCGAGGACGACGTGGTGTTGGGCCTTGTCCTTGACTATTCAAGTTGTCAGCGGCAATTCTATCCAGGTTCCATGGTGATTTTGCGGTTGAGCGGTTAGGGGGCGGACGTCGGAGAGGATAATGAAAACGATAACGGGGAAGTTTTCGGTGTGATGAAGATGGGAGAGGTCGCCTGCGATGCTTGTGCCCAAGGACTGGAGTTCTCGATGTCACGTACCCTTTCCCTTGGACCACTTCTTCTTTTGCTTCTTGCCGCCGGTTGCTGCAGGTGCCTGTATACAATCATCAGTTTTCCATCTTCAAAAATATCTCTGCAGAAACCTCTCAATATGCCGAGTGAAACGTACCATTTTGTCGGTTGTGGTGGATGTGCTGGGAAACTGAGTCCTACTGTCCGGAATTTGAAAGGCGCAAGTGCGGAGAGGGTGGGTTGATGTTGACTAAGCTGGATAAGCGAGCTCACGTGCTTTGGCGTTCACCTCGTTCCAGTGACACGGCTCCCAGGGTCTTGTTGACCGATCATCGTGCTCAATTGATTACCATCTAGAGGAGGAATAGATAATTGCTTCTTTTTTACGAAGTTTTACGAACGTTTCAACAGCATTTCTCAAGGTTGGCAGATAATACCTACCTATGTAAATATCGCGGCTACAAAGGTACCTACCTGTACATAGGTAGTTGCACGCAACCAAACTGGTTTCAATACATGATTAGTGTCTTACTGCGCTACACCACGCGGTATCTTGATAGCATATATTTCTGTACCCAGGTTTCAACATACATCTAGTCTTCAAAACATGCGATTGACCAACAATGCATTATTTTCACCGTGCATGGTGTGTAGTCCTTATCAGTCCCCACGCCGCACGCACGCCTCTAATGATACGTAGACGGTATCATCATTCACGAAGCAACCGCAGCCACTTTAAGTTCTCTGCAAATAATAATCTATCGATATAGAACTAGCGGTCACAATCCAACAAGACTCGCTTAAATACTACCTGCGCTGTCAATTGTATGCCTATGTAGTATCGTTCATGACGAAAAGGAAGGAAACGAACACGCCCGCCCCAAGTAGACATTAATTATCCGGCTTGTCCGCTCGCTCATTTAAGTCGCGTCAACAAAGAGAGAGTGCCCAGTTCCAATTTCAAGTTTTCAATTTCCTGATTCCCCTTGCCATTGTGGGTGTCATGCACGGCTGCGAGCCGAATGGAGAGGCTGCTTTCGGGCATACAGGCATTTCAGGCAACCGGTGCGGTGATGCACCTTGAAATGATGTGCGCGAGGACTACCCTTTTCACTCTAACGAGGTCACTGCCTCCGCGATGGCGAGGGCCGGACCAAATCGAAAGGGTGTGTCTCCCTTGGAATCTGATTCGCCACCGAACTGATAAGTTCAAGGATGATATATCCTTGGAGTCGAGGAAACGCGATGGATCGCCCATCGCGCCAATAAGCCAGTAAGCTCATGGCCAAGTCGAGGAGAAATCGATAATGCACGCCTCACACCATCATTCACAAAATAACGCACATGGAGGGGAGGCGCTGCTCGATGATTATGCAAGAAGCGATGGAAACGACACCATTCAATGCACCTGGATCAGCTGCCGAATAAAATAGATATTCTTATCAAGACATATGCAAGACTTCGGCTCAGACACACCTACTTCAACCTCCACGGGATGCCTTGCAACTAGCCAAACTAGATTACGCCCGTGAAACGTTTTGAACCAGTTCAATTCTACACGCAAACTTTGCTTGTTTTTCGTTCTCCTTCCGAGCGAGCGCTCCGAAAGAGTTACCGAGATAGAGGATAAGGAGATAGGAGAAGAGAAAGACAAGAAAACGAGAGGTAGAGAGACAGCCACTCCATACTCCCAAATGAGGCGAAAGGAGAGTGATGACAGTGAAAGATGGAGGAGACAAGGAAAGCCAAGTACGGCACATGTATAGCCAAGAGAAAAGTGATCGTCGAGAGGATTCTTTAGCTAAAGAAGAAGGAAAACAAACATATTCGCCATCTTACTTTTCTCGCTGGAAATGTTCCACGCTGACCAAAACAGCCTACACACTTGCTTGTCCACATCAAGCAAGGCGAGGTCACGCTTCGCTATCTGAGTGCAAATGCTCGCTAATTCTGAGAGACAAATTCATCGTAACCAGAAAATGGAACTGAGCTAATGATCAACTCGTGAATGCTGATGTGCTCCGGAACCCCAATACTAAAACTGGGAATGTATGCGCCAAGACGCCACGTCCATGTGATGAATGCAAAATCATTAGAAAAAGTGAGTGTGTGGCTTCGAGAGTTCGTGCACCTCCATCTCCTGCAAACAGTATTAGTAGTTGTAGATGGAAACAAAAAAAATGACCTTCTCAGGCATACCATCTTGAAAGAGTTGAGCTCCTCTTTGATCTGCTGAGCAAGCATTGGAGTGAGTCTGTTGCACGTAGCGATCTCTCCGCGCCTATCGTAGTCGGAAGCAGACCACGCGTCGTGGAATTGGATGCGGGGACTGAAGCTGATATTCCTGAGCGACCCTTGGGGTGTAGTGGGAAGGCTCCTCGTGCTGGGATTCGCAAGACGCGGCGGTTTGCCAAAGTAATCGGGGTTAGGGTCTTGAATGGGCGTATTTGGCGCGCTCGCTTTGACAGATTCGGGTGCAGGAGGTGCATCGACCGGACGAGACACTGGAGAAGACGCACCGGAACCAGTTCCATTGCCTATATGCTTGTCAGTGCTGGGGGTTTTGGACTTGGACAGCTTCTGATGCTTACGTTTCAATATACCCTTCTTGATCGACGAAAGGACTTCGGCCCGCTCTTTGTCGCTACCGATGATGCTTCTCCTCTGGTATAGATCATTCGCAGCCCCAGATGTGCTGTTAACACTTGTGCTCCTCCCCGCGTCCAATGAGTTACGCTCCAGCCTGGGATAGCCGGTACCTCCGCCAACCTGCTCATGGGGGTTGGCGTTCACGTTCACCTTCTGACGCTCAGCTTCGACTGTGACCATAGACACTTGACCAACGCTAGGCTTAATGGGGCCGTCTGCAGCAGGGACTCCAATCACCGATTTCGGTCTGAACAGACCCTTGATGGACCGCGTTCCTTTCTTCATACCACTACCCATCTTCCTTAGCATGATAGAGGCCGATGACGCGGTAGAAGAAATGGAAAGGTTGTCGGTTGAGCCCGAAAAACCGCCTTGACCGGAGTAGATGCCCGCACCAATGCCTGCAGCCTCTTGTTTGGCCACAATGGCAGCCTGTTCTGCTTCTTCCTCTGTCTGATAACGGTCTTTCCGCAATTTTGCCCGTTCGGCAGCTATGCTGTTCTCAGCCGATGCGCGGCGAAGCTCAGCGGCGCTCCCGAAAGAGAAAGCCCGTCGTAGACGAGATTTCATCCCCTTCCCTCCTTCCTTGTCATTCAATGCTGTCAATTGCTTCATCGCGGGGCTAGCTGTTGATGTCGTCACCTTTGCCGGGCTTGTGGGTTCAGATGGAGACATGGGCTGCGACAGAGGTGAGGGAGCCATCCGGCGGTTGGGTTCTGGGGACTTTGATGCAGGCGTGACAGCTGTATTGGCACGCAGGTTCGTCGAGCCTTGACGAGACTGAATGCTATTAGTAATGAGATTTGAGATGTAGATGCTATCAGCTTACCGAAGGCCTATTCGACCCAATTGACGAAACACTCCCAGCGCTTCCTTGTCTTTCGTGACTTTGGCTAGAACTTGGACGACTGCCGTGGCGGCTCGAGCTAGATCCTGGCCGTACCTCTTGGGTCTGTCGCTTTGGGGCAATGATGGGAGACGTAGACACAGGTGGTGACGGTGATGTACTCTCACTCGCCATTGCGTTGGCATCGAGACCGCTGAGGCTGCGTCTCCTGTAACGCTTTGCCTGATCCATTACACCACCTCGTGCCGTTGGCATGTCGTCAACGCTGCTTGCCCGATTGTGTGTTGGTCTCGCTGGAGGTGGGAGATCAATGGTGCTTAGAGGGGGAAGGTTGGGCCGGGCGGTTGCCGCAGTAGAGGATGCAGGCACCGAGGGAGAGTGTTGTTGTGTCGGGGTTGGCGTGGAGGACGATGCCGTCGCGCTGTTTGTGGAGTCGGTTCTACTCGCTGCTCGACGATAGCGGCCTGGCGATGGCTTGACGGGAGCATCCGAGGTGACAGGGGATGATTCTGACAGGGTAAGGCTCAGGTCAGGGACCGTTGTGGAAAGATTTATTGTGGGGGGCACATCGTCGACAATGGATTTCCTGGCCGAAGTATCGTCTTTGGCAGCGAACGTGGGCGTCGCCAAGGAACGGTTCGAAGAGCTCGAGGTAGAAACGGTGGAGTCGGACGAGGAGGAGGGGTGTGAAGGATGGCCCAGTTTGGACGGGTTGGCAGGCTGTGTGAGCTGCTGGTTTGGTGCAGACGACGACCTATTCTCCTGACGGAGTTGGGGGGTGCTTGAAAAAGCATACGGTGCTATGGGAGCAGAGGTGCCCCTGTACCCTGCTCCGGTCGTGGGAACATTGTACGATTGAGCGCGTGGCATCTGCGAAGATCTCTGCTGTTGGGGGTGAGGCTGGGCCGGGGTGCTCTGAAATGCATCCGAAGAAGAATGTAGCATCGTAATGGTACCGGAAGTCTGAACGATGGGCGCGAGTACCTGAGCCATCGGAGTACTCGTGGAGACGACGGGGGTGGTGGAATGGAAGGTGCTCGAACGACACTGGGTGCGGGCGAGGGTAGGGGTGGTGAGGGTGGTGGAGGGCGAGGGCGACGACGACGACGATAAGACTCCCTTCTCTCGCTATGGCCGGGTACTGGAGAATGGCGCGCTGCCAATTATAAAACACAAGGGGAGAAGAAGCGAAGAAGATTGGGATTGAGTATTAAACAAGGAAAGGGAGAAAGAAAGGGCCGTAGAGGAGAAGGTGAGGGAAGAAGGCTACAGAAGTCGCGGGAAGCTGGAGAGGCTGTCGTGAATCGACTAGTTGGCAGCGTGTACCAAGCCTCCCGAGCACAGTCTCAAGCCTGCATTGGACGGGGGGAAAGGGAGGCAGACGGAGCGGGCGAGGATAGGATGAGGGTGGACGATGGGCGAAGGGTCTGTCCCAGGGGCAGGTCGGAGAGGGTGCAGAAGAAAGAATAACACACGGGGAGCGAGAGAGAGTGTGTGAGTAGAGTAGGGTAGAGTAGAGAGAGGGATTGAAGGTGGGCGTGGGTGAAGCGGCGACGACAGGACAGGAGATGATGGGAATAGGAGAAGACGGGGACCGTGCACGGCACCTGCAAGCTTGCTGGCGTGCCTACCGCGATGCGTGAAGGGGAATAACTAGGTAGGTAATAGTAATGTACTTTACTACGGCCCTGTATGTATCCACTCTCCGACTTTTGCAACCACCAGTCTTCACCCTGCCTATCCGTCTACTAGTTATTCTTGGGTGGTGCAGCGACGTTTATTGTACAGTACAAAAAAAAATAGAATGCCTGTCAGGACACAAAAGGCTTGAATCGGGAGGCATGACAGTGTTTGGTGCCACTGCCATGACCGCCTGTCATGCGTTTCGAGCCTCGGTGCTTGCTGGGGAACCCCCCTCCCCCCTTGACCCTTCTTTTCTTGTCCATTGATTATCTACTAGTCTCTGAAGTATGTAAGGA
Organism: Periconia sp. R9002; assembly: GCA_023627715.1. NCBI lineage: Eukaryota > Fungi > Ascomycota > Dothideomycetes > Pleosporales > Periconiaceae > Periconia > Periconia sp. R9002. The sequence continues at coordinate 173,016 of JAMAHW010000013.1, read as the reverse complement.
TCCATCGCATTACTATTTTTTCCCGTGGATCGTCTTTTCTGTCCAACGTCGAAGAGAGTGCATGGCGACAACATGTGAAGCAAGCGGACAAACATTACCGTCGACGGGGCTGCCCTTTGGGGACACGCTGAAATTGAATGATGCATTATTATTCTGGAAAATGCTCTTGGCCTGTTGGTTGGTTCCCCGTGGCAACGCAGCCTGCATCCATCTCCCATCCCATCCCATCCCCCAGGCAGCCTGAGGCAGGGCCTATGTAGGGATAATGGCATACATCCTCATCATAGGTAGGGCAGACTGAATTGAATGATTATCACGCCGCATCCACTTGGTTTCCCTCCCGCCCTTCGTTGACTAGGTATCTAGTCCAAATATTGTACCCTGCCGCCGGACCATTTCGGTCGTCGACGCGCGTTAGACACCATCACCCCACCCCATCCCATCCTCTGATCTGCCTGCACCCTGAGCATCGTCTCTTATTTTTGGGATTCTACATACGTTTGCTCTCTGTCATGGCAATGCGATGCGATGCGATGCGACGCGACGCCAACCAATGCTAACCACCTCGTCACCGCCGCCCTGGAAACGGTTTGCATTCGCATTCCGCATCACGGGGGAGCGACCCAGATTCCGAAGCGCCGCAAACGCAGGCCTGCCCGCTTCCCAGCATTCCAGGGGTCTGAAGGAACAACAACCACCTACATAATTGTCTATGTATGTACTTCATGATGATCGCCACCACGACCGAAGACCAGGTCCAGGTCTCTCACGCATGTACATTTTGATCCGATTCGCGGCGACATGAGCAGCAAGTGATGGATGGCTATCGCGGCCTCTTGAACTGCGGCTGATGGGATCTGCAGTAGTAGGTAGATAGACAGTAGCCAGTCCAAAGGGCGGTGGGTGATGGTGCAGTGGGCTTCGAAGACGCAGAGCCAACAGACGATAGCGCGCGCGCCGCTTCTGCATGAACGATACGGGCACATTCGCCACTGATGCACAGTGTAGACGGTCTCGCAAGTTCTGAGGCTTGCATGGGTGTGCGTGCTGGTGAGGAATTAGTTGACCGTGCCGTCTGCGTCTGCATCCTCTCCCTCGTTCCTTCGTCGCCTAGATGGATGGATATGGACAGTACATGTATCTACCCCGCTACGGGTCCGAGGGCGGCCGGGCAGATGCCGCCTCTCCTCTCATCTGCTCTCTGCAGGTGCCATGTTGATTACCTGCCTACCCTTGGCCAAGCCCTCGAGACCCAGAATGCAATAAGCTGGGGAAATGAATCGTGTTTGACAACGTCGTCGCTGGTAGATTGCCCTTGATTACTCCAGATACGAGCAAACCATGTAATCAAACAAGGTTCCGCTCTATTTGTGCTGTGCACGAATACGATTGCCCTACCACGCGGGTTGGGGAATAACCCGCGCTCACAACACGTACCACTCCACATACAACTCTTCAAGGGTCTCTTCCCCCTAAAATTGTAATTTTCTTAACAGTAAGTAGGACACTAGGATACTATTTCTATACCATATTTTTACTCTTCTTTCTCTCATCTTACTATTACGGGATATTCTGACACCCGCGTGCCTACATATTGGTCCATGGTCCTCGGCCAATCAGCTTCCCTGCGTATCCGTACTCGCGGCGCCAGGTGGATATCAAAACACCATCGCCCCTTCCACGCCCATCCCAGCCTTGCTGTGTGTCTATTTCCCGTCTTTTGGTTACCGTGTTTCATACATCGATAGCTAGGGGGCTACTGTGATGGATGTTCCCTCCCTTCTCGCTGACATGGGCCTCTCTGTGTCCATCAGCCCTTATCCTGTGCCACCAGAAGCCAACAGTCCAGCTTCACCTTGATGCTCTCTATCGTATATCCAACTTGGTGGCACCTCGGAGAATCCCAGTCTTCATCGTGATTACTCCGAAGGCGTGGGTTGGGATTGTGCCACTGACCTCTAGTTTTAGGTAGTGTCTACAACGCTTTCCAAGTGGGCCAGTTTCTCGACATGCTCCCGCCGTGTCTTCTGTGCGACAAGACTGACGCGTTCCAGCATCACATCCACAAAGGCCCTCCTGTCTAGATTCCCAAGTCGCCATTGACCCCAACCCCAGAAAAGACGCCCTGGTTATTAGTGCCCTGGTCCAAAGTTCAAACAAAATGCCTGGCTTGGACAGTCAACCTCACGTGCCTAGACACGGCTGGATGGCTTGTAGCTTCAACCACCGGGCTGTTGCGCTCGAGATCTCTTCAACACTTTTTAGTCATGTTGTTCATTTTCACGTCGTTGATGATGTTCCCGCCGTTCCTGCATCCCGCTCGTCATACATGGCATTAGTCCTCGCCTACAAACCCACAACCTCCAATCCCATCCAAGCCTCCCCTTACTCCTGCTCGGCCCCGTCACCCGTCGTCCCATTGGCGATCGAATCTGCAAGTATGCCTGAGCCTCTGTAGTCCAACTACCAACTCGGCACCGTCAGCTTGGAGTGGGTTCGCTACCGCATTTCCATCATCATCTTGGCCACGGAACCACCCGGCAGTCTCGTGATTTCGGCTTTGGCGCGAAAACGAGCACAAAACTGTGTTTCAACGTGCACCGCAGTGAAGCTACTCCGTCCGGTGATTCCAGCCTATCACACCTCGCCGCTTTCGAGTCCTTGGGAGCACACGTATGGCTCCGCACATATCCGTGTATACCGGATACCACACCGCCTGGACAATCGACTATACATTCCAAGCTTTTGCTTGTCACACCATCATCTTGCTCCAACTTGTCTCCTAAAGCCAATACTATCCCATGTGGAATTTCCAATCGTACAAAGATCCAGAAACTCGCGATAATTCTTGCATGTTTGCGCTCTACCTATAAGCAGTAATCTCACCAAGCCAGTTATACTGCCTCGCATCTCCGGAATCCTACGCAAGTGCTTACAACGGAGAATTCGGACTGAAAGCGGTATTTCCCATATGATCAATGTGGAATGATCACACCAAGTCAATATTGGCTGTTCAAACGTAAGATATTGGACCACGTTGACGGTACCTATGTAGTGTCAACATCCCCGGACGACATGGCTACCAATCATCTCAAGAAACACGTTACTGGAATATTTTCCGCTCGGCTCACCGCCCTCATATCCCCATTTAGATCCACAAGCATTTGAGATATTCACGATTTTGAGCTCAACCCAGCTGCTTCCTTTCAAAAATCTTTGCTCACTTCAGTGTGCTCACACGCTTACGCGCAGTACAGTTCCACCAGCCTTCAGCGCAAGCTCCAGCCTTAGCTCCAGAAGAACCACAAGCGATACATACTTCCAAGCCATCAGGGTTTTGCGCTCGGGGCTCACCGCTGACCAGGTGTCACAATTTCCAGGGAAACTTTCAGAATACTTGGGAACGGAGATCGCATTTCCTGTCAGAGGTCTCCTGCGCGTCATTTTCCTACGAGTGTGTGTGCTGGTGTTCCACGGTTCGTTGATAACTTAATCAGTATACTTTGGCCCTGCGACTGTGCGCATGGGTCCCTTCACTAAGGAAGGAAAGATGATCACTGTGTGCTCGATTACTGTGCACCTTTGAACGGCGCGTCCTCTATCGAACGAGAAAGGGCGGCAATGGCATTTTCAAGTGAGCAGCCGATGGAGCAGCTTTGGCATGAAACCTGTTTGTGGGACGTGATAGTCTCGTCGTCTTGAAGTGATGGCAAAATTCTGCATCATCTCGCGCATATAGGGGAAAAAACCATCTCCCCGTAACATCGGCCACGTGAGACTTGATGAAGCCGCTACAGCTCAAAATCCAACAGCATTTGTTTGAAACGCAAACAGAAATACGTAGTAAACATGTAACTAAAAAGTTACCTCAATCCTATCGTCATACTCATATTTTTTCTACGCAATGTGCCAGCCAACCTTCCTCTACTCATACCTCCTCCCAACCAATCCCCCACTACGTTTTTATATAATTCCACTTTTACCTCAAACTGTTGTAAGCTGATCCACTGTACCATCACAGAGATAATACAAAAAATGAGTGACAAAAAAAAACGGACACCCTAACGTTCAGAGTTTCCACAACACCTTTCTCAAAATCCTCACTCCACTCACTTGTACGTGTGACACACATTGACACACACTTACCTGAAATCAACCAACCTGTAAACGCACATCCATCTATACAAAATAATCCCACGTCCCTTACACACATACACACACACCAAACCAAACCCGAACATCAACCAAGAACACATAACCTTACCACACAAGACCCTCCTCCCTCTCTCACCTCACAACCCAAACCCTCCACATCACTGCTCTTACTCCAAGTACTTCTCCTTCTACTACTACCATTTTACTTGGGAGTATACTATCCATCCATTCCTTTTCGCTCTGCCCGTCGGACCACCCACCCGTACATATCTAGATTGACTCGTTTTTTGTTTTACGTTTTACGAACATACATGTGCTAAGTGAATGAAGAAACTGGCCTAAGTTTCGCGTGGGAGAATAGGATACATGTGAAGTTGATGTCCGTTTATTAAGGGAGAGAGTCTGGATATAGTTCGGGTCAACGGGGGACGGGTAGATGGGTGGAGTGCTGGAGATCCGGGGGTATAGTGTGTGTGTGTGTGTGTGTGTCGGTAAAATGTATGGGAACTAGTTATTAAGGAATGTCTGACACGACAAGGGCGCGGTGAGGTGATTGATTGGCAGAGAGGGGAGTTGTGGTGAAGGGATATGAAAATGTGGAGGGTAAAGGCGAGACTGGACATTTTCTGGTCCCGGACTATTATCTTGAAAAAAAAAACTTGCCCGTGGGGTTAGGGTTGGGATGTAAGGTGAACCTGTCGTGGCGGACAGACCTAGATTGTTCCTTGTGGTAGAAGTGAAAGCGTCGAGTTATTACATGGCAACCAAGCTCAAAGGCCTGTTTCTTTTTGGATGAATCCCAACAGAAGTAGCGGATGGAAGATTGATATGAAGAACAAGAAAAAGAATCGATTGAGTGAAATGGTTCAACCCATTGCGGAACGCCTCCCTAATGAAACCCTATGAACGAGTGGCTGGAATGACAACGGCAACACCCTCCTCTCAAACAACAAGTTTAGGGGAAAGCGGGAGGGTGACTGAGAAGAAGTAAAAAAAAAGTTTACAAATGCTTGATGAAACATGAATGGGTAGAAGTGAAGAAGAGAATGAAAACAAATGCCCATTTTCCCATAAAAATTTTTTACATGAGAAGTTACTATACATTACCTACGCCCACGTGAAAACCGTAAAGTGACAGCAACACCACGCTCGTTTTCGGAACTAGTGTTTGCTAGAATTCGTTCTAGTGCGAACTTTCAACGCCCAGCACATTTGCTCTCTTGCCGTGCAGACCTCCCTTTACTTTCTTGCGTAGTCCTTTCAGATTTCCAGCCGGTGAATTGGAGATACTGGACGACTTCTTCCGCGTAACATGTGACGTTGCCAGCGGCTGGGATCGTGTGCTTTCATCCCCGTCCAGAGCTGTTGCCATGGTAGCTGTCGCTTCGACAGCCAAGTTGTTGTTCTCAACCTCCTGAACAACCTTCTCTTGCGCAATGCGGCGGCTGCGCTCGTATTTGGCCTGAGCGTCGCCCGTGAATCTCGTCCCGCCAATTCTGTCCCAAAATGTGAAGAATGGCTGTGAAAAGTTTGTCTTGATACCCCAACTCTGGTGGTGAATGTCATGATAAGCAGCATTGTTGGGGAAAATGAGCTGAAGAGGGTCGTAAGGGAATTCATAGCCACTGTGATCGAGGACTGTCTTCACGGTGGAAATGGTGAAGAACCACATGCACTGTCTTTGGGTCATGCCCGTGACCAGAGAACTAACACCGGCGCCCAGTGTATCGAGAATGAATCCTTCTACGGGGTGGTTGTAGAGAGCACCATACGCATACGGCACGTACAATCTGTGGTGGCGCGAATGAAGGGTCACTAATGAAATTAGAAGGGATCAAACAAATGGTGGAGCATTGCCATTCTTACCATATAACCATTTGTTCAGATGCATGGCGCGGTGCCAGAAATACTCCCAGGTATCCATGATGAAGATTGCCGCAGCGAATTGCAGGGCCGGGATGATATACCAATACAATGAGCTTGCAAGTGCGAGCTCCCATGAGGCGAAAGCTGGAGCCATTGTGTCGAGGCCTGCAACTTTGATGCTCTGCATCAATCCAGGGTATTGTCCTCCGACGAGAGCACTTGCGAGCATAGGCCGCGAGGTAGAAAACTTGGAAGCCAACGCTACAGGATCCAGTCCCAGTACAGTCATGATGAAAGGAATGGCCCGCTGTCCTAGACGTAACTTTTGCGCGTACCACGCAACATCATAGTCGGCCTTGCCAGACGTGGCAGTATCATCGGCCAAGGAAAGCAACATGGACGCTATCACTTGGATGATCTGCTGCAAAAGGACATCTCGAAAGACCTCGTATCGCGTAACATGGTTGCGCTTCAACACTTCGGCAGGTGTATGTAGGCGGTACTTTTCGCATAGGTCGTAAACGTCAATTAGATGATAGATGAGGGAAACGCCCCAATAGGCGACCACGGGAAGTGCGGCTAGTAGGAGCTCATCGGAAGTCCATGACAAGAGTGGTGACAAAGGGGTCAGAGTATAGTCGGGGAGGGGAGGCAGTTGGTACGTGGTGGTGGCGTTAGCCATTGTGCAGCGACGGTGCGCGCGCGGGGGGCACCGGTGGTCAAGACGCAATCGAAAGGCGGAGGTGGCTGTGGGGAGAATGGAGAAGGGCGAGGTGACAAACGATCAGGAGGGTGTGAAGGAGGAGACTGAAAGGCAAGCAGCAATTGAAGCTCTCAGGGCGGGCGGTGGACAGTCTTCGACTGTTATTATTTAGGCTCGTGACGAGATCGGATGTCGCGGAATGGCTAAGATTAGGGGAGGGAAAAAGTAAACGCGATGCGGACGGAGGTCAAGGGAGAGGGCGGCGTGAGTGTAGAGTGATGTTTGGCTCAAAAGGAGAGGCAGCGGTGGGCGGAGCAGAGTAGAGGTCGGAGTCGAGTGCGGCGGATGGGGTGAGAGTGGTGCCGTAGAGAGAGAAGAAAGGCTCCGTGAGCGTTTGTTTGACGGCAATGCCAGCCCCAAGCCTTCCTCAATCGCCCGCGTCATGAACTTTGCTTTGTCGCCTCCTGTCTGCGCACGGGCCACCCTAGGCTTTTACATGCAACCCCGAATAGGCTTGGGCTGGCGTCCAAATTATTTCGACCCCACTAACCAAACTGAACATTCTCTCTCCGCCTTCGACCCCCTCAGTCAGTACTTGTACACGCATCCACTTCCGCCTCTCAGTCTTCCTCTACAAGTACTCGGCCCTCTCCCACCCATCCGCTTGACACTCCCTTTCGTCCTCGCTCCGCTCCACCTCTCTTCACCATGATCATCTACACTGTTAGTCCAGTCCCGTTGCGCGCCAGGCCGTGATGTGCCCCGCGCCCGCCCCTCTCCTGCATGCCTTCTTTTTCTGGACCCTTTTCACCCTTTTGCGCGCCGCAACATGGCTGACAATGACCCGCAGGACAAGCTCACCGGCGACGAGATCATCTCGGACGTTTACGACCTCAAGCTCGTCGACGACGTCGTCTACGAGGCCGACTGCAAAAAGATCACCGTTGGTGTTGGAGACGTCGACATTGGTGCCAATGCTTCCGCCGAGGGTGGCGATGATGAGGGTGCCGACGACCAGGCCCAGCAGGTCATTGATGTCGTTCACTCTTTCCGTCTCAACGAGACTTCCTTCGATAAGAAGTCATATCTCACCCACTTGAAGGGTCAGTGTCACATGCATCGCCCGCCGTCGGAACCTATGGATTGCTGACAGTCAAAAGGCTACATGAAGGCTGTCAAGGCCAAGCTCACGGAGCAAGGTGCTAGCGCGGACGAGATCTCAACCTTCGAGAAGGGTGCGCAAACATTCGCCAAGAAGATTGTTGCCAACTTCAAGGACTACGAATTCCTGATCGGCGAGTCCATGGACCCCGATGGCATGTAAGTATCCACACTTCTCAACTTACATCACCAATGGCAGTGACTGATTGCTCTGCAAAGGGTCGTTCTCCTCAACTACCGCGAGGACGGTGTTACTCCCTATGTTACCGTCTGGAAGCACGGTCTTAGCGAGACCAAGGTCTAGAGCAAGATTGCTGGGTGTCGATGAGACTTGGGCGATGCGGTGGGATCTTGGACTATTTACAATGTGTCATGAATTACCAATTGGGGGTTCAAAATACGGTTGATGACTTGGAAGGGTTTGCTGGCATTTTCAAATATGAAACAAAAATTGTGTGCACTGCAAACAACATAAAAGTGATTGTGGACGTCGAAGAACGATTCTCACCCGAACATGCACCTATGATGATACCTACAATGCGCCATGGTAGTCGATTTGTTGTCACTGCGTGGTAAACAGGCGAACAAAGCATGGCGGGAATCCGTGCCGACTGCAATTTTTTAGCGCCTACCTTAGATATGCACGATGAGTGAACGGCTCGGTCCTGTGACTTCGTGTTCGCGCGTCCATTGTCTGTGCGTCGGTCCCCAGTCCAGTAACAGACGGGCCTGAGGCACACATCATGTCGCAACCTCCGCATCCTCCCCCACCATTCTTTTCTGGATTCCTGGGTACGCAATGGACTAGACCTTTGTATTTAGATTGGTTGGTACCAAAATAACACATATGGATATTTAACCATGGCCGCTCCGCACAATCACGCTGCAGTACCTAGCCCAAGGCGAAGGGTGGGGCTAACCGCTGTTCCCAACACCCCACGAAAGAACGGCGTTGAATTGGTTACCATAATTCAATCACTCGAGAATGCGTGGCAATTGGGCATTGAACCTCGCGATGACACTTGGTCTCCAGCCAAAAATGCCGACAGCCTCAGCGATAAAGTGCACGGCCAGCTTAAACGGTTATACTACGCTCCAGGAGAAGGCCTCACGCAGGCCCTAAACACATTCGAAGATGTAGCATCCGGTTTCCCTCCCGAGAAGCGGCTAGAGGCACTCCATGGCATTCTCAAAAGTAAGATGTTACTAACCCCATCTTCGAGAAAAGTGACGCCACTGGATCTCAAGCGAGGGCCCGAGTTGAATTCAAAATCGCTGAAGCCACTGCAACTGTGTAAGTCCCATTAAAAACTTCCTTTGCAATAGATACGATGCCTCGTGCATTGTCTCGTTTCATGCTTTTCGTTTTTCCATGGATAATGCATTGTGAATTGATCATCACAGAGTATTGCTTCGTTTTTCCATGGTCAATAAACCAAAAAAAAAATCCTGTAGATACTTTATTTCATTCTATCAGCTTGCCATCTCAAACTGTTCATTAACCCTCTGCCTACCTTTGGACCCAAATTTGAATTATTCGAAGGTTCGCGTACAGATCATGGTGGATTTTGACGTGCGCACGCCGAATCTGACATACCGATAGCACAAAGTCGCACTACAAACCCAAAATCCCCTACCAAGACGACCACGACGGCTGACCTCCATGGCCACGAAAACACCTCGGGAAATATTTCTGACCCTGGTTCTCCCACGGACGAAGATGAAGATGATTTTGTCACTCCCCCTTCGCCCTCATTATCTCTATCCTCACGATCAGCCCAGAGGCGCGTACAGGCAAGTTCTCGATTCCGTCAGGATAAACAGGCTATCAAGAGACCCTATGATGGCTTTGGCGCCTCTGGAGCATCACCAAAACTTACAAAAACCGTTAAGGACCTACAGCCATTTGGCTGGACACCGACATCAAAGTACCCTCTTGACCTCTCTCGCTCTTTTCGAAGTGAGTCAACGAAAACCTCCTTCGTTGACAGTTTCAATGCCGCATCTTCTATCCAGTCCACACAGCCTGAGACTGGGAACACCTCCTTCACTTCAGACGCCTGTGATGGAGATGTGCGTTACCCCTCATTACCAGGGAAGGGGTCCACTACTACAGGTCCCTTGGACGCTCCTGCTCTGTTACAAATCAATTCCCGATTGGGCGAAGTAAGTACAGGCTTGCCAGAGAAGAAGCCACAACCTCCTCAGCTGTCAGGTCGCGAGAGCTCATCCACTTTTGGTGGTTCTATTGATGAAGGTGGGTTGTTGGACACAGCAAATCACGTGGAGCGGAGATATGCTGGCTCTGGACATGATGCGTCCATGCCACCCCCACAAAGAGTGAGCTCCCGCCAGCGCTATGGCATTCATCCTTGGTCCGCTGGCAATAATGATTCAACTCGCCACAAAGAGACCGAGGACCGACCTTCAGTCACAGATCCTCAGTCTTGGCCTCGCATCAAAGCCCAGTCTCAACCCAAGAGCACTGAATCACTCATCTCGCCTGACGGAAAGCGCAGGGTTCGGACTGACCATATCTCTCCAAATATAGACAGGCAGACGCCCATGCCTTGGTACATAAGGGATATTCCAAACCAACACTTGTTTGTAGACGATCTGCCAGAAGAACTCGAGCAATTTCCATACTTCATACTGTTCATCTGTTGCCGGATAGCACATGAGAACAATACGTCCATGGAAGAATTATTGCCCGAAATCAAACTTGCTAGTTTGCAGCTGGATCCAGTAGGCTTTTGGAGAAACATCGAGATAAAGGCGCCAAATTCTAAGACACGTGACCCTTTCAAGGCCTGGGCAGCTGTAAAGAAAGGCTTTGACGGGTTCACCTTCAAGGGAACCATTTCTCTTAATTAAAAGAAAAGTGGTCCCGTCTTTCGATTGGATCTCCTGCCTATTGTCGCGGACAAATCCTGTCGGCTACAACGGAAATTTGGGTCTCACCGGTTTCTGTATTTAAATATGGTCTCCTTCGAATCCACGACCAAGCCTGAAAGATTTACCGAACGAGAATGGCGTCTAGTTCAAAGCCAGTGGAAAGATTGGTTCACGAGAGAGCATACTTTTCTCGGTCGGAAATGGAGCGCATTCCATATCGAAACCATCAAAAAGAAGTCTAACAGAGTTACAGACGACTGTGATAAACGGTTGGTCATGTTTGCAACGGAAGGCGCGGACATCGAGCCGATTAATGTTGGCGAAATGCTCAACTGGTTTTTCGATTTCAAGGCTAATGAAGACTCGAGCTTTTGCAAAGCATACGCACGCCTCGATCTCGCTCTATCTCGAACGATATCTACACTGACATTCAAACCTTCTCAAATCATTCGCGTAAACGACAAGCGTGCAGATGGTACTGCGGAAAGTTCAACTTTCGACGATCTGTCACTACTCTCTACGAAAGGGGTAAGTAAGGAGCGTGCTGTTATGAACGACGGATGCTCGCGCATTTCCGTAGGCGCGGCTAAGAAGATCTGGCACATATACAAAAAGGCCACAGATTCCCGAGAAGGTCTCCCAAGCATCCTCCAAGGTCGCATTGGAAGTGCAAAGGGAGTATGGATGATTTGCGGGGACCCTGCTACTACCGATCCACGCGAACTAGACATATGGATAGAAATCAGTGACAGTCAACAACAGTTCAAACCGCACGATGAGGACCATGATGAACGAAATTACGACAAGCATCGACTGACCTTCGAATATCTCAACCACAGTTCGCGCCCTAGCCCTTCTACATTGCACATGTCTTTCATCCCCATCCTGGTAGACAGAGGCGTATCCCGAAACGTCATTGCAAGATTGGCTAAGAACCATTTGGATATCGCCAGAGAGGAACTTCAGAAAACATTATCTGATTCCACGAAACTTTATCACTGGTTACATCAGCAATCACCACCTGAAAATGAAATGATATGGGACGCGGCACTGCCCAAATCGTTGCCGAATAAGATAAGATATTTACTACAGAGTGGGTTTCATCCAGCGGACGAGCCTTACCTAGCTGAACAGCTTTGCAAATACGTCAAATTACAGCATCTGCGTATGGAACAAAAGTTGAAGATACCATTAGGTAGGGCCACCTTCTTGTTCGGTGTGGCAGATCCTTTGGGAGTGCTCAAGCCCGGGGAAGTGCATGTTCATTTTTCTGAGTCTGTTGTGGATGAGGCCACGGATACGACATTCCATGCGCTCAACAATATCGACCTGCTAGTAGCACGTCAACCAGCCTGTCGTCGCTCGGATATTCAAAAAGTACGAGCCGTCAAAAAGCCCGAACTGGATCATCTTAGAGATGTTGCTGTTTTTCCGTCCCGCGGTGAATATCCCCTGGCTGGAAAGCTACAAGGTGGTGACTATGACGGCGATATATTTTGGCTCTGTTGGGAGCCCGATCTTACTGGGCCGTTCAAGAATGCACCCGCGCCACTAGATCCCCTCGAACCGACAACATACGGCATTCGGATAGACTCCAGAAAATTGCATGACGTTATGAACACACGGGACTTGTCTACTGCCAGCGAATTCATCAAAGAGGCGCTCGAATTCCGCTTGATGCCCTCACTCCTCGGCTTAGTGACGAACTTTCATGAAAAACGAGCTTACATGGAGAACCAAGTACACTCTTGGTGGCTAGATTCTCTCTGCGATACTCATGATCTCCTAGTAGATGGACCAAAACAGGGTTTCATGTTTGATAAATCAGAGTACACTGCACTCGTGGAACGCAAGCTCAAATGTGGGAATCCAGCGATTCCAGCATACAAGCAAGCCATGGAAGCTTGTAAAGACAAAATCGACCTAGATGAAACGGAAGATCCCCGCGGGAAAGACTACCGGCATAAAAGCGAAAACATTCTCGATTACCTGTACTTTGACGTTGTGCGTCAACACAACTTTGCAACTCTGCAAATGGTAAAGGAAAGCTTCCAGAAAACGGACTGCGACGACGAAGCGCTCCGCTATCCTCGGTCGTATCTTGAAAATTCACAGAACGCCGACATTCAGGCCGCAATTAGAGCAGAATTTGCTTCCCTTACGAAGAGCTTCCAGGAGTTGGAAAAGCTATGGAAAAAAATGCACCGTGAGCACAAAAATCATTTCAGTGAGGTTCTCGATGCCTGCTACTCTCGGTATCAGGCTATCGTTCCCAGAACCCCCATAATTGAAACATTCAAGCCACTCTTGCAGCCGTACCTGGGCCCGAACTTCAATATGTGGGAAAAGATCCGCGCATCAGCCTTATACTCAGCCTATGGGTACCCAAAGAATCAACCCTTTGTGTGGTACATGGCAGGACGGGATCTAATGGACCTTAAATGCCGCTCGATACCTGGCTCCACGAACATCACGCCACATCTTTTGGCCAATATGAAGCCGAGGCCAATCAAAGTTCCGAAGCCGCAGGAGGAGGAGGAAGATGAAGAGGAGAATAGGGAACAGGAGTCTCAACCCGAATTTCTTGAGATGGTGGTTTGAGGCAATAACAACGAGGAAATGACTGCAAAAATCACAGCCGCGGAACCTGTACATCCACATTTTATGCCTATGTCTATACTTAAGGCAGCTACAGACGGCGCCCCCACATGCCGGGACGGAACTTATATGGAACTTGAGCAAGCAGTTAAGCGGTGTCTGCATCTCGATGAAATGTCGCTAGTGTGGGACCAAACTATACAACTTTCGACGGCGTTTTAAGATCTGCGGTTGCTATACATGTTGTAACTCTTACGAATGATGATAACAACGAATAGTCTATAGCCAATTATTGAAGTTCGGTGTTGAACTCGGGAATCACGATTCAGTTATTCTTACAGATGTTGTCTCATACGACGCAAGAAAAGTCATGTATGCGTGTTTTTTTTGTTTCTTCCCAGCAACAATCCAGATTCAAAACCATACATAGGTATCTAATGGAAGGAATTCCCAAGTGTTGAAACAGTTACATCCAAAGCTAAATGGAGTGTCTAGGTAAAACATCCTTTCCCGGATCCCACTGGAGCATACATATCCAGGATTTTCTACCTTCAAATGATATCGTGTGTAACGAAGTTCGTATACTGCACGTTGGCGAAATTCGCCCGTGGGTAATTAGTTACTATATTGATCCACATACGGCCATGTGTCCATTTCATACATTAGCAAAAATGTGCTCATGACGCGTCCCCCGTTTTCAATGCCACCGTGACATGCAACAGCTACATTGTCTGTCACCTACAGAAGAGCAATACTGTCTGACCATGGTGTTCAAGGACCTCGAGAGTAAGTAACAGCAAAAGGCGCTTGAGTCCCGTAGTACCGGTAGCCTACAAATAGGGGTAGAAGGCACTACTCTTAGGCAATGGGGTGTGCGGGGTAGCAAGGTAACGTCCCACTTGACCCCTTCACACATCGCGATGACCTCCCATTGATGTTACATGTCCAATTCATATAGATGATCGTATCCTCTTTCTGCCATACTACCTCTATCGAATAGCTATATACTCTCATGATTTCCCAGTGACTGCTAAACCATAATTCTGACGACCAACTTGCATTCCATCCCTCTCCTCATAACTAGCTCTCACAATGGCCACGGCAATCGACATCCCCACCCAACCACCCCAAACCATCAACGACTCCATAACCCTCCCACCGCCCCAGCCAAACCCCTACAAACAGGCCCGTGAATCCCTGGACCGTGATGGCTTCGTCGTCCTCCCGGCCTCACTCTTCCCCTCCTTCGACCTCGACTCGCTGCGCGCCGCCGCAAAACGGCTAACGACGACGGCGCGCGAGGGGAAATGGCCCTACATCCGCACACTGCCCAAGCAATTCCCGCCCTGGACGGCCGATGCCTCGCAGGGCATCTGGGGCGTGCAGCACCTCATGCACCCCAGCAACCCAGATCACCTCACCTTCGCCAAGTCGTACTTTGACGCAGAGCTCCTCAAGTATGTCGCTGCGCTCATCGGGTGCGAGCAGGACCAAATGGTCATGGAGCTGTACAACATGCTGGTGCGTCCGGATCATGCGTGGAGTCTGCGCTGGCATCGAGACGATATCGCGGCCGACGCGACCGACGAGGAGGAGCTGGAGAGGTTGGGTAAACCGGGATATCATGCCCAGTGGAATCTTGCGTTGTATGATGATGCGTCGTTGATCGTTGTCCCTGGAAGCCATAAGCGTGCGCGTACGGCTACGGAGCGGAATGCGGATCCGTACGAGGCGCACATTCCAGATCAGTTGGTGGTTGAGTTGAAGGCCGGCGAGGTCGTTTTCTACAATAACAATATTCTACATAGGGGGGTTTATGATGAGACGAAGGAGCGGATGACGTTGCATGGTAGTATTGGGACGACACTGGGCAGTGCGGAGCGTGCTAGGAATGTTTTGCAGCACGGCGTTGGAGAGTGGGTAAAGGATTACGATTTCAATGACTTCGACCCTGATATGGAGAAGAGAGCCAAAGGGATGAGGGAGAGACTTGTAGAGTTGGGAAAGAAGAGTGGTAATGTGGAGTACTTTTCTAAGGATGAATAAGGGTACGCTGAAAAGGGTGCGTCATGGTAAAGGAGTAACATTATGTGATCAAGTCAATGCGGTGTTTTCATGCAATGATAGTATCACTTTGTGGTTCTAGACATCATGTGATTTTGGAGTCCAACTATCCCAATGAATAATGCAGATTTATAGAACAACAATATGGCCATGTGAACCTCCAGAATTCATGTCGCATAGCATCTTCATTGATCGACATTTACTCCTTTATGGAACCACTTGTGGGTAGTCCAGAGACAAAGCACTTACCCCTACTTCATCTGTGGGAGTTCATTATGAGGGCTTGGTAAGAACGAAACCCACCCTGCAGTCAGGCTCCTTCAGTACTTCAAGCAGTACGTCATCATTCAGTGACGCAGCAGTACCATGTAAATCTATGGCCTGGTTCGTCTCACCCTTCTTCGCGCTGCGAACGTACTTTGTATCAAGGTGGCGGTATTCCATTAGCAACGTCAGCTTAGGTTGCTTGGCCGTACGACGAGCTTGAATTCGAGATTCTTGCTCAAGCATATCGACTTCACTCGCCTTTTTCAAGCTTGGATAGCGACCTTGATCTGAATCATCATCTTCGCTGTCACTTATCTCGATGGGCTCCATGTTATCCACGCGCGAGCCTACGCAGTCGCAAGGACATTGGAGGAGATCATGTGTCTGACATGTCTCTCGCTCGTCTAAACGGAACAAATCTCTCAACTCGTCCTTAGAGAATGATGACGCACTGGCCTTGTTATCAACAACTGCGTTGGCCAGACCCATCTTCATGATCTGGCGCTGGAAGATCTTCTCATCTAGGCTGCCTTGGACGAGGAACCGATATATTTTGCAGGGCAGTTTTTGTCCATCTCGATGGATGCGTGCCATGGCTTGTAAGTCGGTTGCGGGATTCCAGTCAATATCGAATAGAACAATTCGAGATGCACCTATAAGATTGAGCCCTACTCCACCGGACTTGGCGGATAGTAAAAAGGCGAATGCGGTCTTTTTGTTGGTTTTGTTGAATTTTTCCACCAAAGGCTGACGTTTGTTGGCCGGCGTGCTACCGTCGAGCCGTAGAAAGGAATAAGAAAGTGAATTGAGGAGTCTTTCTATCATGTCCAGTGTTTTAGTGTAATTTGACACAATCACGATTTTCTCCTCAGTTGTCGTATACAAGCGGTGTACTAAACTGTCCAAAACACGTAGCTTTGTGCTGGAAGCATTCGAATTTAGAATGTTTTGTGGGATAAGGGGGAGTAGAGATTGAAGCATCTCGGAAGGCGTATCCTCAGTATCTGTCTTGGATTTGAGCAGTGCGGGACTGTTGCAAATTTTTTTTAGGACGTTGATGAGTTGAAGAGCCATGTCTGTATTCCCGAGGGCAGCAGTGAAGATCGGCGAGGAAAGTATACTGCGGTATGCTGCAGCCTGCGCAACAGTGGGCCTGCAAAACACGATTTGCTCTGTCTTGGGTGGCAAATATTTGGAGAGTACGTCAGCCGTGCGTCTGATCATGAATCGGCTGGTCAAAGAGACAAGTTCTTGCCATCGAGCCTCGCCTTTCTCTAATTCGGATTCGCTGGCTTCAGGTTGACGACTCTTCAAAATCGGAGCTTCGAAGGTGCGCTTAAAAGCTGAACGCTGTCCTAGGAGACCAGGATTTACAAAGTCAATAGCAGTGTAAAACTCGCCGAGATCATTCTGGAGTGGCGTTCCCGAGAGAATCACACGTCGTTCCGTGCTTAGAGACTGTATGGCTTGCATGGCTTTGTTATTGGCCGTCTTCAGTCGATGCCCTTCGTCAGCGACAACAATATCGATCTTGCCCTTCTTCAAATCATCCTGCACAACGCGGAGCATCTCATAACCAACCACCATGATGTTATAAGCTTTGCCCATGGTGAAATTTGTGATTTTTCTGTTCTTTCCATCTGCAACAAAGACGCCGATGCGTTCGTTCCCTAACCACTTGAGAAATTCACGCCGCCAATTGTCAATTAAGCCAGCTGGACAGACTATTAGAGCCTTGCCAACAACCGGTGGGCTCCCGTAGATAGGGTTCTGTTTCATGAGAGTCCAAAGCAAAGCGATAGTCTGTAGCGTCTTGCCTAGACCCATCTCATCTGCCATAATGGCACCCTCACCCTCGCAACGCATACCCATGACACACTCGTACAAAAATTTTACGCCTTCGCGCTGATGATCTCGCAAATGTTTCCCCAGTACAGGATCAACAACCACGTCGACTATCTCTTTGCCCTTCGGAGCGGATGGTGGCCGTTTCATCACGAGCGCATTCGGCTGGTTTGGATCATGCCGAGGTTGTGGTTTCGAACTGTTTGTTTTTGGAATTACTGTACTGGACAATAATGGTGTTTTGAAGAACTTCCTATCGGTCGCTCGAGTTACTTCGACAACATCGCCAT
This sequence comes from Periconia sp. R9002, assembly GCA_023627715.1. NCBI lineage: Eukaryota > Fungi > Ascomycota > Dothideomycetes > Pleosporales > Periconiaceae > Periconia > Periconia sp. R9002. The sequence goes on along the minus strand of JAMAHW010000013.1, from coordinate 155,172 downwards.
CGTCGTCCTCATTTTCCACAGCCCTTTTACGGTTCTGAGGATTGGCAGCAACTACCTTCTGCTGAGAAAATCCCTTGACCGCCGTAGCTAGCGACTTGTATCCGGTACTAGAATGCTGTGGTTTCTCTTTGAGAGCTGCTGATCCTCCATTGAGAAATGCTCGCCCAGAAAGGTATTCCTCCTTCTTAAGCACCCCATCGACCTCGAGTTCTTTGCCACCTATGGACAGTGACGAACCAGGCAAAAGCGGTCGGCTGCATACTGCCTTTCCCATTTCCTTGCCTGTATTACTGTCTGTCAAAGTTGCATAGCCTCCAACAACAGCAAGTATGGCATCTCCGTCCCAGGTTTTGTTCTTCTTGTTCGTATATTTCCGCCATAGTACCGTATAATACTGTTCATTCTGGCTGGGCGATGAAACGGGCGGGGCATTTGAGTTTTCAACTGAGCTGAGAGGTTTTCGGTAGCTAGAAATGGGTCTAGCTTGTACGTCCGAAGAAATGCGGCGTTTCTTGGTGGCGGGCTCGTTGTCGCTCGATTCCGGGCGAACGAACGAAGGAGGCCTGAATGGCTTCGTGATCATATCTGAAAAAGTTTGAGAGTCATGTAGCTTGTGCTACGAAAGTGAAAGAAGGTGTGTGCACAAAACAAGTACCGGTGATGGGAAGGAACGACGCGTCGCGTTAGCGTTACGTGGGCACGTGATACCTGATTATGCAATGTTTCTTCCGCCACCTCGCACTGCATTGGGGGTATGAGTCGAGAAATTCTGCACATATTTACAGTATATACTAAACCATCTACATGTCTCGACTTACTTAAAAACATGTATGTGCAGTCAGAATTGGTGATAATGGACGTTTCTAGATAGAGGGCTTTCTTGTGTTCAATGAAGTCGATAGGGTAGGGATTGTATTCACATGCATACAAAGGAACGAATAATTACATTGGCATATAAATTGTACTTGCGATCTGCTCCTTTTACTATGATGAGCCACTAATAATACAGTCTTATGCCTCTTTCCATTGCTGCTAAACGTCCCGACGCAAGCAACCTATAGAACCTACACTCGCCTCCTACGACCGCTTTGCCGATGTTGCATGCTTCAATTTCGGTCCTCCTTCGCCAGGTATTGTCCAGTTATTGACACCCCACCACCATCTCCGTATCCTAGCACCAATTCCTCTGCCGCTGAATTTGGCTGATCGATTCCAGTGGCGCCAGCCACTTAGAATCAATGTCCATAACACACCTTGCGCGAAGCACATGACGACCTACCATGGTTAGTAACAGTCTGCACACATCTTGAAGCAGCTTTGCCGGAGACTAACCTGATCTACTAACGTTATCCATAATACGCCCTTCCAATCTTTCGCGCGTTCTATACTCTTCAAGTAACTCTGTTCGAATCGAAGATCTGGCAATGGCGGCATTGTGTTTCTCCTTGGAATAGGGTCCAGGACACTGATTGGAATCTCATCTTCGGCTACATCGGAGGTGTCGTCGAGATCGTGAGAGGAGGAAAGGCGCACGGGTCGCTTTTCGGAAGCTGTTGTCGATGGGTTGAGGTCATGTCGCGGTGATGGATGGCGCTTGATGTGTGCGAATTGGAGGATCGAGGTTATTTCTGAAGGACCATCGGATGCCATTTTTGTTTTTAGATCTGCCCCAGGGAAGCGTGATAAGAGTCGTCCTGGTGTTAGGACCAGTAGAGTGATGATGATGTCGACCGCGGGAGTGGATGTTAATGTCTTGGCTAAAGCGTCCAATAAGAGGGCAGCCCTGGCCAGTTGTAAGGTAGTGCAAGGGCCCAGGCACGTACCACTTAGCCTTCTGCAAACTCACCCCCACAACTTGACTACGTGCCCCCGCAAACACACCTACAACCAATTTCCCTCGCCTCTCAAAACCGCCAGAATGGGGAACCAGAACTCCGCGATTCTAGAAAACATAGCCTCGGGCTCGAATTGTATGTACATGGCGCAGGCTATGGTGGGGCAGGCAGTCAGCTTGTGTGGCCGCGGGGTTGAAGATAAGTGCTAACTATGGCGCGCAGTCGACAAGGAGGAGGTCGATCGTCTGAGAAAACGATTCATGAAATTGGATAAGGTATTCTACTACTATATGTACCAGTGGGCTTTGTGCTGTATTGACCGTCGTCAAGGACAATTCCGGCACCATCGAGCGCGACGAGTTTCTCGCCCTACCCCAAATTTCCTCCAACCCTCTCGCCACACGCATGATAGCCATTTTTGACGAGGACGGTGGCGGCGATGTTGATTTCCAGGAATTCGTTTCAGGCTTGTCGGCGTTCAGTAGCAAGGGCAATAAGGAAGAGAAGCTGAGGTTTGCCTTCCGGGTGTACGACATCGATCGCGATGGGTATATTAGCAACGGCGAGTTATTCATCGTGTTGAAGATGATGGTAGGGAGCAATCTCAAGGATCAGCAGTTGCAACAGGTATGTAAATTCTGGCGCTCATACCCAGCGAGGCTTTTGCACGATTTCGATAGCGTGCTGACACAGTTGATAGATCGTGGACAAGACTATTATGGAGGCCGACCTGGACCACGACGGCAAAATCAGCTTTGAAGAGTTCACCAAAATGGTTGAGAGCACCGATGTTACCATGAGCATGACGCTGGATCAATTCTAGTGCAGCAGTTCGAACGTATCCATGATTGAATGCGGCATCGGAATTTCATAATTCGGCGAGGAGTTCGGTGTTTATGTATCTTTTGGAAAGTTTTGACAATATCCGATATCATCGATTAGGAATCAAAACACTTGGAATACAAAACAGTACCTGTGGCGTCGGTATATGCTCAACAAATCGATTACAGGATAACAGCCTTTCCAGCACTGCTTCGGGTCTAGCCAACCCATCGTTGAAAGGTCGAGAGGAACCTGAGTATTGAATTCTAGAAATCGCCAGTCTCAGATGATGTATCAAATTAAAGATGCGATTGAAGACTCGTTATGGAATGCACATGGTTACCCGTAGCCATGCACTACTCTATACATGTACCTCACAACGGTTTGTGTATCACTCGGCCAATATAGCAGTCATTTCATATGGAACGAGAGAACGGGTGGTAATTAATCCAAATCTTTAATCATCTAGAAAACTGGATCTTGGAAAATAATCGCCCATCAAAATCTATGCAACGCAAAACAACGTACTTATAGAGTGGGTGTCGAGCCATCAATCTTGTTACTGGAGAACTGTTTCAACGCCGTCTGGTAACTCAGCTGGACAGCCTCGCTTGCATATACCCTCATCTCTTTCTCATACGCCTCCGTGATACCTTCTTTATACCCACCTGATTCAACGACCAGCTTTCCTAGAAGTGCTGAATCTCTTAATGCTGTGTTGGCACCGTTGCCTCCAGCAGGCGTCATTGCATGCACTGCATCCCCAAGAAGCGTAACCCGGGGTTCATTAGGCCATTCAGGAACTCCATCAGGAGAAGAGCAAGTAATTTTCCAGAATGCCGCTTCAGATTCAACCATTTCGTCCAACAAAGGCCTGATACGCTCATGCCATGAAGCAGTAATAGTCTTCGCAATGTCGGCTGCGGGTTTTCCAACCAGGGTGTAATTGTCGTTGGGAGCTTTGATTACTCCAGGAGACCCTGCCAAAGTCCAACCGAATTCTATATTTGGGTCGTTCATGTCTTCCGAACGCACGTTGGTGATCATGAAGACTTTTCCGCCAGGATGTGATTTTTCGTCGGTCAAAAGGAATACGCCTTCACCCAGCCCTTTGAAAGCCGTGGTAGGAGCTTGACCATGAATAGAGCAAACACCTATATCGTAAACCTTGATCCGGCCGCCTGATAGTTGCTTGGCTACTTTGGACTTGACACCCTCACCACCAACCAACATAGATCCTTCTTCAGACTTCGTCCCATCTTCGAACAAAAGTCGCACACCATCACTGGTTAGTTCGTAGCCCGCGACTTGGTGGTTCCAACGTACACGATCTTCCAATCCCTCTAAAAAGAGTGATCTCATGTCACCTCGGGAAATGCCCACTACCTTTCCATCTCGAGACGCCAATGGTTGGTTTGCTACAGCAGGAACATCCCCGCCTAAGGTCTCTCCAGTCAACGGATCCACGGCCGCGAAGCCTGCGCCGCCTGTTTTGCCACATCTGTCATAGAATCTTTGAAATCCTTCAGGACCAAGAACTGACTCGATAGCATCTAGTCCAAGGGAGGAAAGTCGTAAACGATAACCTTGAGCGCGAAATACGAGCGAGGCATCGCGCTCAAATACAAGAAATGGAATCTTCGCTCGGTGAAGAGCTCGCGCGAATAGGAGAGAGGCTAAGCCGCCGCCGGCGATGAGTATGGGTTTTGTCATGGCTGTGAATATGAAAATGAGTTATCAAAAATAGGCTTGTGCATTACGGAGGGGGTATATATAACTATCTACATCTTGTGGTCACGCAAATGCCTTGACCGTGGGGTCCCGAACTGTGGTTAGGCGACGGCAAATATGAGCGCGAGCTTTCCGAGATGTTTGTCATCATCACTGGCGGGGAAAGACAACACTACATTACACACTGGTGAATAATCACTTATGATCAATCAAATCATGTTTATTGGTAACCTGTGGCTGTCTAATCAAGAATTGACTCCATCAGGGATCACCGGACGATTGGCAGCGACAGCCTCAGCAGCCCTTTAGTCAACCGACCCTAAACATAGCACTAGGGTCGTAACCCGTTATCCCGGTTTGCATAGATAATTGCACTAGCAACGTTTAGTCGTCAAATGCAGGTCGGATTCCGTGATTTGCTTTCTAAGAGATAAGATGTAACAACTGCAGGATCTTCCCCGCATGAAATTTCATTATCGTGGCCGCCCAAATGATCTAAACCACCTTTTGAGCTGAAGTTTTGCTCGTACCCTTGGTTACTCAGGACACATGAATGCATCAATACTGGTTTCATCTAAGACTCGGAGAAACTCTCGGTTGAGACTGAGCTGTGGACTTCTGTGAAAAGAGGGGGGTAAATACACTATGTCTATTGTACAATCACTACGCATCCTAACAGAGTAACGAGTAATTTGAATATCATCGAATAGGATTACCGGCCGCAAAATACTACATTTCAAAACACACCACTGAGGATTACCATAAAGCAACACCATGAATGACTAGTACTTTTTTATATATCATACCCGACGTCTGCTGGAAGAGTGAATTACGAACTTTGATAATCACACAGTATAGTCTTCCAGGGAGCCAAATCCAGTTGTACCAATAGACTGCATGCGCAGGCTTGTGTTCCATGCCTCACTCTCGTGCGAGTGTAGCATGGTGGGTGTAGAGCAGTAGGACAAGCTGTACGAAACACGGCATATGCCTTCAAATTTTTCGATAGATATGCCACTATTTGAATTGCAGTTGAGGTTGATCATCGATGATGATCTATCATGAGTCGACAAGACATGAGATTTGCAGCTTTCCAGGGCAGGTTTTTTGTCTTTCCGCCAATCCCTTTTGCTATTGTATTCGGTCTCGACTTTCCATGGCGAGAAGTATTCCACTGAATATCGAATAATCAGCACCCTTTCCGCATCAGAATAGAAGAGCTTGGCTCTTGATGTAGGTTGCATTTTCAGCGTCGGCGCGAATTACAAGTACAGAGCGTTGCTACACAACGATCTCATACTGAGATTATTGTGTAACCCGTTATCTGGAACAACGAATCAAGCGTTTGAGAGTGTTACATACCATCACGTGACTTAATAACACAAGTGGGTTAAGCACTGCTTGAGTGGTACATTTGGCCTCCAGTACTCTACTATAGACATCTTTCGCTAAGCAAATAGTCCAATCTAATTTCCCTCTTTCAACGTCTTCGTATACATAACATTCTTTGATACTTACATATGCACCACGGACATTGCCCCTCTCTCCACCAGATTGGGGTATAGTCCTTTACAGGGATAACGAGGTTTTGAACAAGAACCTTTGTTCTCCTATTGTACACGCATCCCCGAGCCACCGACATAACATGCTCAGGCATAATCGTTGGGTCCTTGTATTCATCAGAATGAACACTCTTCCGGATGAATTGCTTCTTTTGATCATCGAAAATCTGATATACCATTGCGAGCCCAAATACTGGCGAAGCAGAACCCGTAAGCCTCAACCACTCTGTCAAGTATCTCGACGAATGAATCGGATCGTGACCCCCCTACTATACACACATATCCAGGGATCGCGATTCACTTCATCGAAATCTTGGATGACACTAGCCAGGACATTGCAGAATAATGGAAACCTTGCCGAGTATGTCAAGACACTAGAAGTATTTCCTCGTCCGGTGGGTTTCGGCGAGCTCGTTCCCTGGGATATCCGCCTTAATCTGATGCAACTTTGGGCCACCATTGTCAAAGAGCTGCACGTCAAAGATTTATGGGAACTCGAAAAGAGATTGGTCATGAATGGCGACAACGTCCTTTTAACATTTATCCTCTTGCGGGCCGCCAGTGTTGAGACACTTCAATTAGTTTTCGAATGCTCAAGTTGGATCAACATGGATTGTCATAGAGATACCAAACGTCCTCCTATCGCCTTGGAAGAGTTCGGGCATGCCATCACTACCGACCTAGAAACTGGATTGTGCCGTTACCAGTCGTTGCGCACGCTACGTATCGATCTCACTGGATGGGCTTGCTTCGACCACGAATTTGTTCTTCCCTTCCTTGCCTTACCCAACTTAGAAACTCTGGAGCTTGGGGGATGGGGATTCACATCGCAATCTTCATTTTTCGATTCTTTAGGACAGAAGGTTCATTGGCCAGTTCGTACGGCGTCCATCCAGAGTCTATGTTTGCATACTACTAGCTATGCACCTGATATGGTAAGACACTCTCCATGAATGCTTCTCGTGTGTTGCTTTCAATGCAGCATTGTATGGTGAGACTTTATTTTCTGACGAAATCGGTCTCCAAGTTATTCACTCTGCTTAACGCGTGTAAAACTATAACACACTTCGGATGTGATTACATCGGTAATGTGAGAGGCAGAGGTATCCTTTCACAATGGACCAAAGCCCTGTCAAAAGCCCTACAAATTCATGGAGAGAGTATGGAATGCTTGGTCTTGGCGCCTTATACCGAGGTTGAATTCGAATATTCTACGATTGAGCATTTGAGCAACTTCCAAAACCTTCGTTACCTTGACATCGCGTACGAAATATTGATGGTTGACAAAGAAGCTTCAACCATCATGCAGTTTCTTCCAAAGTCTCTCCAATTTCTAACCATTCGATGGCGTCACCAAGTCGATATGGCTGACTGGAATCGGATGGATTCAATCATTGAGAGCATTTCGTTCGCCGTTGGCGATGCCGCCAAGAACAACCTGTGCCCGCAGCTAGTTGCCATTGAGCTGATGCTCTTCCACGATACAATCGGTCGCTACCCTCTTCCACCACCGCATCAATTCTCTCTGCCGGCTTTCGACATCGAGAATACCAGAAGTTTCCTCAAAGATCGTGGCGTTTATCTAGATGTATCCCTATGCTACGATCACAATACTGGGGATCCCGCAAATCAAAATGGTACGAAGCCTCCAATACTGGATTCAAGCAGACGTTCCATCGATAATGTTCTGAGTTGACTGTCTCTTAGAGATGTTTCCGGCCACGGTTCCCACAATGCTTGCCCTGAAACGTATCTTTGGTGGTTTCGTCAAGTGGTGCAAAGGCCACCAAAGGCTAAAGGCTTCAACGACGCTGCTACCCCATATTGAAAGAGACCGTATGGTCGATGAACTTTGGCCATGGAGCCCGTATTCGTGGCTGTGGAAGCCATGGGACTGGGAGAATGGGGAAACCTTGGAAGAGTAGGAAGCTCGATGATGGGATAGGTTGTGATTTTCAAGAGGTATAACTTAAGCTGTCATACGTTAAACCGTCCTCATCCTGAATTACATTTATTTTTGTGATGAGGAATAATGGCTTTTTCATAGACCTCTTTTCTTCTGTTATGCATCAACCCTGTCTCGCATTACTTAGATATCATATACTCTACACTACTCGTCCATCGACTTAGTTATTCCTTTTGCTCTTCTTATTCTTCTTTTCTGCGTCACCTTCATCTCCACTGGTCTTCTTTCCATTGACATTGATGATCGGCTCTTCTGCGTCATTATCCTCATCCCCAATCTCCTCTTCCTTAGCCAAAAGCTTGTTCAATGCATCGTTGAATTTCTCCAACTGCGCAATCTCGCCAATCTTGACGCACATATAATCAAACGCAACCGCGACTTTCATGTGCTTGGAACGAACCCTGATCACTTGTGCATGTTCATGGGATTTGGTCTCTGCATTCCCACCTTCAAGGGGTGTTGCTGTCACAGTTGCAGCAGATGAATGAACATCCACGTTGTCAGCCAGACCATCATCTTCCGCCTCGCCATCTTCTTCCTGAACATCTTCCATGGGATCTGCCTCTTGTTCCTCGTCTGCTTTGTCATTATCTTGTACAGTCTCGAGGATGGGAATTTTCTGGTAACGTTGGCTAAAGTGTGTCAACACCACGGCTTTTGCGTCCATTTGCGAACCTATTCTGAGAGCTTCGGATGTGGTCGAATGTTTCTTCGCTTTGGCGTCTCCCGAAAGCTCATCATCAAAGGTTGCCTCGTGAATCAACACGGTACTATCACGTCCGATTTGGGCAAAGTTTTGGCTCGGCCGACAATCTCCTGAATATGATACTTTGAGCGGGTGGAGATCTTCTGGGTCAGATTCGGAGCGAGGGAACGTGAGAGACACAGCCATGGAGCCATTGCAATGACGCACATTGCATGAGTGTATATCAGCTAATCCGAGAACACTGCTGTAGTGCTGTTGTTCAAGAAGGTCCTCCGCGACTTGTTTGCGGCCATAGCCTTCCAATACAAGCCTTGACCTAGAACTCGGATCCGCTGGCCTGACAGGCTCTATCGACAACGGGAGAATACGGCTGTAACCAAAATCCTCCACAGATGAGTACTCCCATAGCCACTTGAGCATACCCTCATGTGAAATGACCGAAAGACCATAGTTGGAAATAGCATCTGCTATTTCTGGCATGGAGGGCATCTTTGGTGTCGGTACACTACCGTGCTTGAGTTCGTACCACGCTTTTATGACCGATACAGTCCCTAGATGATGATCTGCATGTAAATGGCTTATCCAAATCACCCGCAAGTCCCTGATGACTTTTTCAAACTCTTCAGCGTTGAATACTCTCTGCAACTGACCAAGCGTATTTTCTCCGCAGTCAAAGAGATAGTTGCCTACCCCAGGAACCCGCAGCAAAGTAGCAGACACATTTCGATACTTGGAGGGTAGAGCGGAGCCGGTCCCAAGAGTGATCACCTCAGTATCGGGTCGTGCTAACAAATTTCGCCACGCAGTCAACGCTTCCTGATCAGTTCTAACGGCATCCTGTGCTTTCTCGGCGCTTTCAAGAACATCCGCGTCCATTCGACTCATAACTCGGTCGTCGAAAGAGGTCTCCACGGAGGGCACAGAAGCTCGTTTCTTGAAAACAGGCATAATATCATACGCGGATGCTCTTTCTGCTGCTTTCGTGCCATCCACTTCATTGCTCTTTCCAGCATACCGGAGCCCAACTAGTGTTCTCTGCGGCAAGCTTTCTTCATCAAAATGAGGTATGGTGTATCGAGTAGGGTCGATCTTTGCAAGACGTCCCGTCTGCTCTGCCACAGATTCAAACGCTAGGTCATTCGGGCATGTATCCACTGAAGAGACAACATGCTCCACTTGATTCAGCTTTTTCATAAACTCCAGTAAAGTAGGATTTCCATGTACTCCCGGACCCAGAACCCAAAAACAAGCCTTGATACCGTCCATGATATGGTCGGACTGGAGCTCTTCTCGCTGAATCAACGCCTCTAGGTAGTCTACCGAGGGGACATCTAAGATAGCAAATCCCTGCCCTGGCTTTTCCGGTCCCATGACCATCTCAGGGGTAATCATCTCGCCTTTGTCGTTTGGTATGGATTCACCATTACTCAACCGGCCAAACAATGGACCAGGTTTGATGCCAAGTTCCTTTGCACGCTTGGCATCAAATGTACCACGGAGTTTGTTTGTACGCAATATGTACGAGATGGACTCAAGAGCTGGTTTTGTGGGGGGTAGAGTAGCCACTTTTGCGCCAGGCCAAGGAGTTCGCGTTAAGACTTTGATGTCGGGAAGGGGTTCGTTTCCACCAGGTTTTGGCCCATAATAGGGTTCAATGTGATGAGTGTCCGGATTGCGAACAAACAATGTGGCCGGAAATGCTACTTCGGAGATATGTTGCTCAATTAAAGTGTCGAAACTCCAATTCGAGTTGAACATATAGTCGACCACGGCCTGACGTATGCGTTGATATCGCGATTCTCGATCTCCCGATGATTCGTTTTCTGTCGCTTGATACTCCTCAAAAGTATTAAAGGACGCATCGTATTTCTTCTGTCTTTCCGCAAGGGCCTCCTCCTCCTCTACGTTCGACGTTTGTTGCAAGGGAGATACAGGCAGAGCCCAAACGTTAATGTATTCGTCCTGCCAACTCGGTAATATATGCCCCATTTCATCTTTAGGCGGCGGAATGTCTCTAAATTCCGTAGCAGAGGTCGGTATGCCTTTTCTAAAGATGAAGCGTCGTGCTGTTGCAAGGGTATGGTTGAGGTTTGGCGGTCCATACATGTTCAGCTTCGGTCGCTGGGGCTCAGGGTTTTTCTTTCGACCCTTACTCATTTTAAAAGTATCCATGGCGGTTGCATACGACGACGAGGCCGCATCAGCCAATGTCAGTGTCAGCCCAAGCAAACCACCCGAGCTAGACCAATCCATCTTGCCGGTCAAAAAGAAATCCTGGACCTTTATCAATCGAATACCCCTTTGTACCATAGCACGCTGGGTGCCCTCGGAAAAGCTGCCGAAGACATATTGCTTCTTCTGTGTGCGTACGACGAAGGTTGTCCCGGGTGTGTCCGCGGTGGGCGTAGTGACGATATGGACCGAGTAACTCATAGGAGCGACGGCGACGCCCGAGTTTGTATATGATCTGGTCTTTTCCTGCTCAATTCTATCGGCTACAATTTCGGGCAGGATCAGAGATCTGTGGAAGGGCTGGCATTGGAAGAGGCCGCGCGATAGCTTGAACCGGAGCTGAGGACGCAGTGGTTTCGATGTGCGAGGTAGGAACGTCGTAGCCGTAGAGCGCCCCACCAAACGCAGAAGTGGCGCCAACTTGATATACGTGAAAGTGACTGGCTCTGAAGAGCGGGATCTTCAATACAACCAGAAGCGCATCTCAGCGAATGACTTGGATGGATGATGAGTCTATCGCGCGTCACTTTTCGAGGTCGGACAAATCTTTTTTCCGGATTAGTTTAGCTGGTCACTCATGACTCGCGTCAAGACATCGAAGCTCTTATCGATAAGGCATGCTGCTCGTCAACATCAACCTCCCCAAAACTTTTTAATAGTCTGGGCCTGGGACCGCAACATTGCCATGTCGCTCTATTATGAGGCCGCTTCACTACTCGCCAATTCCGAAAATTCTGGAGGCTCCTTGAAGTCCAGATTGTTCAGGCAGAAAAATCTGAAAAGTTCACCTGCGCAGTTGTTCGCTTTGATCAGTGAAACGTCAAAGTGGTCCTTGGTGTTGAAGGATGTCGTGGAGAAATGCGGGCTCCTGCGGGAAGAGAAAAAAGTAGGTCGAAACTTTCGTTTCGGAATTAGTCCTCCACACTCATCCTACCTGATTAGCATTACATGGTCGGCAGATTAATGTTCAATGTCACTAATAAACATCAGCTCTCCCCCGTTCTCGCCTTGCTGCTCTGTCACGATTTGATCGTCTCCAAAAGCGGCGTGGCTGCACCTGCAAACCACGTTCTAAAACTTGCAATCACTCGACACAAGGCTAGATTAGGTGCTGAGTTCACCAAAGCGCGAATACGGCGTGGTTATCCAACCTTGGAATCGTTCCGTGAAGCTGTGAACAATGGGGCGCTAGAGGAAGAGCAGCAATCTTCCCACGTTCAAGCCAAACACCCGCGTTGGGTCCGCGTTAATACACTGAAAGTTAGCCTTGACAAGCTGCTCATAACTACGTTTGCGGAATATGAAAAAGCAGAGACTTTGGCCCAGGTCATGGCGGCTTCTGGCTCGACAAAAATATACTTCCCAGATCCCAACATACCGAGTTTACTCGCTTTTCCACCAAAAGTCGACATCAGCAAGTCTTCTGCCTATACAAATGGTAATATTATCCTTCAAGACAAGGCCTCGTGCTTCCCAGCCTACCTACTCAACATAACCCCCGAGGATGGAGATGCCATCGACGGATGTGCAGCTCCTGGCAACAAAACTACACATCTTGCCGCTATCATGTCAAATCTTTCACCAGGAGATCGATCAAGGAAGATTATTGCATTTGAAAGAGATAAGACAAGAGCTCATATCTTGCAAAAGATGGTCAAACTGGCGGCTGCGGACAAAATAGCATCGGTCAAGGCAAATGCGGATTTTCTGGCAGCTAATCCCGATGCTGAGGAATATTGCAATGTTAGTGCCATACTGCTTGACCCCAGCTGTAGTGGAAGCGGGATTGTAGGACGTGAGGATTCGGTCCAAATGCATCTACCAAATCCGTCCCCTCAATCTACTGCGGTCACAGGTTCAAGCATGAGTAAAAAACGAAAACGTAATGATGTTGGCAATTCTAGCACGGAAGACCCAACAACATTTAGTCTCCCGTTAGATGATTCGACGCATGAAGAGACACCACTGGAGGACAAAACGTCTGAGCGACTTGCTGCTCTATCTGCATTCCAATATCGTATTCTTACCCATGCGATGCGCTTCCAAAATGCCCGGAAAATAACATATTCCACATGCTCAATTCATTTCGAAGAGAACGAGGGGGTGGTTGCCCGGGCATTAGGCTCATCTATAGGGCAGAGTCGAGGTTGGAGGGTTCTCACTAGAGCTGAGCAAGTGGAAGGTCTACAGAAATGGCAGAGGCGCGGATTTTGGGAGAACGAGAAATTCGAAGGACAGCTTGAGTTGAGTAATGAACAGATACAAACGCTATGCGATGCATGCATACGGTGTGAGAAAGGCACTGTGGAAGGAACTATGGGCTTCTTCGTGGCAGCGCTCGTCAGGAACGCAAGTCCTGATCCTAGCTCAAGTACTTCTGTGGAGCAGAATGTGGCAGGCAGTGATGACGAGTGGAATGGCTTCAGTGATGCAGACGCTACGGAAAGTATTACAGAGGCAGCTATACCGGTCGCATCGCAACAACCAAGAAAACGGAAAAGAGGGCGTAAGTGACAGAAACTCTTTGCGTTGGAGGGGTTTAGCAGTCCACTTTGCTTAGTCGATGGATATATGTATGGTGAATGCATGTGATTCAACCCAACTCCTGCCCTGCCAATCAGCATAACTCTTTCTGTTTGCATGGTCTCCAACCACACCTTCCGCAACCGCACCATCACTGATTTTACCTTGAACACTAACACACAAACAAAAACACAAAACAACCAAAGATTTTAACCCGTTGACAGACACAACCCCCGAAACTTTAGCTTATTTACCCGTGTGCCTGATCGCGGAATTATCACCATAACGACATCCGCATGTCTTCTACACAAAACAGTAATAGGAAAACGTCTTCGATCGACATATCAGCAGTTGCAACCGACCTTTCACGCTCAAGACTTCATCGTCTGTGCGGCTGGATACGTGATGAGCTCGATCCTATTGTTGCCCGGGAGGGTCCTGGATCACTGGCGGCAGATGATGTGCTGGTTTTACACGACCTTTTCCAGGCCTTACAGGCTTCAACCAGAATTACAGCACTGGATTTACGAGCGACGGGAATCCATAGAGCCGTCATGGAAATATCGGGGATTGCGACAAGGTGGCCGGGACGATTATGCGATGACTGTAACAAAATCATCAAGATATGGACCTTTAGGTTTGGCAGATTACAGGACCTCCCCCCTTTCTTATACGGCAGAGGAGGATGCCTAGAGGGAATTGCCAGTGGTAGGGAGTTGTCTAAACAGGTAATTGAGTGCAGGCAATACGTTACCATTATGCTGATAGATTGTTCTTCAGGCTTTACTGAGGCGCTGGGAACATGATTGCCCCGAGAGACTTGCTTCAAGTGTATCACACAAACATGGAAACCTAGGCTTTCGTGCTGGCTCGTACGACTCCTTCGGATTTATACAATGGCCAAAGCTGACACAACACAGATGGTGGATCAACTCTCTTTTTGCATGGCATGCTGGAATCATTGATTATGATACGGTCGAAGGTGGTGTCTGCTTTGACAAAGAGACAGCCTATGCATTGTTTCTCAAAAACGATGGCGAGCTCGAAGCACCCACGGAGATGCACTTCACATATCGTTGCACTCTTGTTGACCGAGGAATATTTCGTTTGACCGCCGCCACACCAAAAAGCAGGAACCCTATCCGTGTACTGCGCAGTCACAGCCTAAACAGTATATGGGGTCCAAGAGCTGGGGTAAGATACGAAGGCCTGTAAGTGCATTTGTGATCTCCCTTGGGCTCGATTTAAACGTTATACAGATATCGCGTAGTCGGTTGGTCTATAAGTAAGAGGAAGGCCTCAGACAGTGCTGCCCACCAACATAATCCACCTACGAATATTCTATACGATATTCACTTTCAGCGAGACGATCCGTCCCCTGTGGAAGAAGTCCTCAAGGCTCCGACTGCGTTCCAGGTTGATGAATTCTCCGAGTACAAGCGCCTTCGCAAAGTCCTTCGGGAATCACAACGGAATCGGAAGCTGCATCCTGATTTGAATCAAAGGCAACCCCAAAACATTCCTTCAGAAATAGCAACACAGCTTAGTCCAATCCACTCAAGATCACCAACGCCGACGTCACGTAGCGGATCCCGCATGGCGACTTTTGGACGTCCTATATTGCATGGAGGACCCGACTTATCATCATCGCATCTCACCTCAAAGAACACAGTGACACTTTCGTCAAGTGGTGACGAAGATGCGACTCAGTCTTTATTCAGCATTGATTCCGCCATGGAAACACAACCAAACATCCCACAGGCAATGGGGGCGACTTTGAAATCCACCCCCAGCAGCATCAATAGGACCCACAGTCACGAATCGGACCTGAGAGAAATTGCACCTTGGGTGGATCACGACCCCCATGCTGCGCTCCCTTCGAGCGGACCCAACCCTCTCGTCAGAGGAGTAGAAAGAGACAAGATTCAACCAGAGGAAGCAGGTCCTCGGACTGAGCGGTCGGGTATCAGGATCCCAAGCCCCTTCCGCGGGAACAAGAAAAAGGGCCACAAAAAGAGCAAATCCCCACCCACGTCCCCCTTTTCGAATGATGCCTCGAAAAAGAACGAAGGCCGCGCATTATTTAGAGTTCACTCCCGTCTGCCTACGACCAAGCATTTAGATGGTGCCAAAGATCCGGTGGACGGCGAATATGTTTCTGATCATGGAAAGTCGCACCTGCGACATAACTCAATCTTTCCGGAGACTTGGACTCCTACATACCCAGGTGAACAACCATCGAGGTTGGTTTCTAGTGTATTTTCTACGCCGGATTATTCCAAGCCTAGAAGCCGTTCACGAAGAGATGCAATTTCCCCAGTACTTTCAGCCCTCGATTTTCATGTGTCCCCGAAAGACACGAATAATTATCTTGACATGGCCGGAGCTCTAACAACCGAACAAAATGAGCCGCGGACGGAGCAGCCATGCGCAGTGTTGGTGAATTTTAGAGATCCGTGGACATCGTCCCGCAGCAAAAAAGATTGAGACTTGAGGTGCTCGAGGAATAGATTTTATTGTTAGAATTGTTCGAACTGAGCATTGATAGTCAGTCCTGCATCAATTGTTAAGTACATAGTTCGTAGCATAGACTCGGTTCCTGCAATTGTGGTTCTCCAACTCCAAGTGCACAGACCTCTTTCTTAACCCCATTGTTAAGCCCGACAACTACAGCATGCACGCATCTTCCATAGGCAGCACATCAGCATGTAATCGCGCAACCCGCCCGGCGTCCGTAGACAATGTACCACCTCTTCAAATCCATCTACCTGCATGCCACGAGCAAAGAAGGTAAACGAAAAAAGAAACCCACAGCCCCCGCCGCCACATCACCGTAACTAACACACACCTTCCACGAAATCACAGAATACTCAATCCTTCTCCTCGGCCTAGACAACGCCGGCAAAACCACACTCCTAGAGCAAATCAAAGCCGCGTACTCTACCTCTAACCCAAACCTGAAAACGGTGCCCACGGTCGGCCAAAACGTCACCACGGTCGCGCTCCCACCGCCCAATCCGCCCATCTACCTCAAGATCTGGGATGTCGGGGGCCAGCACAGCCTTCGCGGACTCTGGCAGTCGTACTATACGTCGTGCCATGCGATTGTGTTTGTGATTGATAGCAGCGATGTCGGGAATGCAACGCTCGCCGAGCTTTCCTCCACAGCGCTGGCGAACGCTGCGGCTGGGAATGATAGCGCGGAGATCGATAATGGGCGGCTCGAGGAGTGTAGACTTGTGCTGGAATCCGTGTTGCAGAATGAAGATGCGGCGGGGGTGCCGATCTTGGTGCTGGCGAACAAGCAGGATCGCGAGGACTGCGTCGAGGTGGTGCGTATCAAGGAAGGGTTTGTGAGGAAGGTTTTTGAAGGGGAGAAGGGTGAGAGCGTGAGGGATAGTAGGGTTTTGCCGTGCAGTGCGTTGACCGGGACGGGGGTCAAGGAGGCAGTAGAGTGGTTGTGCTCGAGGGTTCAATGGAATAAAGAGGGGAGGCCGCCGGTTATGCGGTGATTGTAAGTGATGGTTGATGGATCATTGAAACAGGTGAGCCTACGAAACAGACAGGCTGGAAAGTGGTTGAGGACATCGTGATTGAGGCATGTATGGCTTTGGGCGAGATTTGGTTATACCCTAAATTTCAAGTGTTTTTTTGTGCACCCTTTGTAGCAGGTACCACGGAGAAGACTAGTAGTGATCATACTACAAAATGCATCCATTACGCCAATCGATGATTCGGACGGAGGCATGCAGGCATATCCTGAGACTCCTAAGTCAGAGTTTAGGACAAAGTTGAAGGTCATGTTAACGTCGCGTGGCTTCGATGAAGAGGAGCATTCAAGCTAACAAAATCTATAGATACATTCTGTCCTATATAACATTTACAATAGAACTTTCCAAACCAACCGATGTTAGCGCGCGGACATTCCCGATCCACTGATAAGCAATATACAGAGAATGTGGGGTGTCCACTGTTATCCCTTCCAATATATTTAACGCCATGTCCCAACCGCTGAAGCCTTTGTGGCCAGATAATACAAAAGAAATCGTAAGTCGTGTAAATCAATCTGTAGTCAGATTGGAACTGAAAATGAAACAACTTCTCGAATACGTGTGAAGGAGCGCTCTTAATTTTCCAAAAAAAGATGACCAAAGCAGTGAAGACAGTCTCGAAGGAACCAAGATCGATAACACTTGACCAGGATGGAGGAAGATCCTACCAAAGAAGAAAGCTGTGGAAGTGAAAAAGATTATGAGTCAAGATGTGAAGTCAAAGCTGCTATCCTTTGGTAGACTGTGTTCATACGGGCACATTGCTTCTCGAAACGGGCCATCAGACGCTCATCGGCACATTCGTCAGAAACAAAAAGCTCAAAGTGAGCGAAGACCTTTTCGGAGTTGAAGTCACCGAACAATGATTCGTGGTTTTCAAGGGGTGCGACGGCGGATGTGGAAACGGAGGGAGCGGGAGATGAGTAGTAGAGATCGAACTCTGGATCTTGCTCCTCCTCTTCAATTTCCTCGACAGTGGCCGTTGATTCAACAGGACGTTCAATGACGGGGACATCAGGCTTGACCTCCTCTGCGGGACTGTCATCCTCGACTGAGAAGATTGAGCTGTAACCCTTGCCGGAAAGGGCGTCGCTATCGATAGGATTTGTGGGACCTTCGGGGAGTTCGAGAACGGCAAAAACTTGAGGTTGCTGGTAGTTGAAGGAACCAACGTTCTCCATGCCGTAGGCGCTGTTGTTGATGTTGAGCATGGAGATATCGAGAGGAGTCTCGGGAATGAGGGCCATGCCGATTTGATGATTCTCGTTGTAGACATTTCCCTCCTCACGTGAAGGAGCCGGAGTAGGGGTGGTGGAAGCAGAAGACATGTTAGACATGGCTGGCTTCGGTTGAAGGCTCTCATCATGAGAAAGATCTTCCAAAAAGGGGGTAAAGGCAGGGTGGCGGAGAAGACGTTCGATGAGAGCCCTAGAACGAGCATTCTCCTCCATCAGAGCCATATTCTGAGTGCGAAGCTCGTTGGCTTCGTTCGTCTTCATAGCGACCTCGCCTTCAAGCTGGCCGATGTATTCTATCATATAGGTTAGCACAATGGGTGAATATTCAACGGTATTAGATTCTCACCTTTTCTTCTTGAACGGAAGGCACGAGCAGAAACCTTATTGCGAAGCTGGCGACGTTCCTTCGAGGTAAGCTTCTTGCCCTGCTCCGATGCAAGTAGTTTTTCGTCTTCATCCATATCATCCTCTTCTTTTTTAGCACGAATGACATGAGGAAGGACATTGGGCTGGGCATCTGCTGCGGCCATGGCGCTGTTTTGGCTCTGCTGGCGTATCTGGTTAACTACCCGAGCGATGGTTTCCTCAGTCCTAGCATCGCTCAGGGGACTTGAGCTGCTTTTGCCGGATTGCTGACGGTTTTGCTGTGAATTTTGTTGTTGCCGCTGACGTTGTTGCTGCTGCTGCTGCTGCTGCTGGCGGAGTTGCTGTGCCTGTGCCCTTGCCTGTGCAGCTTGTGCAGCTTGCTGCTGGTGCATACCTGGCCACACCCTTATATTTTGTACTCCCTCTTGCGTGATAGCGCTGGGGTCCACATAATCTGATGATTGAGACTGCATGGAATCGGTGGAAGGGAACATGAAAGAGGATTGTGACATGAGATCCATATCCATACTGATCCCGGTATTCCATCCACTCATGATCGATGAATCATTCATCAAGCTCATCTCATCCAGACCAGTGGACGAGTACATGGGGAAGGTTGGGTTGTAGGACTGACCGATGCCAGCAATGGAGCCGGAGGGTAGACCTGTTTGTTGCTTAAAGCGACCGTACTCATGGCTGGGCTTCGCAGGAGTCTGGAGGTCCTCGCCGTCGAGCAGATTGGTGGCCGGGCTTGTTATGTTGGTGGTGGTATTTGAGGATGATTGCGACACGGCCGCGGAGGGAGAGGGAGAGGGAAGCTGGCTGAAGTCGAAGAAGGAATCGGTGTCTGGATCCACACACTGGTTTGTAAACGCAGGTGGCATCGCTAGTTGAGACTGAACGGCTGTCGCCATTAGGGAAGATGTGGTACTGTTGTCGTTGTCGTTGATTTGGACAGCGAAGGCGCAAGATCAAAGGCGGGGAACCTCAGGCTTTGATTAATGGATAGGTGAGGGAAGGGATGGATGGATTGTGAGACGTTGCGAGGGCCAACGTTAATGGTAGGTCTTGCAGGTAAGTGGTGCTGGAGTGTCTGGAGACTGGAGAGATGTTGGGCCCAGAGAGGGTTAGGCGTCTAGAAAAGCCGCGTCAGCTCCCTATTTTCCGGCTAATCCGCCGCTGTGGCTGAGCCCGCCAAGTTGGGAAGCAAGCGAAGCGGCTAGTCAAGGACGGGTAACTGATACTTACAATTAGGTAGAAAGGATAAGTGCTCTGGTATGTAGTTGTTGTTGATGGAGGTACGGTGGAAAATGCCAATTGAGGGATGATGATGTGAGTGAAAGGATGGAACGCAAAAGGAGAGGGCGCAACAGTGCTTTTTGCTACAAGTGGGTGTCGGGTGTAGGGAGGCGTTTCAGCGTGAGGCGGAGTCGACTACCTAACCAAAAATACGCAGCAATGATACCAATATCACCAGCCTAGCTCGACTAGGTAAGTAAAGTACAGTACAGTCATCCGCCGGGGCCAAGCAAGGCCCGACAACCCCAGGGCCAAGAGCAGATCGCCCACGCCCGTCCCTTTTCGCGTCTCCTGCTCCTGTCTATTAGATTCCTCATCTTGCTTGTTCTTCATCACTGCCCGCCAAATAAAGTTATTAACAAATACACAACTCAAACCCTTATGCCATGTTCAGTACGGCACAAGTCGCAAATCTCTACCGTAGTCCTGGTTTTCGCTCAAACCCCCTAAAGAAACCTCACTGCATTAGACATCAATCTTCACCAATCGTTACGTACGTAACCTCCATTAACTTACAGAAAAACACCCTCTGTGCCAACAAAACAGCGGTACCAGTGAAGCCTCTCACGCTTCTCGGCGGAAAATGTGATCCCGATTCCGTCAACATTCCTCCACGACCGACCGTCCGTACGTCCGTCTAGCTATCAGCCAAAGGAGGCTGTGCAGCACGATACGATTCGCTTTGAGGGAATTTCGCAAACTGGAGCGAATTGCGAGCAACCCTGCTTTCACACCCATACCAAGCGCCAACACATGTGGCGCGTTGGCATCTGAAAAATGTCCAAGTACAATCACCGACCGAACCACTCGTTCAATGTTTTTCGATACCTCCATACTCCCTTCCCTCACAATTCCTGCCTTTTCATGGCCGTCTTGGGGTGGGGCACCCCGACCTAAACTTAGTTATTACATCACCTCCGCTCGTCTCTCCACCATCCGATGAGATATTCCCTCATACCTCGCACATCTAAATCTCACTAATAACTAGTCTTCGCATCGCTCCTCCTTCTCGTACAATGAATATGTGATTATCTTTGCTAACAAACGTCACAAAAGTTATATATCTCATGCTTGTCGGAGACATCTGAACATCCACTTAAGCATTGGAAAAGGTATGCTTGCTCTTTTAAACCCTCACTTGCCAGTCCCCACCAGTCCCGAAACACTTTGCTTCCTCCATCTTGTCGCCTTTGCATCCCATTCGGCCCGATGCCGCCCTGAAAGCACGGCCTCCCTACTCACCCTTACCGCTACCATGGAGCGGGACTGATCATGGCTCCCATGTGTGCCATGCTCGTATGTACCCAACGGCCTGAGTTTCAACGACCTGCAAATCAGCTACTCTTTTTCTGTCACCGTGCCCTTGGTAGCCAATCGAACCAAAAGTGTTCTCGTCCATACGTTGAAAGCTGTCGCGCCGCCAAAGGGGTAATCATTCTTGCTAAATTCCCCAAAAACCCCGAGTCGCATACCGTTGCCCCCGCCTACAGGCGGTGATGATGACGCTGACCATTTGCTGATTCGCTCAATCTTATCGGCCCTGAATCTGACCGTTTTGCTTCCAATCCATGCTGGCGAGCTGAAAAAGGCTGTTGGCAGTCGAAAGCAGTAATCAGGCGGACGGGGATACAACGAGGCGAAGTCAACCCACCACATTTGCGCAACTATTGCCTGATCGGGCAATCAATGGTTTCAATGCATAGCAGTTGGTGAGGCTATACTCCGTACTCTGCTCATGTATCTTATTGATCCTTTTTCGGTCTATTCAAAACTCGGGGTCTCGGGCGATGGTTCTAAATTTCAAAGCTGTGAGTCCGAATCAGCGTATCCCCGCAGCGATGGTGCTGCTATGCGAAATTCACACCTAGATAGATCAGAAGAAGAAGAGCAAACCGCCCGAAAACGCTTAACCGAACTCATCCATCTTCCGTTTTGGATTGTAAACCCTTCAGCTTCTCTATTCTTGCACTCACCAGCCTTGCCAAATATCGCCGAACCTCACTTTGCTGCGCCCTCTTCGGCCGCGTTTCCTAATCATCATCATGCATTTGTCTTCTTGGCACACTGAACACAGCTTCACTTGCTACTAGTATGGGCATGATAGCGCGGCATCCTGCTGGTTCCTCCTAGTGAGCGTTGATTGATCTTTGGGTGCTAATTGTATAGATATTTTGCGGTGGTGTCGAATGCGGTTAGCGTTAAATAGGAGTACCCGTTTCTGTCCTTTTTCTGCTCTTATATGTATGCATATATATCTTTACCTTTTTCAAATTTCTATTATGCATATTAATAAATTCTATCGTTCTTTTATGGAAGCAGTTCGCCCTCTTCTTATTCTTATTATATTACAGCCCGCTGCCGTCTGTATTGCACTTCTGTGGCCTATGTATCTGTCCTGGCCGAGGACGTTACCTAGGGTCTTTTTTTAACCTGTGTCGATACCTAGGGCAAAAATACTCTGCGATGATCAATTCTTGCATTTCATAGCTAATTAGATAAGCGCAAACATGGTTTGGTTATTCTAACCTTCTATCGTCCATCGACAACGTATCCGCCTATTTTCATTACCCAGGTCTTATGTAGGTACCCACGTGGTTATCAGTAGATCCCGCACTCACGAATATTTTAAAAAAATTATAAAACAAAACTACAGCCACGGACGTTACCATGAGACTTCAAACCAGTGTTGATACCGTGACTGATTTCACCAATCAATTGCGACGAAGAAGACACTTTGATAAAACAAAACTATAGAAACACTATCCTAGTATTCTACTTACGATTAAGAAGACTATAATTGTAGGGGGAAGAGACCCTTAAAGCGTTGTATGCGGAGTAGTAAGTGTTGTAAGTGCGGGCTATTTCCAAACCCGCGTGTTACCACCTCTGTTGGACGGCTGCGCTTTCCGCATCCATGACTACCTTCCAGGTCTACCTCTGTTATCCATCTCCACCTTCTGCCTCTATATTTTCCTCCATAGTCTCCCACTACCTTCCATATACATATCTGTCCTGGTCTATCTTGTCACAGTATTCCGCCTGCTTTGTGCTCGACTGTTTCTCCTCTGCCCGTCATGCCGAGGCCAAAACCATCGAAGCAGGCACGCGCGAGAATCAAGGAGGAGAGACGCATTGCCCGAGAAGAAGGACGGGCGATCTCCACAGCAAATTGGTCCGCTGACACATGGATCGCGCCGGAGTATAGGTATAGGGGCCGAAATGAGGGCTAGGAACATCTCAAGGACACCACGCTGTACAACAACAGAACTGAAACATCATCTAGCGTCTATCGCTCACCCGATCGTTATGACCGCAGTCGTGAGAACAACAGGCGAGGCCCTTCCAGTCCAACACACCATGCGGATCGGTGGAAGTCACCAAGTCGGATACGTCGTGAGGCAGAGAGGCGCTCTCGTAGCCCTCGCCGCCCACACGATACCCATAACCCAGAGATGCGTGCAGACAGCCGCGCCCGCTCACGTAATCCCCATACGGGACGTTCTCGTCAACCCCCAGCCGAAGAGCGTGGTCGTATTATGGACCGACGAGAACGCGGTACCTACATCAGTGACATCCGTACAAGAAGCCGTTCCTGCCCACGCAATCCCCACACGGAAAGTTCTCGTCAACCCCCAACCGAAGAGCGTAACCGTAATGTACCTATACATTCCCGCAACGGGAGTGTTGAGCAGCTTGCACAGCCTCCGTTGACCTTAGCTGAGATTGAGGCTATTATCGAGAATGACGTTGAGTTTTCCGACGACGGCAAGGACATCGGGGGTCTCGAGCAAGGGAATGGTCAAAATGTTGAGGATGAGCAAGGAGAGAATGGTCAAAATGTTGAAGAGCTAGGAGAGAATGGCGGGGGTGTTGAGGTGGAAGGCAACGGCCAGGGTGGTGAAGAGGATCTAGGAGGCAACGGCCAAGGTGGTGAGGATTCCAACTCTACTCAACGTCCAGAATGGTTGGCCGACAATTGCTTGTGTGTGTTTCGGACGAGCAGCAGCAACGGTAATCATGCGCAATGGGCTCGACGCAGAGGAGAAGGCAGAATCTGAATCAGTCAACTTGAACAAGCTAACGCTCACACATTCAACAATAAATTTGCAACGGCCCATAAACGGCAGTCCAACGAAGTGACCATTTACACTCGTACAACTGGTAGAATTTCCGCGATGGTGAAGGATATTACCGCTTTCATTCAACAAACCGTTCCCCAAGGCCAATCTGTGACGGTCCTCGTTAGGGCTATTGACGGCATAACCACTAATGTTGAGGACACTTTTAAATCGTTTTGTCGAATGTGTGTTCAGTCGGGCCGGAAGGTGTATCTAGTTTTTCAGCACACGAAAACCTGTCCCGAGATACATGTCCAAGGCCAGCGAGGTTGTAGGGGGTTGGGCGACCTATTACCCATTTCTGTTGACGAGTTTTACGCTCATCTTGAAGGGCGGGCGTTTAGTTCTCGGGCCGCCCGAATTCTTGTGGTTTGGACTACCCTGAACGATAGCAAGGACCAGTCCGTTGGTATAAATTTTCGCAATCAGCTCCCAGCTGAGGATCAAGTCGGGGCCACGTATACTACTCTTTCCGCGTGGATTTAAGGGCGGATTCTCGATAACAGCAAACAATACTCAAAGGGCATAAACCACCGCAACGCCATGCCTGCACCTGACCAAGTTGGTGCCATTGTGACCGCGACCTTGGGATCCTGGAGCTCCAGTTCAGATGTTCAATCCACTTAACATTCGCAAGGATGAACTGATATTAGCTTTCAGACGAGGATCAGCTTTCGGACGAGCATCAGCTTTTGGACGAGCATTATATTGGTGCTATGTATACATGGTCTTATTTCGGTTTGAGTGTGATTGACATGATGGTATGTTAGGCTGTTGGGCTTTTATATTTGATAATGTATCTGTTTGTTGGAGATAGCAGGTATAAAGTGATATCTAATCCCCACTTTGTCATCCTTCTCTGATATACCTCCATAACGTTGGCGCACGTGACTCACCACCTACATACCTATTTAGGTAGTCCAATATACTCGCGCGCACGGGCAGACTGTCAACACCCCACAATTATTCCTCCAACACTTTGTTCCTCCCGTCAAGCTATCCCAGACTAGCGGTCTGTCTCTTCTCTTGTTAAGCTATCTCCTCTCGTTGCGCGATCGGAGCGGACATACCAAAACACCAAGATCAGCGGTTCTTCTCTTCTCTCGTCGCCTGTCCTCATCCCATCGCGTCCCCTCCCCCCGTTGCGCCCTCAAGAGAGACAGTTCAAGATTCAACCTGGTTACGACTGTTTGTCCGATAGTCCACCACTACTTGTCCGACGGTTCACAACTGCTTGTCCGACGGTTCCTCCCGCCCATTAGAATAGGGGCACTTTGATATAAGGTTTGCAACTTATTTCTTGCATCGATGTCTTTATCGCTAGTAGGAGTAATAGGAGAATGGTTAAATCAAAATATGGATCGTTGTGTCCAGATGATAAACGCAATCCTCACTACCACATTCCATATGGGGGTTATCCTCCACCAGACGATGCCTTCTATCAGAACCTCGATGAAAATAGACATTATCAGCCTCCACAATATACCGATGTGGGACTTACTGGAGGCTTCCGCTTGAAAATTGGCGGTTTCTATCATATACGAAAAAAAGTGGCGCTTAAACTCTTTCAACTTGGAGTCATGAATCAATATTTTAACGGAGAGGTAAATTTCAAATATTTCTATTGGAAGGTCCAAGTTGAACCCATCCGGGAGTATTTGTTCAGCCTTCCTGCGATCCAAAATCCCGAGATACTAGATTGGTGGAAGCGACGAATGATACCACATATGATTACTCAGACAGCCGAGTGGGTTAAACTCTCAAAGATTACGTTTGTCAATAGCGAATTGTCCGGTGTGCCTACGTCAACGCGGTTCAATGTTGGTCATTTTATGAAATGGGAGAGATATGAAGGTTGGTATCAGTTCCAGCATCTGAAATTGATTATGCGCCGCGCAAACTTCGAAATTCACGATAGTTCATGTTAAGCATCGACATTAGTGCAACTTCAAGAGGCTTTTGACAAGCCGCCCACGCGGGTGTTAGAATATTCCGCACTCACAAAACATCACAAGGGCCTATAGTATAATAATAAAAGAAATCTTTTTTCTTTAATAGCAAAATTAGAGAAAGAATAGTAAAATTTTTTATAGAAATACTCTCCTAGTATCCTACTCACCTCTGATAGAATTATAATAATAGGGGGGATACGTACTTAAAGTATTATATGTAAAGTGGCGAGTGTTATAGGTGCGGACTATTTCTACACCTAGATGCCACCTACCGCCATTTAAAACTGGGATGTACCTATGGAGAGGCTGAATCTTTCTTTACTATTTTCGAAGCTTTCGGAAGCATAAAGAATTAGACACGGCAAGTTGTACTTGTTTGTTGAAACCTGGCTGTTATGATACGTGCATGTACGCGCGAACGGCAATAATACATATATAAGTCAGGGCAGGAAGTATTTACCTATTTTTCTATCTTTGTTTGTGATCTTGACTCTTCTAGAATTGGAAAATTTTAATCGTTCATCTGAAATAAAAAAAATTGATGAGGTGGAAGAGAGCAATTTGAAGATGGCAGTCGGTACCGGAGTATTGAAATGTTGTTCCGGTGCACGTGACTATCAAGAGAATTTTCCGCTATCTACACAACGCAGCACTACGATCTAGAGAAGCAAAAAAAACAAAAAAACAACTGTTGACAAGAGGGGGATTCGAACCCCCGCGGGCAAAGCCCATGAGAATACTGCCTTACTGTCGTAAAGCAAGCTTGCGCTTGAGTCACACGCCATAACCGCTCGGCCATCTTGCCATTTATTTGTGAAAAGAACAGAATATAAAAAATATATATAGGCAACGATTAATTAACGGTGATTTCCAAAGTGGGGTCACTGGGGCGGGATGTGACCCCTTGTTCCCAAGTGCCATCGCTCGGCTGACCATCCAGCAATTTGGGGCGATCTTGAACATCATTGACGTCGGGGACTTTTGGCCGGACCACACCACCGTATCAATTTGCAACTAAGGAATAACCCAAGGTTCTAAGCATTAGTCTCGAGGAGTTAGGAGTGATTTCGAACGTCGCGCATCCACGAATCCCAACAGTGATTTATTAATCCACAACCAATCAAGTCATTCGAATTTGGTTTTAATTAAGCTAATATGCGTGGCTGATTTAAGTAAATACAACTTATTTTCGTATCACCTGCACACTCGCGTGCGAATGATCATTACACTACATATATTGGTCATACAAGAACTACGTGGACGATGACGGCTACGTGGGGAATAATGACAAGAGTGACTGGGATAGAACAGTATTCGCACGATGAAACACAGCTGTTTTATATACATGAATAGTGTACAGAAATGCAGTTATTCGCGAAGACTCCAAATAATGCATATCGGATTAAGATCACTATGTAAGTGAAAAAGATTACATGCGCACAATGCCTACATCAAAACATTGCGCGGGAAACTTCAGGAGATGAATCCCAGTGAGATTCAACTGGATCTGCCCTGCTGTGCATGGATTCATCATCTTCGGGTCGCATCTCCTGCTGTTCATGCACCTGCTGAGCTTCCGGCGTGAGATCTTCTTCCTGTGCAGCAGGATTTTTCCAAAAGTCGCCAGCCAAATAATCTGTAAGTCCATGCCCGAGACCTCTCACGACTCCGTAGAAGATATTTCGGGACCTTTGTGAGCCCGTCAAACCACCTTTGGCAATGCCCTGGCCCATCTGCACATCTCGGACCACCTCCCGAGCGGTGTCCCATTCGCCGGCTTTGGCCAGTGCTCGAATAACAGCAGTCATCGCGTCCCAGCCAGGAAGCTTCCCGTGACTGGACATGTTCTTCAATACGTTCATCATTTTCTCCACTTCGAGATTGGCCGCATAGCCTTCTAGAATGCGGTCGCAGAGAAATGTATCTGTGGGCAAGGCAGCGGCACCGAAGAGACGCGCGACAATGTTGTCCACCGAGGCAATGTCAGGGGGTGTTTGCTGGAAACAATGGGTGACGATGGACGTATTGATCTGGGCGCTGACAGAGATATTGCGGGATGCCATATGATTCAGTATGACCAGGACAGCCGAGACGTTTCCGTATAGTTTGAGAAGACGATCGATAGCAGATGAGTATATGTAGGCGTTGAGTTCTAGACCATCAGACTCAATATTATCCAAAATCTCAATAATGCGATTTGCTTGCTCGGACTCGGAGAGGTGACGGAACTTGTCGCTGTTGAAGGCAGCGCTGAGGAGCATTGTGTGGGTCGCCATATCGCCCTGAATCCCTTCTTTACTCATCTGCTTTAGCAATTGATATGCAGTGACATGATCGTTGCCACGAAGGTACATTCTGACCAAAATGTTGTACGTAACAACATCAGGGGTGATGGAAAATGTAGTACTCCATTCCAATACTTTTTGCACGTAAGCGACTTTGCGATCGTAACGAAGCTCAGGTATGCTGGTCAGAGCCGATATAGCTCCGTTTATAACTTCAACTGTTGGTTTGATGACCCCGCTCTTGTTGGCAGCCTTGGATGATACTTTGGCTGGCGTTGATTTGCGGATGTTCCCTTTGACACGCCGATTCTGCTTGCCATTTTGTGTGGTGTTTTGTGCTGCTATCCACATTTTCCCCATCTCATCCATGGCCGCAAGTCCATTGTTGATCTGTCGTAGAGTGATCAGACCATATATCCGAGTTACCCATGCATGGTTATCTGGTACAACACCAGCTCGCATCATTCTGTCCCAAATGCCATTCAGACCCTCCAAGTCTCGCGCCTTCACACAGCCATCAAGCATGGCAACCCATGTTGGTACTTCGGGCTTCGCACCCTGTGTGATCATAAAATTCCATACTTCAGTGGTTTTTTCGGGCTGGAATAATTGCATAAATCCAGATAAGAACGCATTGTAGATGGGAAGTGGAATGTTGATAACGTTGCCTTTCTTATATCCTACCCGGACTTCTTCCCATAATTTCTGCAAAATTTCGGAGTTGGATTGAGACAAGACCGCACGAGCAATCCGTCTGAGGTAGAATTCTTCAAGATTTGCAACCTTATCTTCTGTGGACAGTACTTGGTCAACCATTTCGCTCTCTTCAGGAACCTCCGCCGGCCGCGATCGTGACCCGATAGTTGCCATAGCCTGGTAGGGAGCAGAATTAATTTGATCTATTAGGACAGTGCGAAAGTCGCTGGATATGTGTCTCAATGCTGGAGAAAGATCGATATGTCGCAACGCCGACTGTATGTTGGAGCCTGCGAGGAGGTACGTCATGAAATTTAGGAAAGGACTTGCATGCTCTTTCAGCGCCTCGGGCACTTTCAGTATGCCCTTATTTACCTCATCGAACAGGTTGAAGAGGGTGACGGCAGAAAATTGTAGAGAAGGATGCGTCGGAACTCCTGGGTGATACCGTTGCATTCGTTGCGCAAACCTGGTATCGAATTGTACTTTGGTCAACGACTTAAGATCAGGTATCGCTCGCCAATCGGCATTTATCGATTTCAGGGGGTCTGTTGCTGTTCCCCTGCATTGAAAAAGCAAGCGCCAAAGTGCCACAAGCTCTGTAAGAAGGACTTCTGGAGCTTGCTTGCTCCGACTATCACCAGAAACCATCCACAACAACTGGTCGGTTGCATATCCGATAGTGTTCGGCCACATCCTAGAGCTTGCTATACCCATTTGTTCGAACCGGAAGATAATGTCTGTCGGTTTCACGTCCAATTTCATCCCGTTACAGAACTGAAGAGTGGCACTGTTCAGAAGGCGGCTGAAGATCGCGGAGTCGTGAAGGAGTGGTATGTCGTCTGGGGAGGGATTGATCAGAGCCGGACTGTCGCGCGAGGTATATTCCCTGATGAACAGACCCCAAGCGCTGTTGACATTTTTTTCATCCAAAAATTTGTTAAGAGCTTGAGCGTGGGCCGGTGATATAGAAGAGGTGGAGGCAGTCGGGGACACTTCCACATCTACCGGGATCGCGCTCTGCGGGTTTTGATGTCTGGCGGGCGACTCTCCATTCTGACGCTGTAAACGCGAATAACGGCCTGGTCGCAGGCTTTCAGGACTTGGGTCGTACCGTACAGGGGGAATGATGTCGAGATCATTCCTGGCCCCTTCCCTTTCGGTGTTCAAGTCGGTTTCATGCCATGAATTCTGTTTGTCTTCCGTGAAGGTCTGTTCATTTTGGGCTTCAGGAGGGTGAGTGCTCCGCAGCGAAATGAAGGTGGCTCGGGATTGAAATCGAGGGGTTCTAGAGGCTGCGATGGACCGGCGAAGTTGCAACCGACATTGCTGGCAGACGTACGAGCGTATCATGGCACGGAGGAGGGGTGTCGAGGAGGGTAGGAGAGGTGGTCTGCACAGAAATGTCAGCGCGTGAAAGCTCCAGCAAACATGATGCGACGTCACATCAGCAACTACTTACACGAGGTTCGTATCTGCATCTGCGCTGTCCTATAATCACAATGCGGACCGACAGGGACACCTGGAATTGGTTCAATGCGTGTATTTACTCGAGTTCGGCTTTTTCCTCAGGACATGCATCCGATAGCTTGCATCTCCATTGGCCGCTAACCTTAACTAGTCTAGTCAGGTGAAGGCTGTTAGCTCCGAGAGCCAGGGTCCCTCATGTGTGACGTTGAACGGTGCATCGATTGATATCAAGAATAATTCTCGTCGCATTTGACTGCACTCTGTCTTGCGCATTACCGATTCAAGACTCCATCTCTTCAATTGGTTTTTGGCATCTTGCCAGTCGCCACCATGACCACTCTCATTCCCCGCCAACCTTATTCCCAAGAGGAATTAGCCCGTCTGTACCCAAAAGAGCTCGAGCTGCAGCTCGTACAAGTTCTTCTTAGGCATGGTTCGTCTCCTCTGCTCTGGCCCACTCTCGAGTACACAAGTATGCCTAACTCTGATTTCTAGGCGAGCGTAGTCCGGTATCTCCTCGATTTCAAAATGTAAGAACTTTTGATGTCAAAGTCGTCTTCCTCTTGTTAGGGCGCAATGTGTGCTGATACATTGACTCCAGACAGGCTTATGGCCTTGTAAGCTTTCCAGTGTCCTGTTGAATTACTCTCACCTGACGATCTTTCAGACTGGCCGTACTGTAACTCCGCGCGACAGTTCACTAGCGTAGTCATGGCTACAACAGATTGGGCCAAGTGGGACCAGTTGAAATATCGTCGTAGACTGGAGACGTTCGGAATGGATGATGGACCTGGTAAATCATAATCTTCTCGGAACTGTACTAAACAGGTGCTGAATGAGATCAGTGATAGCATCTGGGCCGGAAGGACAGTTCGACGCGATATGGTAATCCCACAGATCCAACAGACCATAATGTGGTTAAAGATATCTTCCATACTAACGAAATTGACCAGCCAGCCCGGTGAACTCACAGGCAAAGGTCGCGAGACTACGTTGGCCCTGGGACAGCGACTTCGTCACCTCTATGTGGATCAGCTTCGTTTCATGCCCAAATTGATCGCGGACAGCGACATGATCTATCTCCGAGCTACCCCCATCCCACGCGCCCTTGAATCCGTCCAGCAAGCCTTCTACGGTTTCTACCCGCCTAGTGCAAGGACAGCGGATATGCCAACACCTACCATCATCACTCGCACCCCAGCTGACGAGACGCTTTTCCCAAACGACAGCAACTGCAGGCGCTTCGCCCACCTTAGCCGCGCATTCGCCAAACGTGCTGCAGAGCGCTGGAACGACACAGAAGATATGCAATACTTGTCGAAACTCTTCTCCAAATGGATGCCGGGGGAGCAAAAGGTGGCCGTTGATTCTCATCCCCGACTCTCAGGTATCATGGACACGGTCAACGCCACTGATGCGCACGGTCCTGCTACCAGGCTGCCAAAGGAGTTCTATGACCCCAAAGCCCGGAGCATCATCGACAAGATCGCGGTCGAGGAATGGTATGCCGGATACAAGGAATCAGCGGAGTACCGCATGCTAGGCATTGGGGCGTTGATGGGCGACATCACAAGCCGAATGACGGGAAGTGTAGAGCGCAACGGAAGCGATGGACTCGTGGAAATCGCCGACAACGACGGCAACCCTGGACGCGGCCGAGGCGGCGAGACGGACATCAAGCTCGCGCTCTCTGGCTGTCATGACACCACTCTCGCAGCCGTGTTGACCAGTCTCGGGGCCTTCAACGGTGAAAACTGGCCACCCTTCACCAGCCACATCGCCATTGAACTTTTCCGAAAACGAGCCGGATTAAACGGTTCTGCGTCCCCTCTCTCAACCGTGACACCTTCTGCGCCTTCTTCTCCATCAAGCGAGCAGAAACCGCAGAGTTGGTGGAAATCCCTCTTTGGCACTGCCGCGAAATCAGGCTCTAGCGCAGTAGTTGAGCCTGAGGGCATCGCACGCAAACCTTTGACAGACTTGACCGAGGAGCAAAAAGACAAAATCAAAGGATACTACGTCCGGGTCCGCTACAACGACAAGATCATGCAAGTGCCCGGCTGCAAATCACAAGGTAAACATCTAGATGGCGACGAAAGCTTCTGTACTCTGGTAAGAACTCCCCCCTCCCCCCTCTCGCTCCCACGCAGACACCAAAGCTTGCCAAAGGGACATGATGGAGAAGAAAGAGTGAAAAACCAACACCACGACACTAAAACAAAAACAGGAAGCCTTCAAGGAAATCGTAGACAAGTACACGCCCAAGAATTGGAAACACGCCTGCGCCAGCAACGTCGATGCGCCTTCGTTCCCCGCGCAACCCGAGCCCGCTGGCTTCGCGTGACAAAAAGAGACATAAATAATTGCATATACATGGTTTCCTTAAGGAAACTTTTGGGGATGGGGGGAATATGGTGACGAGTCCGGGGCTTTGGTAGTGCGTGTCGGAGCGAGAGATGGGGGAGGTGGTTCGACAAGATTGCTCAGTGAAACGATGTCCCTTTCCCATGCGCCTTATCATCTCATCTCATCACACACATACATAAATCTTCTATACATACATCTGCCTTTTATACAAGTATATAAAGCAAAGTGCATACTACCTTCACATATGTATCTACGGAACCCAGAGAAAACGGAGGAATGTGACGGCGACGATGATTATCGCTAGCATGATAGCCATACATACAGTCCTCTCTGCATTGATTAGGATGTAGGACGAATTCCAGAGTATGCAATTGATGGATGAGAAGGAGAATGCCAACCGTGGATTGCTTTCTCCATGTTGTGTGACACAACTCAAATGTTTACTTTATAACATCACGTTTAGATTAAGATTGAAAGCAACCAGTGTGGATGCAAGCTCCTGATTTTGAAGTCTTTTTAATTATTAAAACCAAGTACATAAAGGGGGAATTGTAAACTCAAGTTCTACCCTGGGAACAAGCGGTAGTGTTTTCCTTGGTCGAGGTAGAGAAAATGCTACGTGAGGGGAAAAAAGGGCAAGACAAAACAATCCGTGGGTACTCTATAATTCTCCATGACGAGACAAGGTTCCTTCCTTCCTTTCCTTATCCGCCTTACAAGACTTTTGTGCTACATGATTTTGTGGAGAGGTGCTGATTCTGTGTCAGACGGGGATGGCGGGGCGTACGGGGGTTATGTGGATGGATCGGTGCTGGGGTTGGGGATATGTACCGAGATGTGTTTCAGGCGATCAATTGGGAGGCCGGGAAATGGCTGACAGGTTCATAATAAGGACCTGCACGGGCGGTAAAGCACTCGAAACAGCTTCCTGGTAACCCATGTGAGCGGCTCTGCAATGCGAAGAGACCTGAACAATGCTTCCGCCGATAGAAATTCTATGTCGTATGTCAAGCATAACGGCATCGTTCTTTCGATCAGGCTGTATCTGGAAACACTAGTTCCCCCTCTCGAAAGAAGAGGCTCAGCAACAACTCGTTGGTATTGCTCCTCGATCTTGCTGTATCGTGATGATCACTGAACCTGGAATTCAACTGAGACGGAGCGATCCTTTTTGGGCCACCTATCGGGTTAGTCAATTCCAGGTTCAAGCGATCGCATGATGCCAGAGCGAGGGTTAAGGTACTCAGGCCATTACACCTTGGTTACCGCCTTTAGTGTGGTCAGTCGAAAATAATATATATTCTGAGCAGGAGATTGACGCAGCTATAAAAAAAAAGAGAGGCGGGCAAGAAGCTTACTTACCGATCTGGCGCTTAATCTGCTCACGTGCCCATCGCGCGGTCTCCCGTGTCCGGCCACCAAAGTCCTGGTTAGCGCGCGTCTCCCTCGTCATTGCGGTCAGGAAATCGTGACGGAAGTACTCGCGGACTTCACCGTTGGGGAAAGCATCGGCAATGTCGCTATGTCATATTAGCAAACTCTAAGCTACTTGGGGAGGAATTACGTACCCAATGACACCGCAAGATGACCGCAGGAGATTCTCAGTGCGATTGTTATCTGCCTGAATGATACGTAGGAGCTCGAAGATTGAGTCTAGGTATTGGACAAGCATTTGGGCTAGTGCAATCAGTATTTGATTCAGAATGTTCAGAGTGAAACGTACTCTTCCCGCTTGTCTTGAGGGCAATAATGATGCCATCCCAAGCGTCCATGATACCCTCACGCAATGAGGTAATGTAATCAATCATCTCGAAGTTGCCTTCTGTGGTCATCGACACCGAGGAAGCCTGTTGTAGCACTTGAGCGACTACTGCAAGATATGTCTCAAAAGCACCCAGAATGGCGTGTGCAATGTCACCAAAGCACTGAAGGATAGCAGGCTTAAACTGCTGGCCTAGTTGATTACTCTGTTTGACATTAGCATGATTCGCGCCATTCTCAATAGCTGATGTGCTTACGCGAAGGTTGTTCAAGAGATAGTTCATGAATGCATCACAGTATGGCTGGACCTTCTCGCCCAAAGCACGGGTGATGTCGCTGACCAATCCGATCGCCATCGAGCACAACGCAGGCTCCTCCTGGTTGCCGAGAGCGTTGTAGAGGAATTTGGAGAAAGCTTCCATGTACTTCAAGAAATCCTCTTCGAGCGCAGTCGCAATAGATCCAATGGCGGCAAAAACCGCGTCAGGTACACTCGACTTTGGCGGCAGACTCGATAGTAGAGTCAGCAATATTTGCATGATGCGATCAGCTTGCGGTTTGATGTCGGCTTCTAAGCGTTGTACAATGGCCTGTATTTCAATTAATATTGCTTTACTCATTTGGGTTCGAGCACTCACCATAACAACGCTCGCCAAGCTGGTTTGCATTTCCTCGAGGGTTAATTTGTCTTCTACACTGACAACTTGGGACTGGAGCTGTATGGACTTCTCCAGACGCTCGAGAATGACGTTCGACAGCGTGGCGACAAGGCTAATGCTGTCATTGGCGGCATTGGTGACGAAGGAGTTGAGCACCTCATAAGCAGCTGTGCGTAGTTGGTTGTCCGCATCCCCTCGCTCAGTGACTTGGAGAAGGTGCTGGATGCTCTGTGAGAAGTGGGGGGAAAGAGGGTTGGATTGACAGCCTGGTTCACCAGCAAATCGCTCCGCAAGGTTCATTAATGCCCAGCAGCAGGAGGCAGCCATCTTGGTGTGGTTCGACAAACCACCGAACAATGCGCCAATGAGGGTGGGGAGGTGCTGCTGAGCGTCCACGGAGTTGGGTGCGGCCTCGCAGATGCGACCCAAAGCATAGGCAGCGGAATCCTTGACATGCAACACTGGGTCATCCATCATCGCAATGAGGACAGGCAGGGCTTGCTTGACGAGAGGATCAAGAACATTCTCCTCTGGGCCTTCCATTATAGCTCCGAATGCTGAGACGGCAGCGTCTCGGTAATGCCAGTCTTCAGCTCGAAGGTTCTTCTCTACAAAAGCAAGGACTGGGGGTACAACACCACTGCCAACGCACTGCGCCCACAGCTGCAGACACTGATAGGCAGCGCGCGAGACATTGTATTCGTTATCATCAGCATCTTCGTCCTGCTTAGCAAGGAGTTCGAGTAGCACAGGAACAACCTCTGGCGTCGCCACGCGGGCAAAGTTGAAGAATTCTCGCAACTCGGTCGAGCCCTCAGCTTGAGCCTGTTTCTCGTGTTAGTAACCAGCAATATTGCGACAGTTCGGTTACGCAATAGTTACCTGAGCATTGTCGTCTTCGATGGAGATTTCCTCCTCGCAGACAGTGCACCAGAACTCGACAGCGAGCTTAGCGACATCTTCTTCGTCGCTCTTCATGCCCTGGATGGTAAGACCAAAGAGGGCCTTCTCCATGTAGAAGCGCATTTTATCATAGTACAAGCCCATGATGCGGTTCAAGCAACCGTAGGAGCCTTGCTGAATGCGGCTGTCGTCGGCCTGAGTGGCTTCACAGATGACTTGCATAATGTAATTCCGCTCGCCTTCATTTTCGAAGTTGGACCTCACAAACTCAATGGAATCACCCAGAGCAGAAATGGCGGCGTTACGCACATCATTGTTGGTTTCTTCCTTGCGAGCACCCTGGACGACAGCTGTGAGAATAGCATTGGAGTGGTGACCAAGAGCTTCACGCAATTCGGCGTCGTCGGTATCACAGATGAAGCCAATGGTAGTCAAGGAGGCCTGCTTCTGGTGGTCTGCACCATTGCCGACGCTCTCGACGAGGGTTGGCATCAACTCTGGCCATTGGTTGTGGGGTATCTCGATGGCAGCAACCGAGGCGATGAATTGGGCGGCCGACTGACCGGCGCGACTGTCTGGAGTGGCGAGGGTTCGAAGGGCTGTCTGCTTCACATTCTGCTTGATCTCGGGGTTCAGGTTGAGCCAGCGCTCCTGGACCTGGCGTAACCGAGCGTATTCTCGCGCTGTGAAGGAGTTCTTGAGGGCGAGACCGGCGGCGGTTCGGATGTGGGGTTGTGATTGCTCGTTGGCGAGCTCGTTGACGAGGATGGTAAGGTATTGAGGCTGCAAGGCAAGAAAGAGCAGACAGTCAGTGCGGGAGCGGGCGTGGGCGTGGGTGTGACGATAGCATATGCAGCATCACATCGAGGGTGGGAGCTCGGGGTGAGGGGCACTTACAAAGTCAGACTCGGCAGCCTGGGTAAGCTGCTGCTCGGCAGCCTGGCGGACGTTGGCGTCTACACAAAGGTTGGGTCAGTCAAGTCGGAGCACAGCATGGCGGCGGTAGGGTACAAAGGAAGAAGATTTGGGAGGGCGGTAAGGGTACGTACCAGCCGCAAGAGTCCCCTCTAACACCTGGTTGATATCCATGTTTGCAGAGGGGGCGACAGGGCGGGGAGGTGGAGGATGCGAATGGAAACGGCCGTGAGCGGCTCTCGACTTTGGGGAGCGGTGTTGCGATTAGAAGGAGGTTGCAGAGGGATCGAGGCTGTAGGGTGGAAGGGTCGAGAGAAAGGTCGGAGAGGGAGGTGCTGTAGGTAGGTAGGTGTAGGGGAGGAGGGATTTTGAATCGTCACTAGCGGTAAAGCGTTGTTTAGAGGATGAGCGAGGAAAAGGCCAAAACACGTGAGCGGTAGGGCCCCACTACGTACCTATGTAGGTACCGAATGTAGCAACTGGTGGTAACGGCGTGGCGTGTGGCTCCAAGTGAGGGAGGAAACGAGTGCTTGCGCTTGCGTGTGTGGAAAGAGGGAAAGAAGGTCTCTGTGTGTGGGTGGAGGGGTGGGGGAACAGGCAGCAAACACGGGCGGGCACATGGGATGTAGGTCTTTTCAGTATGCATCTAGTATTTTATTTTTCTACACGTATGGATGGATAGATGGCTAGCTATGATTGCTGTTTGCAGGCAGCCGGATCTGTTTGCTTGAGGCTTGGAACGGATTGCAGTGCGTGCTGCTTGTTGTGATTGATTGCGCCCCCAAAAAGTACTTGCGTAGGTAGGTTGGAATTTGGTCCAGCAGGGGCAAAGGCAACAGCAACCACAACCGCCTCGATGATTGGCTCGCTACCGCCCAGTCGCCGCTGCCGCTTCCCCCCCCAGATTTCGCCTTCCACTTGTCCTACGCCTGCCTGCCCGCTTCAGCCCTGTCTTGTCTCGCCTCACGACTCACAGTCAGCGTCCATCTCTCTTGACACTCACTGTCCACAATATACATCCTGATATATATATATATATTTCTTGCAACCCTTTCCAATACGGTACCTATGCATCTACGTAGTTACCCATTGTCCGTTTCAAACCATGATCAATATGTATACATGTACTACCACAGAATCTGTCGTCATCATGTCCTCCACCCAATACTAATTCGCACGCAATGCAACCATTACTTCCTTTTGCTTGACATTCACATCATCGTCTTCCTCTCCTTGGATCTGATGCCTCGTCTTTCCTCCAATCCCGCATTTCCTTTGTCCCCAAACTCCCCAGTCCACCCTCGCTTCGTCTCTCCCATCCCCCTAGCCTGACCACCAATGTCGTGGCATTGTCCGCATCCGTCGCCACCTCAGTTGCAAATGCCGTCACATCCCTGGCTGCCTGTTCTGGCGTCTTCGCCTCCTTGACAATGTCCACAATTTCTTGATCGCTCAGGTGCCCCGAAACACCGTCCGATACCAGCACCAGGAACGAGTATTTCGCCGGAGAGATCTCAACCCGCCGGATTTCGGGTTCGGCGGATACTCCAATGCGCTTGGAAGCCATGTCTCCAAATGCTCGTGTGTTTGCAAGTCCCGACACTCGCTCCTCGCCAAACGAGTCCGTCACAAACGTCGCAGCGTAACGCCGGAGTCGGGTGGCTTCTTCTGGGAGAGAGGGATGGTGGTTGGACGTCAAAGGGACCGCTAGCCCTGTCGCTGTGTCACATAGAAGAATCCTAGTGTCGCCCACATGTGCCGTGATGAGCGTCGATGGAGAGGACGGGTGCCAGAATGGCGAGGGGGTGGGTGTAGAGATGAGGGCAATGCTGCAGGTGCTTCCACCTTTGAAGCGCTTCGCTCCGCCAATGTTCTTCCCTGCCCGTGATGGTTGGCCGAGGATATCATCGTCGTTGATGGCTCGGTCTGCGAGCACGGGGTCTTCATCTTGCTTGCCAACCTGGGCAGACACAAAGTCGAGGTCGGCCTTCAAAAAAGCATACTCTAGCACAGTCTCAATCCCGATACCTTCTATAGTTTCGCCGGAAATGGGTGACACGGCGTCTGGCCCCTGTTCAGCGGCCTCTTTCTCATCTGCGTGACCTCGCCCACCTGCCGATATGGAAAAGTACTCCGGTTTGAATCGCCGAAAGTAACCCCCTACCAGCTCTTTCCACTTTCTCATCAGCTTCCGCTCCAGCTCCTCCGCCTCTTTGATGCTGATGGATTGCTTGACCGGAGGCGCACTGTCTAATGGCTGCTCTTTGCTCTTGTTCCCCGCAGTGGGGAATTTCATGCCCGTGCCTGGTTCTGGCGGCTGAATAGGCTCTACTCCATCAGGCGTGTGTGTTTCGATGGCATCCAAGCTTTCCTTTCCAGAGACCCTACCTTCGCTCTCTGCTGGCCTGTCGTCAGGAGTACCCATGCTGCCGGGCCATCCGAGTTTCTTACCCCTCATACCTTTTGTTTTGAGACTACTTTCAAGTTGAAAAAGCTTCATTGCGTTCTCCACATAACTATGCAACTCTTCCCTTAGAAAAGCCGAGCACTCCATACCTCCATGCCCGTCAAAAACACCGAAATAAAAAACTTGAGGATCACCGCTGGCACTGTCGGCGGGCGTGAGTTCATTCTTCACGCCGCCGCTCGCGCTTCGTTGCAGGGACATGGGCTGTATCCTCGCAAACGCCGGCACCTCGATTGTGCCAGCTTGATAGGAATCCTCATTGTATGGACGCGACCCGCGCGACAAAGACACTCCAAAATGGTGTTTGGCGTTTTTCAATGGTATCCGGACCACCGTCATCTCCCGCGACTGCCCGCGCGAGGGGGGTGCCGCGGCCGGCGTCCGATTCGTACCCCGGGGATCATGGATGGTGCTCTTGTCTCGAGGTAGTTTATGATGCGGACCGGCAACTTGCCGCGAGTCGGGATGAAGCGAGGTCGAAGGTAGATGAGTGATGAAGTACTCGTGGAAATGGCGGCGGTCGAACAGGTGTCTAGAGGGGTGGGTTCGACATGGTGAGCGGCGGTGGGCAGGACGGCGATTCCGTAGAGGGAGAGTAAAGTGTGGCCGTGAGCTGGCTGCGCAGATACGAATTGACACTTTTTCCAACATGCTTTGCGTTACCGGTACCGCAGCGCGGCAGATACATGGTGTTGTTGCGGTCGAGACTAGGTAGCAAGTGCCAGGACAAACATTTCCAGCTTGGTTGAGGTTGGAGATTGAGATAGATGAGGCCCCCAAGACTGCGCTGCAGCGGATTCGGAGCTTCTGCGCTGGATACGAGGCGAGGGAACAGCAGGCAATCAGTACAAGGACGGTAGCGCTGCAAATAGGAATTTGGTTGACAGCAGTCAAAGAGGATGGGGGTTAGCTTTCTACATATGTAGGGTAGGTACTAGCAGGTAAACGTACGAAGCGGGGGTGCCAACAGCTGCCGCGCCGCCGAGCTCACCTCGCCCGATCGTCCGGCAATGCCAATTCACGACATGGTCCCACTTTGACCTTCACCATGGCACACAGCAATCATCCAACTACGTAATAGTATCCTCTCGCAAAATCCATTCAAGATTGGGCAACTTATCGTTATGTACAGCACTTGAGACGGCAAGCCGCCGTGCACCTAAACCATGTTTCCCTTTTACATATTAATTCCATACCGGAGCCAAATCAAGCACCAACGCCATATCTCCCGCACCTAACCTCGATATCAATCACGCCAACGGCACCGGATATTAAGTGAAAGCAAAACAGCCAGTAAAGTATCAAACCACATTCCAAAAAGCCTACCTAACTCCTCAAACCGGATTCTAGTAGCGCACGCAACAGATCTTAGCATCGTCCATGTGGCTGAAAACACCGCGAACGCCAACATGCACCAGGGATGAATGAACGACTTCTTTGGCCTCCTCCCCAGACGAGTAGTCGTGGCTGATGAAAGTCGGCGTCACCGCGAATCGGACACAGAAGTCCTGCGGATTCTTGCTGAGCATCTGGAACGTGTTTGCTGGATTTCCAAAGAGGTTGCGAGTTTGATTGACCATGCAGTTCATATTGACATCGGTGCCAGCGACAGGCCAGACAATCTGCCATTTGATAGGGTCCATTCGTAGACGGAAACCGATACGGTAACCCTTGATATATAGCTCGGTGAGGACATGGTCGCGCTCGGGGTGGACGGCAGGCCTCAGGACGCTGGACATTTCGGTCAGTAATGCTCGGGTGTGTTGTTCAGCGGCCCGGCTACGCCATTCTTTGTAATTGACGTCGTTTTTGAGCTTCGTGTAAAGCTCTCTCTGTTCTAGGCAAGCTTGGTGCTTAAAGGCGAACGCCTTTGCGTCAAGGAGGTTGTAGTTGGAGTTAAGCTGAGCGCACTGCTCGGCAGCGGAGTGTCCAGACTTAATAAGTGCGGATTCGCCTATGGCGTACTCAACAAGACGGCGAATTATCAAACCAGCGAAGATATCCTTTCGAGTCTCGCTGTCGGTGAGCATATGTTGGACGTTCGACATTCCCCCCAACATACTACCAAGATCAGGCAAGGCAGAGCTGTTATTGATCTCTCCAACCCGAAAGCCTGTGATGTAAAAGCCGGCCCACCTGCGAATCTCCTCAAAGTAGTCATGGAGGATGCCACGAATGCTTTGAGGGTCGATACCAACTGTATAGACTGGGTTCTGGATGTACGGTTTCAGATGGAGTTGTTCTGGAGTCTCGGTGCGCTTGTGCTTGGGTTTTTGACGGCGGCCAGCGGAGCGGCCAGCGTCGATGACAGGAGGTCCAATCGGACTGTGTCGTCTGGTCGGGGATGAACAACCTGCTGTAGGGGGGGATGTCTGAAGGTTCGCATAACTGCTACGTGTGCTCAGACCCAGTGGCGGTACAATTCGTCGATCGGTAATATCGTTCGAGTTGCCTGCAAACGGGTCGTTTGGGTCATTAGCGACAGCCAATAAGGAACTCGGCTCTCCACCTTACAACTTGCGTAGTTATAGTTCAAATTCATCACTCTGATTTGGTCAGTCAGCTGGGTAAGAGTCTCCCGGAGTCTGATATTCTCCTCGGCGTCGGACCTAAGCAACCCGGTCAACGGTCACACTTGAAAAACTTGAATGTGCAAATACCTCTCAGAGTTCGATCTCGTGAATGACGAAACATACTCAGGAATACCTTCACCGAAAACGTATCCGATGGCTGCATCACCGGGATATGGAGACGGAAATTGGCTGTACACCCGATCCGTACCGGAATCCCGTGATTCATCGCTGAAGAGACTTGAGGAGACTCTCGGGAATCTTTCATCTTCAGGTCGCAATGTATGCTTCCCTCTGTAAGAGATGTACTCATTCATCTGCAGTTGCGCTCGTCAGTGTCCTGCGCTGCCTGTAGGAAGTCGGAATTCGTGCCTCGACAAGGTTGCTACCAGTATCAATCTCACAGTTGCTACTGATTATGTATTCTAGGTATGACTGCAAGCAAGAATCTACGTCAAAGCAGCAGTTACTGGACCCAGATCAGTCTTCATCAAAGGTGTAGAAGCGATAGCGACCCGAAAAAGGCGAATTGAAAGCGTTGAATATCGCCTCAAAAAGAATTATACAAAAGTACCTGAACATTCAGTATCTTCAGGAAACAATCGCAGAAAAAAAGAAGGGGACAGGATGAGGGTGAAGGTGAAATAGAAAGTAGTCTCCGGAAGGCTGTCAAGCGCTAGTCCACTTTCGGACGACGAACTGTACGGGTGACCGCCAGGTCTGCCGGTACCGGCAGAGTGTCATGATAGAAGATGGTAGTGAAAGAGTTCGTTGGAATGGGAATTCGGAATGGCTCACCTTTATGGATCTTAACCTCTCAATCGTCGTTCGGTGTCAAATCACAAGCAGTGCTCAAAGCATCATATCAAAATCAGTGTTTGTCCTTTTACAATCTCAGGTCAACCCTCCATGTTGGAGCTGTAATATATACATTTTTAGATTGCAGCATTTCTCATACATTCGTGCTTATTGCATTCATGTCCAGGAATATACGCCAGAGCCACATGCGGGAGCCTGCTAGGATCAATAGTAGTACTACCCGTCGAAGCTCAACAGCATCATCACACGGCACAGCCACTATTAATCCCACTACTATCGCGTAGTTTTTTTATACTATTGGCTTCCGTTTTGGGTGTGATGTCCATTCTGAAACACGACGACAGCTAAAAACCTCTCCACGGGGCCGTCTGTACATCCCCTTTAGACATGCTAACTAAAGGTCGGTGACCTATTTCTATATTCCAGAACGTCATGTCTTCAGCGTTGCGGGGATAATCATGCACAAGCATTGTGGGGCATGCAACAAGGACAGATATTTCCGGTTCCTGTGGTACGTGCTTGCGATATCCCGGGGTGGTGACCGCTCGGATGCTAATCGGGAGCAAGTTCCATTATGATTATGCCGCATGATCAACATCCGACCGAATTGCCTAGCGGAGATCTATAGTATGTCTATCAAGTAGTGATTGGTTCCTTGGACTTGGTTTTGGGTTTTTACAAGGAACAGGCTGGTAGTACGACATACTGATAGTCGAAATCTGAGCGCTAATCCTAATCATATTCCTCAAAAACTGGGGAGGATGGGAATTCAACGCTATCAAAGAATATCTTCTATTCTCGATTCTTATGAATAATAGTGGTGAGACGCACGAAGCTCATCATATTCAGATATCGAGAGAAAGCTCTAACATATCAATACATGCTCTGATGTGTTTACTCCACCCCGTGCTCACTATTTTCCAACAGTCAAAGAACAGATGAAATATATCAAACTATCCCACCAACCACACAAAAAACGCGTCATGTCACCCCTCATTTTAGATCATTGTGGAAATTGTGACAAATACCATGCACTGAACGATCTGCTTCCTTCTCACCTCCATGCTTGAAAATTATCGGGAATATCACAAATAGTATTAGCTAATAAAGGTTAGTAATAAAACGACCGCATTTTTTTTAACGTAAATGTCAGTCTTCAACCATATTGACGTGCGTTTTTCAACTCTGATCACGAGCATTTCGATCTGGACCTATCCACACCTTCCTTAT
This sequence comes from Periconia sp. R9002, assembly GCA_023627715.1. Classification (NCBI taxonomy): domain Eukaryota; kingdom Fungi; phylum Ascomycota; class Dothideomycetes; order Pleosporales; family Periconiaceae; genus Periconia; species Periconia sp. R9002. Next base: position 111,129 of record JAMAHW010000013.1, on the reverse strand, counting down.
TGCTCATGCAACAGATTCTGTAGCTATGAATAACCGAGGTACAATAATCTATTCATTGATATTCTATACTAACGAAAGCTCGATAATTGTCTGAGATTGTTCGAAAATGTTCTACTAGTGAAAGATGTGGTAGCTTCTTGAAGCAGACATGTAGCCTCTTTCATTCAAATTCCCGGTCATCATGCAGACACTCTCGGATTCAAATGCGAGATCGGAGAGCTTGGGCATCAATTCTTTCCTTGTACTGCTTAGCCCGAAAGGTGTGTAAGGAACATGGTGACACAAATGTGGTTCACGCGATCGAAATTCTAGTCTCCGCTTACCTGATCGTAGGGTCACCAGGCACAGCAAAACCATTTTTCACACGTAGTCGATCATTGCAAAATGATGAAGAGTTTCTATCGTCAATGTCAAAGTAAGCATCTAACCATCTGTGGCATGTAGCGGATCGATAGCAAAATTACTATCGCCTGCGCGAAGTTGGGTAACTGTGGCGACCAAAAACAGTGAGCATCTTGATGATCATTTCGTTAGCTACTCAAGATCTGCTACATACCTGTTCAATGAAAACCCACCAGAATTATACATTAGCCACAGTCGCTAAATTTTACGCTGTTCTCGTTTTCGAAATACCTCAGGCATTTCTCAACTTCTCCAAATATCAATAAAAAATTTGAAATGACGGCCCATAGTATCTAAGTTATGTTTGCTAAGATATCAAGAATACTGCAACACCTTGAGGGGGTATAAGGTCCTCAAACCCCCAAGGAGGATCTTAAAAACCTTTCACCGACGATTCCTTCATTCAGAAGCTTGTGCATCGAACTGGTTGCATAAAGAACACAGCTGGACGTTGTCATACATCCCCGCTCATAACCCTATAGCAAGTGTCTCGATCCTTCGATCCTTAACACAATTCAGTGCACATTGTGAGGTAATCGACCAGTTAAAAGAAGGGGATTTTCCTATTTGATCAATCAATGACATCATTGTTGCTGTAATGGGTTCGAGATTGCAATCCTAAAGAGAATAGAGGTGTTCGTCACAGCCGTCCACTTCAATCGTAGCAGAGCTGCTTGAGGAATCTCGTTTCGTAGAGAGTTTTTTTTGGCTTTATGCACCGTTTAAATGAAATCATGCTTGAAGACTTGTCAAACTGCAGATGGCATAACGACACAATAGCACGCACGTCTGTCCTTGAGCCATTGAGGGTGCGTTGATGGCACACTAGTACGCCTTTTATGCCATCAAAATTGCCCAAAAACCATTTCTCATAATTTACTCATCCTCACCTCCTTTGACTGCAACAAGAAGGCAAAAGTGTATGGCAACTCAACATGAAGAGCCGTCTATTTCTGTTAATACACTTCTATTGATCTCGCACTACCGAAGGTGGAGAAGAGAAGAGAGTGAACTAATTCCTGAATCCAGATTTCCAGGATTAATGATGCGACCAGGATTGCAGGAAGCTATGCGTGATTCTCTGAGCGGCCTTGATTCGATGTTCTCGTTACTTTCCAATGCATAGTGTGGTACAAAAATGCGCGCTATTATGTACCTAAGGCGGGGTGCCAATTTGGATCTTTGTTCAATCTTGATTGTTTTTTCGTGACACTTTTATGCAAAGTTATTGTCGAATGGATACAATAATACCAAACCCCGTATTATGATTATATCAAACCAGATCCAACCAATGATACACCCCCCCCCCCCGGGGAATTTATTCCCTCGGCTATTCGTGTTCGGAGAAAATAAAATAAATTATCGAATATGGACCGGTTCGTGTTGGTTTAGCAATTGCGCGATGGAGCGGTAATATAGGCAATGCAACGCAGCGATCGTCGGCGGCTATGGTTAAATATGAATGCCGGGAGTTTTGATCAAAATGAGCTCATCAGACTTGCCGTTTATGCGGATTGAACAGAACGAAATCACTCAACTTATGTAACACGATGGAGACTCTTCGCAATTTCTAAAATTCCAACACTGGAGCGTCAACCTGTCCCGGAAAGGCTGGGTGATCACATTTCGCGATGAGAGCGGAACAACTGCTTTTTCCAAGAGTTATAATCACCTTATTTATCGGACTATTTGCCTTTACTGTCACTTGCGTAGCTGAGTCTCCAACATCTCCAGCGCAGGCGCTTACCTCATTATCCTCCCCAACAGCGCCAGCCTCTGGCTCACAACATTTCATCCACCCAGCAAAGAATGATGTTCTTACTCTGGGAAGCACACTCACAATTCGCTGGACCGAGATAACATATTACAAATACGTAACTATCCAACTTTGGGACAATACCTCCCATGGTTTTAGTCACGATCTTCTCACGTCCTGTCCACCATTCTCTCGCAAAACTTGCGGCACCATAGCGACACATGCGCCTAATACTGGGACGTTTGAATGGGCAATTCCCATTCCTGTGAATGGTACAAACAGTGCAGGCCATGCTTTTCCTCGTGGAGAGAGAGTATTTTGGTTGAGGATGTTTGTAGAGGATTATGTGCAAAATTCAATTGGCAATAAAGATCCGATGGTGAGCTACAGCCAGTTGTTTGCCTTTGCAAAACAAGGGGAGAGCGGAACAACCGTTTCTGTGGATGTATCAACCTTGATGGTAACTGGAGGAATACCACTGGAAACTGTAGCTCCGACGAATTCGGCTGTTGACGGTGGTGGTGCAGAGTCGGTAGAGACAACCACATCCACGACGAGGAGCTCGAGAATCCCGACCGCATCGACGACCAGGAAATTATCATCGAAAAATAACGCATCGACTATACGGAAAAAAGATCCTAGATTGATGTTCATGACCAGCCTGTTCGGAATTGTCCTACTCCTGTCATTCATCTGGATCATCTAACAGGTCCAAAGGTTGGTTCAGGTTTTGCGCATATTGGGAAGAACGGCGTTCTTTGGGGTGTTGTTTCAAAAAAGCTGGCATCAGAAATTGGGGTTGGAGCATTTCAACACGCTGAAAACTCAGGACAAGTCAGCGTTAATCACTGGGATCAGGTCCATGGAGACTCATTTCTGCTTATTCTCAATCATATATACCATGTCCGTCGCTCGATAACTCCCACGCTCCCAAAGCGCGTGACAAATCGCATTTATTGTTAGTTTTACTCATTATAGAAATTGGCCCTGTACATATTACAGGGGGTTTACGGCTGTGAATAGCATATCTCAACATCCTCTTCTAACTATATTCACACCTTGGTCCAAATGTTCTGAGATGACTTCATTCGCGCAAAACCAACTTTTTCTTTCCTTCCTTTTTCTAAGCCACTCCGTAGGTACGCCTGATTATGATGTATATACCGCTGTTTCCGCCCCACATCCTTCACAGCATCTCGTAATTGTGGATACTCTGCCTTCTATGGTCTACCAGTAGGATATTGATTTTGTTGGTCCCGATTTGGTCAGCTTATTTTTCTCGCGTTAAGTAAGTGCCCTTGGCCCCAATTCCTTCTTGATCTAGGTATCCCATGGAGCAGGTACAAATCAGACGCTAGTATGTCATCAATAATTTTCATCCAAGTAAGAAAGACACGCGTACATCCTCCAAACAGTCTCTTTTGGTTCAGCTATACAAGATCGGAGGTCCAATGCAAAGAGTAAAGCTAGCACACGGATGATCCTTCATATTGGATCTTGACCGCTACTCCTTTTAGCATGTGTTTAACTCTTTTTGACATGCATAATGATGCATGGGAGGACGAAAGAATGATGTACGGTATGCGCACAGATCTCTAAGTATGACGGGCTCAACGAAAATTTTGGTGAGATACGAAGGTGTTATCTGCGTCCTGTGCGCACAGTGCAGCACCTTTACATGACACAGAATGTTTTTCAGAACAAATTCGTTCTTTTGGTAGTCTACTCCAATTTAACGTTGGTTCGTATGAAGCGAAGTTTCTATATACAATTGTTACAAGTGTTATATTTCGCATGTAGATCAGAAATATGCACGTCAAGGATTAGATTTGTTGATGAATGAGAATTACAGTGAAATGAAACTGCGATTGAACTTGTCGTCTAGTTCAAAAAAGGTCTCAAGGTGAATGATATTGATATACATTCGTCACCGGTTTTATACGAGGGAGGTTTAGATGTAAGCTCCATAAAAACAGCACGCAAAATTACCGCCAAAAATATCGATCATCTATAATTCGATTCTAGTCAAATTCAGTATTAAGTAACGATTTTGAGTTGCGGGACGATGTTTACTGCACGAGCCGCAATGTAACCTGAAAAGATATTGATCCTACAATCCTGTGTCGAGGGTCTAGAGCACTAGATGGGAGAATTCGAGCTTCTTACATCCATTCTACGTCATGATAGATGAGGTAAAAAGATGAGTTCAATAAAATTTCACCTCCAAATATTCCAAAGGGGTGGTGTTTTTCATGTTGGGATACTTTCTAATGATGACCATGGGAATGCAACCTACATAGATAAAACCAAATGAATAGTACTCCAAGTCGTACGGAGACTTTTGTTTAATGTACCAGCGTAGTATCTACGGATTCAGTAAATGTCACCCTTCCTTCATGTAAGCATGTGATTTGTCAAAAACAAGCGTTGGGATACGCTACACAGAACCATCTATGAGGCCCGTGTACGCCCCCCAATCCTGCTTAGGCGTCTGCTTTGAAGTATATAAAAGGGCTCGAAAGCACGCAATCTTTACACTACAAACCACCATCTGACCTTCGATTTGATTCAATCAACAAGTTTCAATCACCACCATGCGTTTCTCTACAGCGATCATTGCGCTTGTCGGCGTTGTCGCCGCCCTCGACCCGGCCCCTGCTCCAGGAAGTGCATGCACATGTGGTCAAGGTGAGTTGTTCCACTCCATCCGTGCCTCCAGTATTGTGCACTTCATTCCCCCTCTGTTGTGTTCAAGAATGTTAATGGAGTATAATACAGCCCCGAATATCGTGTACAGCAGATGCTTTGAGAACCCCGATGGTACACACAGCATCTGGCTTTGCCAGGGCTCCTGCACTTGGCAGTTGGCTCAATCGCCTTCTCAATGTTAGATGGCATTCGACGGATTCGGGTAAGCACCATTGACGTAGGCCATAGCGTACTCGTATTCGAGCTGACAGGAGCCGATCTAGTTTGTTGGATTTACCTCGAACTGTCATCACACTTCAGGCAACCGGTTCTAGCTTGTTTACGAGAGCTGCGTTGCTGCGAGATGACGGAAATCTGTTGACTTCTCAAGCACGCATGGAATACTTCGGTCCCTGTATCTGATTGGTGGCGCATATATACTACTAATTGGATCGCCCAGTAATGCTTTGGAATTTCAGAGATGGAATCGTCATATGGATAGATAAAATAATGTAAAGTCATAATATTTGAATTGCTTTCACGAAACCTTGTGCTCTTGCGCCAGTTACCCATCAACATATATGTATGTTCATGCTTTTTAATGCCACCGGTGAATTCTAGACACGGAGGTATTGTAATATTGCTCAGGAAAGGAGTGTCTGCTGTTCGTTGTTCGAACCCAGCTCAACACCCCCATACTCACTCAGGCCAGTCAATATAGATCATTTCCTCCCTCATTTCCATTTTCATTGTAAAAAGGCGATTATGTTCGGTCTTGCTGCCGACAGCTCCCCCAAAAGCGAAAGTCAGTTTTTGAGTCAAGCTGAAGGGGCATGTTTAATTTGTGCTTATTCGCCTCGACGTAAGCGGAATTGCCATGCCTCTGGACGAATGAGCAAGTGCCGATGAAAACCTGTCTCACTCTACACTTGCACTTTTTCGTATTGGGCGAAACAGAGTCCTAGCTACGATTCTGGGCCATAGGCGCGAAACAGCTGTTTAATTGCTGGCAATTGCAAGATTGTTTTCGGATACCGAATGCTTGAGTTGATCCCCCGGACTCCTCTCGCCCTACGGACTTCGAAACATCAGAAACAACGAATCCGCATAGGTCCAAATTAGTCCCACTGCGCCACAGCCAGCCCGAATCTCCACACCCTATTTCCGGAGGGGAAACTCATACATTATAAAGACATGAAGGCGCCCGGCAGGGTTTTTGGTCTTTGATCTACATCCGCAACATTGATCATTGATCTCTGAACAATCACACGTGGCATACACTTCCAAATTACGATATCCGGATTTCAATTACCTCGATCCATCTACGGCAACACCAACCGATTCGGAATATCCATACCCTCGTTCAGAATGCGTTTCTTCGTCGTCGCCCTCGCTTTCATCGGCTTCGCTGCCGCCGCCTGCGACGAGAGCCAGGCTCTCGATGAGTACAACTGCAAGTGTGTGGACGACCAGTTGATCTGCGACCCGTCCGCTGGCTTGAACTTCTTCGCCGGCTCATCATAAGCGCTCAAACATACACGACCGGGAAAGGAGAGGTACGATATTTCATGTTGTTGCTCTTGAGCTTGAGCAGTCGACTGACCAACTGTTACAGTGATTTGACAGATGGAGATCTAAACGCATATATGCAGGAGCCGATGTGGAAGGGGATTATAGTATAGCAGCATGCATTTGTTTTATTTTTTTGGGAGTTTGCATAGCGCCGCGGCTTTTTTTCTTCTTCTGGAGCATTTCCATCTTTTGTCCAGCTATCTTGCTGGTTTAACGCTACTACAATTGGAAAAATTGAGAGAAGATGACGAAACCATCAAAATTTGCAAGTAAACAAAACTAGGTGATGTGGTGCATCGTCGTGGCATGTGTACGGACATTATAGATCCCTCGCCTTCCTTTTTGGCTCTTAGTACACAATATGTTCCGAAGGAATCTGCCTACCTTAGCAATTACTACGAGCGTTCGAAACCCGAGTCGAGACCGTGACAAGTTCACTCTGCAGTGTGAAGACTTGTATTGACGAGCCTCGTATGGAATGATACAAAGGGGAAATAGAAAATCAAAGGTTCGCAATCCCCGATGGATGAGGAGAGTACAGAGGGGTGACACGCCGGGAGGTCACATATCGGGTAGCTAGTGTACCAGGCGTTATTCACAAATCAGATAACTATACTAGACATACTATGTAGGTTGTAGAGCTTCTGATTCGTAGAACCTATTAGTCCTTCCGATATGTGACCTCCCGGCGTGTCACCCCTCTGTACTATGTGCACATTGTAATCCGGGATTCTAGCCATCAACACCCACCCGGGGACTACACATTAAATATCGCCAATCAGCTTCCATGTAGGCGTGGGTCGAAAATTGTATATCAACATCACGGAAACCCCGAGCGAATTTCGAACACGACACACTTCGTAGCCATGGCCTGGATTTCAAACCTAGCGTAACCGAGCCGAGCGCATGAATTTAGCACACTTTCTTCACTCGAATCTTGCCACGCACCAATGCTTCCGGTGTACATAGATGCGCGATCTCATGGCGCTCCATTGTCCACGTATGAACCTGGCGAGAGGAATGCAGGGAAAGAACAAGGAAAAGAACGAAAGCAAAGCTGCTCCATCCATCCAGCCCGGTCTTTCAGCTCACCACGACCACTTAGCTTAGTCGCTTAGTCCAGTTGTTTACCGCATTCCCCACGATGCCCAAATCTCGATTGTCACTAAGAGTAGATTCGGGACAGAGGGTTAGGAGCAGACTTCCCGCGACGCGTACAAACACACACACACACACACACACTCACACTAAAGAAATATGAAACAATGATGACATGTATCCAAGAAAAGAAGAAACGATAGCTGTCCCTGTGCCAAACCTTGGATATCTCCATAACAGATGCATATTTTTTTGCAAACAATAGCCTCTACACCGAGCGCAAAACAAGCCATGCACACGCAGTTGGGCGGCAAGCGTGCGACGAGACCGCACTATGGTATGGCTCGTTTACCAATTCGTAGGGCATTTTAGTTGGATCTCCGTGACCGCTTCGCTGGGACCCGGTCATCAGCTGGGTGCGCGCCACTGGGAAGCAACGTGGCCATGTAGGGATGGGCGGTTAGGCCGATGTAGCGGTGGCGGAGAAAGCCAATTGTGGATAGAGAGGATACGAGACCGGAAGGTTAAAAAAACGAACAGAAGCAGGCACGTGAGAGGATATGAAAAAGTTTCAGGATACACTAAAGTAGTGCATTCCACGAATGGCTCGAAACAGGGAATACTAAAAGGTTTGTCTAGGATTGGATTGCGTTAGGGCTAGAAGTTGGGGAAACAGGGTCCAATGGTGCAAGTGCAAGGAAGGTCCATAGAGTTTCCGGTAACGTATAATCTGGGTGGGGATGCGAAGAAAGTTGAGTACGTCGTAAATTGGTGAGCGAAAGCAAGTCGCTATATTTAGGTCACGTAATGTGGATAGAAAGTCAGATGGGGACAGTGAAGATTCAGAATAGTCGATAGAGAGCTGTGCAACTGTATGTGCAGCAGTATGAATATTATGTCGTGATATATTAGTGTCTAGGATGCTGTCAAAGGGTATATTGAATGTCGTCATAGAGCACAGCTCGCTCTTTCCAACGCAATACGCCGTACACCATGTCCAGTGATCCTCTTCATGCCATACGCCTAAAATGCTGTGCTGGGTGACCATAATCATCGTGTAGTATATAAGTGTGATTCCAATCTGTGGTTTCATCCAAAACCCGCTGGATCTGCTCTGGAATCCAATAAAGTGGAGGGTGACGGCTCAGAAGCCGTACGAATCAGTATCGAGGCAGAATTACTAAATGGTATCCATTTTACACCTTTTTTTCCCCGTCATAAGCCGTGCAATCAGTTCTTCAGATGGGTGTGTATCATTACAGTCACCGCCGGAATATGGCGGCGAAACTTTTGCGTTTGCTAATGCTGGGCTGCTGAAGATCCTTAGTCATGGAAGACGCCGAATCTGCAGATTTGTCGTTCAACTGTCTCGTGGATTTGGACTTGGTGGATAATTTGATGAAGGGCTTGCCTTTTTCGGATGGGAGAGGGGCTATATCGTTCTCCCGGTCGACCGCAACTCCGGAGTCGAACGGGCCAGGGCTAGGAATCGGAGGGGTGATAGTGGTTCTTGCTGGACCGTTAGCTTTGGAATCATGCCGCGACAGCTGGAAGCTACTCTTGGCTTTGTTAACGGCAGATCGCCGCGACCCCTTGGTAAGGGCGCGCTTCAGACCACCGTTTTCCTCAGCCGACTGTCGCTCCAGCCGCTCGATCTCGCCCAGGAGGGTGGAACCATTAACCGCGAAACATTCGGGCTCGATGGGAATGAATTTGATGATGCCGCGGTCAGTAGGAACGCCGATGGATTCGAACATGAAGGCCTGGATAAGAGCGGCATTGCGCTTGTTGGTGGTTGGCTGCAACTGGACGGGCAGCGCAGTAATGCTCAGGACGTAGGTGGGTTCGAAGGAACCTCCCAGCAGCAGACAGGCCGAGTGACTGACGGTAATCATGATGGATGACTCTGGTCTTTGATAGCGCACAGAAAGGTGATGCGACAGATCCGTCACCAACGTGTATTCATCTTTAATCTACAGACAATCAGCGGGGTTGGAGTGAGTGGGGTTGTAGGTAGGGGGCGTGAACGTACAATAACGTTGGTGCGTAGTTCGGCCACAATGGGGGCATCTTTGGTAACACGGTCGCGGGCGGAGGAGACGAAATCATCCTTGTAGGCGAATTGCTCCTCGTAGTATTGAGCACGGCGGCGCGACCCACCACCACTTGGCTGCAGGGCAGGGCCGGAGGATGGAGCAGTTATGGAAGCAAAGGCGGTAGCGGGGCGGATGACTTTGGCATCGTCGAATTGAACCACATTTTCGGTGGCCTGCACCGACTTTGGAGACGACTCGAAGGAAAAGGTCGATCGTGAGGGAGAGAGTTGGTCGCCGAGGGTCTTTTCGGGCGCGGGCGCTAGCAGGGTGGTAGCAGCGGTAGTTGTAGCCCCGGTGGGCCTGGGAGCAGCAGCCGCAGTGGCGGAGCCCGTCGACGTTGACGAGGGGCGTGACATGTTATTAGCGTTTGGCATCAATGTGTCGTCGGGTACGGCGTGTGGCATCACGAGTCCGAGTTTGCGCGGGAATGCGAGTGTGGATGCAAGAATAAAAGTAAAAGCCCAGCGAAGTGTGAAGGGAGGGAGACGAGGACAAGACCGTGGTATAGGTAGGTGGGTGTGTACCTAGGTACCTATTCGAGACGGAGAGGGGAGAAGAGAGAAGGAAGGGGAAAGGAGAGGGGGAAAAGATGGAGGGGAGGAGGGGAAGGGAGACGTTTTGTTTGGAGAGGCGATGTGTGGATTCTGGAATCTGTTGGCTATCCGATATCTCTCTCAGATGGTGCTATCGAAGCAGCGACGCCTTTGGTACAATAGATAAGTTGCGGTCGGACCGTGCGTGGGCGGAAGGGATCCCGGCCTTGTCTTGTGCTATCTATCCTCTGGGACCGCCGTGAGAGGGACGTGTGCGTGGGTGCAATAGTGGAACCGATGGAATGTGGATGAATGGTACGTCCAAATGGGTCGGTGGTCCCTATAGGCTGCTTGTATATGAACAAGTGTGGTGCCGGAGAGGGGGCGGTCTGTCGAATGTGGGTGGTGGTGACGGTGTTGACGGGTATTGAGTGAGGCTTGCAAGATAGCTAGTGAGGAATGTGAATGTGCGGGGATGCAATGCAATGCAGGCCAAGGGAAATGAATAAATGGAGACAGACAGGCGGAGAGGGGAGAGCAGTCAAGAAAGACATACTGGCCATGGATATAGTAGTTATAAGAGGAATATTGCTCGGCCAAGGGCGGTGCGGCGGCAACCGGGGTTGTTCACGGGCAGGCAGGCAGGCACGAGACATGGATGGCAGTTGCTAGATGGGACTGGACTGGACTGTACACTGTGTACTGTACACTGTACCGTGACAGCGTACAGAGGGCGCGGGCGAGCACAACTACCTACACCACCACGCCCAGTTTGGAAATTTGCACCCACCCATCCCGAAGCATTGGCACAGAACACTGCGTAAAGATGGGCAGGGTTTGCTAGATGGCTTGCGCCTCGCGCCTCGCGCCTTTTTGGCAGCCCGCTAAGTGAGTGGCATTGATCTTGATTGAGAACGAGCTGAAATGAAAGCCCGCTGCCGCTCCAAGATGTGCAATACTTGGATCGCCAACCGAGTAAACGTGAGGTAGGGAGTTATTTATAAAGTACATGTTGGAATGTGTCATCCGCCCTATATATCGTACCCTTCCCAGACGGGCTGGCCCCCAGCGGGCGTGTACCTCTATCCAGTTACCGCGACGCAGCATCAGCATCAACTTCATCCGCATCCTACAGTCTCGTGAGTTCAGCTAGCAAGTACTGGACCAGTTTGAGCAGGATGCGCCCGCCTCTCTTTAGCCTCTCGCTCCTTTCCTTGCTAGGGCGGCACATGCCCCCTCTCGAGTCAAGTCAACTCTAGACCATACGCCACCCAGACGACGACGAACATGGATGGCTACCAACCAACAACACACCTTTGGGGCTGGTATGGGCCCAAGTGTACTGTATACATATCGATTCAACAATCAACCAGTTGTTGTTACCACATGAAACCCCCCAACAGCTTGGTGCCCTTATCATCATTGCGCAACCGTGTACGTATTCATCTTATTGGCGCATTCGTTATCGCATCTTCACTCGACGTGCAACCATGCTGCACCGCACATGTACATACTGTACAGTGTATTGATATTGCACTTGGCTGCCGTTTGCAGCCTTCTTCTTTTCATTTCCAGTAGACCCACGTCTCATCCCCGACCTTTTCGAACCTGCACCGCGCGACTCGACTGCCGTGCTTTCGGCAATGCTGTGCTACAGAGTACGAGCCCAGATTCTCACGTAGCAAAATGCTTTATTGGTAACCTCTGTATCTATACATGAAACCTGAAACTGTCCGTCAATCTACCTGCCTTAACCTTATCGGCACACTCGCACGCTATCACAACAGCAGTCCCCGTTTGTCAACGGCTTTTTGATGTTGCCCACCCAAGGCTAGTCAGTCACTCCCTTCGATGCATCATCACATAATATCAATATATATTCACGTCTGTTGATTGGCCTGACTATACTGGAAATTTCTCCCTCAACGCTGTGTATACATATGCATGCGCAGTGACAGCAAGTTCGTAATACAACTGCTTTATACGAGAAACATCTGTGTTGAGACGGTTACATGTCATGATGTACATGCATTGCTGGATGCACTCATGTTGAATAGGTAGGTATCCAGATCTCATTGATGTAGGTAAGCACAGATCACGTGACAGCGTGTTGAGCGGGCGCGACTACTTGGAAAAGCATCCATCAAACTTGACTGCTGGTCAACCATCATCGTACAGCCGACCACGAACCCCTCACACAACCTCCAGAAGATACTATGCCACCTAAAGCTGCTCCACACAACGGAGGGCGTCGGAAAGCGCCGTCCTTCCAACCACCCCGACCCATCAAGGGCACCACCACACAACCTGCACCAGCAGCGTCGCGCTCCAACAACTTCGCAAAGGCTGCACCAACCAAATCGACCAAGGCCACAGCGGCCAACGCAACCGTTATTTCTTCAGATGAAGAGCAAGAAGACGACTTGGATATACCCTCTGATTTTGACGAGCTGATGGAGCACGTGCTGGATGAAAATATCACAGATCCACGTCCACCTCCCCCTGCTTCATTCCAACCGTCGGAGCCACCCGTTCCCGCACCTCTTCTTGCGCGACTTCTTCACGAGCATTTTGAGGATAAAAACACACAGATACAAAAAGGTGCCATGGATCTGTTCGGCAATTACATCAGCATCTTTGTGCGCGAAGCTATTGCGCGGGCGAAGAGCGAGCGGGAGGATGCGGCCAAAGGCGGCATGCGATCAGAAGGTTTCTTGCAGGTGGAGGACTTGGAGAAACTGGCTCCACAGCTGGTCCTGGATTTTTGATACCCGGTCGGGTGCCCAATCCAATGGATTCACAATGTTGCAATGTTTGGGTGCGGCCTGGCAATCGTCATGTCTCGATTCATGCCTTACTCATTGTTCATGGAAGGAAACGTTGACTGCCATAGCCAACTACCTAATGAACAAACATACCGGGAACCAGTGTTCCCTACTAATGCTGCGACGACAACACCCCTCCAAACGCTGTCTCCTGTGATTGGCCTCGCCTCGTCCACTGCGAGATACAGCAGTTTCAGGCGTCAACGTTGCCTTGTTGCGATTAATGAGATCGTAGGGGTGCACGAATCGCGATACAGGCACCGTTTACCGTTCCCCCCCTCAACGTTTCACAAAATGCTGTCAGAGCGGGTGGTTTCTGTTCCTAAGATTCCAGTGACCAGGCATAAAGATCAAAAGCAGAAGAAACGGGTGGTAATTTCGCATACCACTCTTCCGGACCGCGTGGACTGGCAAATATTAGCGCAGTTCTGAAATGCAGGCGACGCGGGGTGGCTGAATCAGTCTCAAACGCACATCGAACGGGAACTGCTTGAGCGAACAACACTGGACAACATCCTTGTCCCAACTTCGTAATCGTGTGTATTTCATCCCTAACCGGCGCAGCCTGGATGCGATGAATTCCTTCAGTAATTAAGAATAAACTCCGGCATTTTCTCCATCGATTGCATGTAACATCACTTTACTATACGCAGTGCGCTGTGCAATCGTGTCGCATGTTGTGGTGTGCTCGCTTGCACCCAGAACTCGGATCTGGAACAACCGAACGGGAGGCTGAAGCACGAACAGATTCTGACATGTCACAGACGTTGTTGCCCATGTGTCAGAGATGTCCTAAACAGTACCACTAGGTCTGGGCATACAACTTCATCCAGTCTTCCGAGCATCGTTTCATGCCTTAAAGATGCCCTATGGTCTGGTGCCTGACTACTTTTTCATCTGCCATCCGCTTCCTCTCCCTCACGTTTGGTTTTCATCTCTTTCCTCCTTTTTTTTTTCTCTCCAAACTTCCATTCTCTTTTCAATTCGTAATATCTGGCCAGTCCACCTTAGAGCGCTAGTCGCCTATACTTCCATTCACTTCGCCGCATTCCAATTTATTTAATTCCCACGACATTCTTTGGCAATATCGTCCAACAACGTACACAACATCAACATGTACTTCTCAAGAGCATTCATTGCATCTGCCCTCGTAGGGTTTGGAGTTGCCCAGGGCGCTTCCACAGCCTCTGCTGCCGCTGCAGCCTCCACCGGCTCGTCGGTGCCAGCAGGAATGGTAGCCACGCACGTTGTCCAGGTTGGAGGGGCTAATGGATCCCTTACCTTTTCTCCCGAGAACTTGAAGGCGAACGTGGGAGATCTCGTCCAGTTCCAGTTCCACCCCAAGGTCAGTACTATACTCCAAACATGGTAAAGGCACCCTCTCACCGCTCTGTAGAACCACTCTGTCGTCCAGTCTACTTTCGACCAGCCTTGCGTACCCATCGGTAATGTGCAAGCCAACTCCAGCAACGCTTTCTTCTCTGGTTTCATGCCTACCAATGCATCTGTCGGCGCCACTTCGCAACTCCTCACATACACCATCCGCGTCATGGACACCAAGCCCGTGTGGTACTACTGCTCACAAGCCAAGCACTGCCAGAGTGGTATGGTTGGATCAATCAACGCGTATGTTAAATTTCTTCCTAGACATGTTATTCACAAGCTAACGGACCAAAGCGCTACTTCTGGTAACAAGACTATGAAGGAGTTTAAGGCTCTCGCAGCTAAGGCTCCCGCGAACCTCAGCCCTGGTCAGGGATCCGCGGGATCTGGCTCGTCCTCGAACGGCACCAGCACCGGCACTGGATCTGGAAGCGGAACTGGATCTGGTGCTGGTGGAGCAGGCGGTGCCGGTGGCGCAGGAGGTGCTGGAAATGCTGGCGGTGCTGCCCAGCCATCTGGAACCGCTGCCAACGCTCCAGCTCAGCAATCCAACAACGTAGCAACAGGCCTTCACGATGCTGCTCGTCAATCCGTGTTCGGTCTTTCCCTCGGTGCTTTCGCCGCTTTCTTGGTTTTGTAGAGGACTGGAGAGGGGCCCGGTTGGAAGTGAGCAGGGACATGAGTTGGAGGAAGAGCATTCCGATAGGAGATGTGCATCAATGATACCATTTATGTGGAGGGAGAGGGCACGCAGTCGAGACGAGAGGAGCTCGGTTCTTGAGGCGTGCGGGCGTTTTACATTTTCTTTACAAACATTGTATTTGTGTTAACGATAAAGCGGCATATATCCACGAATGCTCGTTTAGTAGGAACAGAGGGCGATAATAGCTATAAAAATTACATCAGTTCATCCCAGACGAGTTATTCCACTGTGCCAGAAGTGTTTGACATGGAAGAGGTGAAAGGCAAACGATTGGTGGAGCTTTATCTCGAACTGTAAGAGAGACCCTGGAAGCGTCTGGTCTTGGCAGGGACGGATTGCGTCACATCGCATCCCACCGACCGAGATCCAGGATAGCAGCGAGGCACCAATCTTGCGACTTCCATGCTTTGCAGTAATCGATCCTGCTGCACGATTCCTTGGTTTGGGCGTCAACGTCGCTCATCCATCGGTTATCTGAAGTGCCTATAATCTCCTATCCACCCCCAACACAATGCCCTACACGCCCTTCATCCTTCCTTGTTCCTATATGCGCATTGCCCCGGACATACTTTGCATCGTTTTCGACCTTTTGCTTTCCTAGCCAGTTAAAACACCCCATGCAAGGCTTCAGACCTCTACGGGCGCACGTTAGCCCCTTCTTTACCACCTCCATCTCCGTCTCGCAAATATGTGCTTCGCTTCTTGTGCTGTCATCTTTGCCTATCGTCGATGGCATACATCACATGTCCATCAAGCCCCCACTTAGGCTCGCTCTCCGGAAAGAACCCATTACTCCATTGCTTGTCACAAACAAGTGCCCCGAGACCATCTACCCCGGAATATCCACTCAGTCCGGCGAGGGTCCAAAAGAAAACGGCTTCAAGTTGAGTCCTGGGCAAACCCGTAACCAGACAGTATCAGAAGATTGGCAAGGTCGCGTTTGGGGAAGAACCAATTGCTCCTTCAACGACGACGGAACAGGCGCAAAGGACGGTGGCCCAAAAGCATGTCGTACGGGTGACTGCAACGGCATTGTGAATTGCAAGGTGGGGGTATGTTGAGAATCGAGGATATGTCTACTCGAGGTTCACTAATTTCGCATAGGGCGACGTTCCTGTTTCTCTGGCCGAGTTCACACTGGATGCGGGCGATGGGCACACTTACTATGATATCTCACTAGTCGACGGCTACAACGTTCCCATGGCCATAACCCTCCAGCCGCTTCAGAATATCAGCCTCGATGATATTCCTCCCAACCTCACCAATCCTTCCTGTCAAGGCACTGCCGGTCTCCTCGCGCAAAAAGGGTACGACCCATACCCGGAAGACCCGAAATTCCTAATGACCAATACCTCTTACCGCCTGCCCTTTGAGCAGGAAGTTGACGACAAACAAATTTCCAGATGGTGTCCCTGGGATCTGCAACAGCAACCACCAAATAAGCCTGGTGAGGGCGTATACCCATACCCAGATGACAACATCGAGAGACCGCAGTTCAACCCTTGCTATTCGGCATGTGCAAAGAACAATAAGGCACAAGACTGTTGTACGGGAAAATACAACTCGCCTAGTGCATGTTCCCCCAGCGAGTATTCAAAGTCAGTCAAGAAAGTCTGCCCTGACGCCTACAGCTACGGTGAGTCTAGCTTTGCATTATTTGTCTCGACTATCAAACGACCCATCAACTAACATCATATTCTACTATAGCATTCGACGACCAAACCTCTACCTTCATCATACCGTCGGGTGCAGGCTTCGAGGTCGTATTCTGTCCCGGCGCCCGCTCCACGAATATTCTTTCTACCGAAGCAGAGAAGATGCGCCAGCTTTCACAAACGGGACATGTGAACAAAGACAACAATTCCCAGTCTAAACTGATGATGATGATGCCCAGACGACTGAGGAGACAGTTGGAGTCGATGTGGGCTGGTTGGTAACGCACGGTAGGAGACGCAAATGTTGGATCATTCCTTTTGTTGGCTTTGTGTTGTTGGACATTTTTCACTGCGTAGTCTAAGATACCCGGTGTGTGTTAAAGAGAGAGAGAGAGCGTCGATTCGCAATACCTATTCTTCTTCTTCTGGCCCTTTGCCCAACTGACCCGTAGAGTGAGTTTAAACGTGAGAGGTGCTACCTAGCAGTACGTCCAACAATGATAAAAACAGGAGACAGGCTAACGTCTTATATCCACACGTATCCTAGTACAACAGCGCATTGGACACGGAAACAAGTGGGCAATGGCAGCTTGAGGAATGACGGAAAAGTTTGTGGTACCCTATGAAACATCCAATACAGGTCCATAGAGCACCACCATTTTAGCTCTCGGAGCCTCTCGCGCCGTCTCTAATCAGATAGACAAGCATATGATGGCCATTACTCTCGCTCACTCGACATAGCCCAAGTCCCGTGGTGGCACCCAAAATGTAGCGATGCGCATCGATGCCATCAATGCATGTACCGTACGGGTCGGTACATGATCGGACGGCAAAAACCTGCTGCTGTCTCGGCGGCCTGCAGGTTCATGTAACCCTCTGATGATTTTTTTGCTTCTTCGTATGTACGAGGGGAAACCTCAAACCATTATGTACGGTACGTACTAGTATACCTAGGTCACGGGTCACAATGTTCCGAGGTCAGCGGTCAGGTAGGTAGCTCCGAGCTACTGTCCCCACGGGCACGTCGGGGCAGGCTAAGAGTAGCGGGCGACGAGCTATACCGCATGGGCCACGGAACGGGGCGTTGGCCGTGTCCGACTAGGAAATGCACCCAACACGTATGCAAGCCCGTTGGAGGAACAAAAGGCAAAAGGTAGCGAACGGGGCATGAAGGAAACAACAAATCGTACGTAGGTTATGCTAAGAACGCACCTGTGTGGAGCCAGAATGGGACCTGTATGTACTACTTACTTTGTTGGGTGGGACGGCTTCAATAGGTCCGCGTCCGCTCCCCGAAGTCAGGCAGGCAGACTGGTTGGCGCGACGCCATATGTAAGGAGCAGGTGGCTCGGTCTGCCATTTCAAGTCCATCCCGTCTCTTTCTTTCTGGTGCATTTGCTCCAGTTATATTTCTGTTTTTAGGGTTTGTTGCTCTGGCCGAAAGTTGGTATTTTGATACATACATGTATATATGTGTGTAGGTACATGGCGTTGATTTTCCACCACCCTCTGAGCCAAGCAATACTTGCCAGTCCAACCGTTCGCGAACCTTTCACTGGCCGTTCCCACCCATAGAGCAACACCAACATCGCCCATCATGGTCTCCGCCAAGACTGTCTACGAATTGACGGATGGTTGGCATTTCAAGCAGGCTGATGGCTCCGAAGACACCTGGCTATCGGTAAAGCGTGTGCCTACCAACGTTCACTTGGATCTCATCCATCACAGAAGGTACGTCATGACGTGGGGGTTTTTGAAGCAATGCATTTCCCAATCGGGACGACCTTTCTTCTGCAGGCAGGAATAATAAGATGGGATAAAAGATACGGCACTAAGGTCAACCTCATGTGCGTAGGATCCCTGATCCTTTCCTTGGGTTCAATGAGCTCAAGGCCGAATGGGTAGCAAATAAAACGTGGATATACAAGGTCACGCTTCCCCGCCTCACCCCACCGGAATCAACTCAAGATGGCGTCGCTCATGTGCTCGCTTTCGATGGCTTGGATACATTTGCAACGGTTCGATTGAATGGGGAGGTGGTGCTGGTGAGCGACAATATGTTCGTGCCGCACCGCGTGCACGTTACCGGCAAGCTCAAGAAAGAGGCGGATAATCTATTGGAGATTGAATTCAAATCAGCGAGACTGGAGGCTATCAAAATCAAGGATGCCCATCCAGAGCATACGTGGGTAGGATTCAACGGGGACATGTCAAGGCTCGCAGTCAGGAAGGCGCAGTACCACTGGTAAGCCCATTCTTTCCTACAGACCCCATCGAGCATTGTCGTGCTGCGAGCTTGATCCGCACACGTGTCTCGTGACCCATTAGAGGCCGACGTGATTCTGACAGGACGCAGGGGCTGGGATTGGGGACCGATCCTAAACACCTGTGGGCCATGGCGGTCCGTGAGATTGGAGACGTACCAGTCGAGAATATCCGATCTGCGTGTCGACTATGAACTCTACGATGACCTCAAATCCGCCAAGGGTGAAGTATCAGTGAAAATAGAGGGTTCATCAGCTCAAAAGATCCTTTTCGAAGTGCGATGTGGGGAAGACGTTGTGTTTCAAGAGTCGACAGACATCAAGCAGGGTGAGGCTCGTATCAACTTTCATGTGGGCAGCGTGCAGCTGTGGTACCCGCACGGTTATGGAGATCAGCCTCTCTACACAGTGACGGCAAGTGCATTTGCAGCTAGTGTAAGACTTGATGAAGCCACGCATCGAATTGGTTTCCGCAAAGGTGAACTTGTGCAGGAGCCTGACGCGGTCGGTAAAACGTTCTTCTTTCGTGTCAACGGGGTTGATGTCTTCTGCGGGGGCTCTGATTGGATTCCGGCAGACTCATTCACTCCAAGGGTAACAGAGGACAAATATCGAAAATGGTTGGAAATGATGGTCGATGGTTTTCAGGTCATGATTCGGTATGTACAGCATAGGCAGTTTCGCTACCCCCCATTTCTCAACTATCCGGCCTACTTTCCCACTCTTTCTTTCTTGTCTTTTCCAGGGGGAGCTCCATGATCAGGTGGTTCAGTGCAGCTCTTTGGTCCCCGATGTCAAGATGCAAAGGATGCAAAGCGATCGTGCGGAAAAACGTACTGTACACGTATACGACGCGCATTTCAAACCGACCAGCCGTTGAAGCGTCGCCCTACATTACGACCCTGCGAGCTCATGGATGCGATGCTAACCCGGCCGTAGCATCTGGGGTGGTGGTATATGGGAGGAAGATGTCTTTTACGACCTGTGCGATGAGCTCGGAATTCTTGTGTGGCAGGACTTTATGTTTGGTTGCGGCAACTACCCTGCCTTCCCATCGATTCTGCAATCCATCCAGGATGAGTGCACTGCTAATGTGACCCGGCTGCGCCATCACCCTTGTATCGTGATTTATGCCGGAAACAACGAGGACTACCAAGTCCAGGAGTCATATGGACTGACATACAACTACGAAGACAAAGATCCGCAGAATTGGCTCAAGACGGACTTTCCTGCAAGGTATATCTATGAAAAGGTATGCGTATGCGACTGTCATATGGCGTTGTCCCAACCGAACCCGCTAACCCAACATCAACCGTATGCAGCTACTACCCGAGGTCGTTTCCGCGCAGAGTCCACACGTCCCCTATCATCCTGGTAGTCCTTGGGGGGATGGTCTGAAGACCTCGACTAGAACTGTGGGTGACATGCATCAATGGAATGGTGAGCCTTCGGTTAGTAAACGAGGTCGTATCTTCTTCTAATCTTACATGGCTAGTGTGGCATGGTACGCAAGAAAAGTATCAAATCTTTGACACGTTAGGCGGCCGATTCAATAGCGAATTCGGAATGGAGGCCTTCCCTCACATCGACACCATCAGATATTATTGCACGGACCCATCGCAATTGTATCCGCAGTCACACATGCTGGACTTCCACAACAAAGCAGACGGCCATGAGCGCAGAATAGCCACTTATCTAGTGGAGAACTTCCGGACGCAGACTGACCTTGAGGTACGCATTGACCTTCGCGTAACACTTGTTGCTCATGCAGTGGTTGTCATAACTCACCGTCCCTACAGGCATTCATTCACTTGACGCAGCTTTCTCAGGCCGAGGCCTTGATGTTTGGTTACCGTGGATGGCGAAAGCAGTGGGGCCAAAAGCGATTCTGTGGAGGTGCGTTGGTATGGCAACTCAATGACTGCTGGCCCGTCACATCATGGTCCATTGTCGATTACTTTTTGCGGAAGAAGCCAGCCTACTATGCCATGAGACGGGTCTTGGCACCTATCGCCGTGGCGGTAAAACGTGCGCATCATGACTGGAGCGTGGTTCATGCTCGGGTACCCAAAACGAGCGATTACGAGCTGTGGGTAGCGAGCAGCCAGCCCGAGGGATTGACGGCCACAGTTGAACTACGGTTCATATCCATTGCGACAGGGAAGGACATCAAAGCAAAGGTGGTCAAGGAAAACATGCAGCTCGTGGCAAACGGGACCACGGACATTATGTCTGGATCGATTGACAATGTCGACGAAGAACCACACGTGCTGGCAGCCAGGATCTGGGTCGACAACGAGCTTGTCTCGCGCGACACTGACTGGCCGCAGCCGCTCAAATACCTCGACTTTTCCGACCGCGGGGTAGAGGTCATAGCCAAGGGCAGCACCATCATTGTCAAGGCGGCGAAACCGACCAAAGGGCTGGTGTTTGAGGAGAGGGCAGGCGTGCTGGTGCATGACAGTGCTATCGATGTGGTACCAGGCGACGAGCAAGTGATTCGGGTGAGGGGGCTCGGGGCGAGCGATGCGCCGCTCCAGTGGACGTATCTGGGACAGAGTTGATGCGGGGGCGTCTAAAAAAATCAATGTGGAGGGAGGGCCGGTGGATATGGACAGACTGCCAGGATGGCTACATGTACATGGCATTGCTGTGTATGTAACGAGGTAGTAAGAGAGAGCTGGCTGGCTGGCCGTGCGGAATGGATTGCGTTATTAGGGTACGGGGCCCCAGATATTGGACAGGGTATATGTGTGGGCATTATAGGCTGTGATGATGGAAGGTGCCTGCAGCGTCATCAACGGTAGCGTCATGCGCAGGCAATTAACCCACAATCACGATAGAGGGTGGTGTGGGCTCGTGTGTGGTGGAAAGCGAGCTGCAGAGCACACGGTCCGACCTGGACATCGGAAATGGTGGCTGATTTGTTGGTGATTGTGCTGCTTGTTACGAGGCCATGCTGGTGGGTAGCTGCCGGCATTCGGGACCAAGGCCCGTCTCGGGTTGTGTCGTGTCGTCGTAATGCAGCACAGTGCAGTGCAGCGCAACGCAATGGCTGAGCGGAGCGGAGACAAGACTACCTAGGTAGGCCTCTCGGTCGGTGATGCATCATGGTTCATTCTTTGATGCCTGCTGGCGAGACACAGAGACTTGCTTGCTTGCGTGTGTGTTTTCCAGTGGTTCGTTCCTTGGCCGTTCTGCGTGCGGGACCACCCGTGACGCCAACGCCCCACCACGCGCTCGACAGACATGGTCGAGTAGGTAGATAACGTCGATATGTACACACCTAGGTAGGTAGGTACAATGAATGGATGGCTAATGAGAAGGAGAGCAAGATGGAACAGGAGAAAGGGAGGAAGAAGGCTGGAAGCTCAAGACGCTTTTTTCCGAGTCCTTGAGGGGGTTGGAGATGGATTTTCTGCCTGCATGTACATTTGTGCCTGCACATGTGTGTGTGCAATGTGACGTGATGGCGACTTCAAATACGGTACGGTACGCTACAGTACAATACAGGACGGTACGCTACACGGGTAGCGGCAAAAGAGAAGAGTTGACTGTGGAGTCCATGGACCGGGAAAATATGGTTATATATAACTATGTCAGTATGTACCTACATTGACAGGTACATAACTGAGAAAGCCACCTAGCTAAGGTGGAGAACGAAAGGCGCCATCCAACGGGCCTGCATTGCACAACCAACACAGCACAGCACAGCACAGCACAGCGCTCTTCTCATTGTTCCTTCCCTGAAAATGCATGCATCCATCCATGATCCACCCATCAAATGCACGGGCCACTATATGTCTGTCCACTGCACTGTGCATCATATCCACCACCTTACTGACTGTAACATACCTACCTACATCTACCTACCTACCCGTCCCATGTACCATGCCATGTATCCTGTATCCTCACAGCTATCCAGCATTTTGTACCCGCTCTACGAAGGCGCCTGTCGGGTCTAGGCGAATTGTTTTGGCCCTCGCCCTCACCTCATCTCTCCATCAGCTACTTGCCCATCTTCTCGCTTTTGCGTGCTTTGCCGCCTGCCTCGTCTCCCAGATGCGAGTCCAATCCCTCCCGCCCCGCCGCCGGCTCCAAGGCTCAACTACCCCAGACTGCCTGGTTATATATAAATCATCCCGACGCCTATAATGCGGGGATTAAGCATTCCCATCATCTACCACCACTTCCTCCACCACCACCACCATTACCACACCTGCTTTCCTTAGGACCTGCTAATCTGCCTAGTCCACCTGTACTGTACCTATCCACCGCCATGGCCACCCACTGCTTCCCCGTCCACTCGTCTACAGCCTGAAGACACTTGCTGCTGCTCACTTTCTGATCCTGCATCCGCCCACCTTACTTTCCTTTCGACTTTCTTCCTCTTCTTGTTCTTCTCCTCGCCGCTTCGCAAACTCGGCATCGTCACCGAACTCATCTGCTCTTTTTCCCTCTCCGTGACTCGAGACTTCTTGTTGTTCATTGCTGCTGTCTCGCCCCCAAACCATATCATCGCCCCCCTACAGGCGAGCTTCATCCGCTGCACCCAACCACCTCACACGACATGTTCCACACTTTCCAATCATCAACTGGCCTACGGTCTCCCGGTGCAGACGATGGGACTTCGGCAAAGCCCTCGCGTACGGCCGGTTCGAGGCGGATTTCAACAAGCAATGCTTGCGTGGAATGCAGAAGGCGCAAAATTCGCTGTGATGGGTCTCAGCCATGCGGCCAATGTCAGTGGTATCAACACCCCGAAGCATGCGGCTATTCGAAGCCCGCCCAGAGAGTAGTACCTAGCAGGAAGTAAGCGTCTTCCATCACGAGAAAACGACCCTAGCTGAACCGAGGCAGGTTGGTCGACAAATTGTCCAACAACATTGAGCAGTACAAGGCCGTCTTGACCAAACTGTACCCGGCCAAAGAACTGGATTCCCTTGTCACGTTGCCACGAGAGGAGCTTCTAGAGCTGGCACTGTCCTCCCCACTTCCTGCCCAATGCACTTCCCCGTCTACCGCTGAGACAAAGGCCATCTCAGAGGCAACCCTTGGGTCCGATGGTGCCGATAGCTTAGAGGCTCTTGAACAGGCACCTGCCGAGGATCCATTCTGGGATGAAGCTCGAAAGCACCAGATGCGCGTTCAAGGCATTTCAGATGACGTAAACGGCCTCTCCATGTCCGTTGATCGCATGTCCTCTTATGTTGGCATTTCTTCCATTACAGCTGCCCTCAAAGTAATCATGAGATGTGCGCCTCAGGTCAGGCCGCTCATCGCTCAAACTAATAATGACACCATGATGCCCAGTCGAGCGGGATCTCCTCCACCGGAGCTCACGGACACGAGCCTGGATGTTTTGCCCTCGCCCACGCAGGGCCAGGAGCTGATCGAGTCCTATTTCGAACGCGTCCATCCGTTCTTTCCACTGATCGAGGAGCGCAAGTTTTGGTCAACTTACTTGTACGGCGATAGGAAAGATGCGCCGTGGCTGGGACTTCTGAACATGGTTTTTGCACTAGGCTCACTCGCGTCATCAACCGCAGATAACGAGACACACTACATTTACTATAACAGATCACGAAGACATTTGTCGTTAGAGTCGTTTGGAAGCGGGAATCTTGAGGTCTTGCAAGCCCTCGCCATTATGAGTGGATACTATATGCATTATTTGAACCGGCCCAACGAAGCTCATTCACTCATGGGCGGCACTCTTCGGATGGCCACCGCACTCGGCTTGCATCGAGAATATTCAGAAATCAAAACCGATGAGAGTAGGCATCTCAACGTATTAACATCGAGTGAGGGTATATCTATTTCGCCTGAGATGAGGAGACGGATATGGTGGAGTATATTCTGCCTTGATTCATGGGCATCTACGACTACCGGAAGGCCATCTTTGGGGAGGACAGGTCCTTCTATAACTGTGCTGTTGCCTGGAACCTCCCGAAGTTCGGTATGTCAACCGCTGCTCCCTTTGGTAAGCAGATTGCTGTACTGATCGATCTGCCAGACACTATATCTGCCTCCTGCTAACTCCCAGCAGAACATTGAGCAACTCAAGGTACTTCCATTGGTTCACGCCTCGCAATTTTGCACCATCGCCACCAGAATACAAGATCGTCTGGTTGAGTCTCCACTCCTTTCGCCTTCAGAAACAGCATCGCTCGACGCCGAAATTGTCAAGTGGCATGATGAACTACCCAGTATCCTCTCGAATATGGATGAATCCTGTCCCGAGTTCCTACGCCGTGTCCGATTCGTTATGAAGTGGCGATTCCAAAATCTGCGCATTGTTCTTCACAGGCCGTTTCTGTTGAGTGCAGCTCTTCGCAGGTGCCCCTTCAACCACTTGAGTGCTGAGGAGAAAGTAGCGGTGGGGAAGTGCCGCATAGTCGCAGCAAAGACGATCGAGGACATGTCGAACGAATGCCAACCTGATCTCATATCAGGTTGGAATGCCGTTTGGTTCGTATTTCAGGCATGCATGGTACCGCTTGTGTCCTTATTCAGCGATACAAGCATGCCGGATGAAGCCCAGAAATGGATGGCGAGCATCGAAACGGCGATAGCCTTCTTCGAAAGATCCAAGCCTTGGAGCATCGCAGCCAAGCGCAGCATGGATGCCATTTCTAAACTCTACCAGGCCTACAAAATACAGGCCACCACACACAGCCAGTTGGAACAGTCATTGCCTGCCATTCACGCCCGTCAAACACCCCAATTTGTAAGCCACCTACAAGGTCTAGGCGGGTTTGATTTCGATCAGGTTCCTGAAGGCGCCACATTTGCCATGCACCCCGGCACCATGAGCGGCTGGAGTGCTGATCCAAATGCGATGAGCAATCTCACTGGTTTCTGGGATGATATGATGTGGGACACGAACCTTCCTGACATGACGGAACAACCGCATTTTGCTATTGCGACCGACTATGATTTCCCAAACAACACACCAGAGAAAGGGGCGCCTTTGTGGATGAGTGGTAATTAAGCAGAGCTCTGGCGCACCATTTTGCGCGTAAAGCCACGATCCAAATTGAGGCTGCAATGCGCTGTTGGCATTTTCGGGTGGAAGGGAAAGCCATCGCCAAGGTGAAGGTGCAGTGAACGCCTTCCCGATGAAGCCATTCGGCAGAGCATGGCATGCACTTGTACTCTTGGAAGTTTGCTCGCATCTTGCACATGTATGTATAAACCTTTCTTTTTTCTTCAGAGCCTGCATACGTATGATGAATGTTTTCCTGTTGTTGATTTCTTGAGATATACATGAGTTCTTTTCTTTGGCCCGGGACAGTTGCATTATTCATTCCGTACAGTTTGAACCTTGATTCATTTGTTGATCGTCCAATGAGGGCACGATTTTTGTCGATGACGCACCTCACTGCATTCCCGGAGCGCTTAGGAGGAAAAGTCGGCTGGTTGATTGATTTGGGTGCATGATGTGGGAATGGCTGCATATTTCGTTTACGCTCGTTGCAATTGCTTGTCCGTACATAAAAGGTAACCAATAGAGGAAAAGACGAAATACACGGTATCCAGGCCCACATGGCTATGAGAGCTTGGCTTGGTGCATTTATAGACAGGGATTCTAGCAAGTATTTACCCCAGATTCGATGCAATGGCAAGCGGCTGTGTCTGAAGTCGAAGGCAGCCTGTGTGAGTCTGCGCATGCACATATACAGCATGCATGTACATGTAGGGAGTTGCCATGGGCACATGTGACTCTAAATATATACCTAGACAAGCGCTGAAAGCTGAGGGCTGTCCAAGTGAAGCCATGGATGGAGGTGAGGGGTGCGTTGTGGAGTAGAGGTTGACTTCTCTTTGCTGTTGCTGCTCGTGCTGCTCGTACTCTACCTAGGCCGTGCCTACATACACAGCTACCATGAACGTGTAAGCGCGCCTTACGATCAAGGGCATGTGTGTACGACTTTAGCCGTTTCCTACTGATGTCCAGTCTGCAGAGGTGCTGCTAAGGTGCCTTCCAGCTACTTCCCCAGCTTTTCGCTCCCCTTGTTTCGCCAAAGCCTGAATACCTACACGACATACATGGATGATGGTGCATACGTACATACATACCTAGGTACATGCACGTAGGGACGCACAGCAGACCAGCATTCAGTTCCCTTCCAACGCACGTTATCAACGCATTCTGCCAATATCTCTACAAGGGTCGTGTACGACGCAGAGTGCACAGGAAGATAACCGGAGACCAGGGAGAGTGAATCAAAATCAAACGTAGAAAGGACTCGGGAGAGAGAGATGTTGGCCCGCACGCCCGGTTCCAACGTCTTGTCTCGCCATTCGCTCGTGACATGCCGGACCGACTCGGAAAGGAAACAGCGTGCTCCTCTCCTGACATTTTTCGCGTCGTCCGACCGACCAACATCACACCCATAACTAACTATATGTAACAGGCAACCACAAACCTTCTTCTCGCCTCCAACTAAATATAAAAAAAACTATGGGGCGAATCTAGACAGCCCCTTCATCACTTACCTAGTCCTTCAATTCCCTACCTACCTACCTACCTACCTACCTACCTACCTAGCTTCTCTTTCCCCCTTTTCCACGCCCCGCTTTTACGGTGCTAGCAAGCAAAATCGTTCGCTACTGCCCCTGTTTGACCTCCGCCACCAAGCGAAGCACTTCGCATCCCGTACCACCCGGCACCAATCTCGCCCTCACTTATTGCTAGACCTCCACTACCACCTCCAAACCTGCCCAACGACACCATTCATCTACCCAGTTCGAGCTCGCGCCGACGAACCGCTACCTGCATACCTTCTTTTCCCTCCACGCTCCGTCCTCGCCCACTCCTGTAATGCCCGCCCGGACCCTCCCCACGATCCCCGCCGCCGAAGTCGAGGCGCACAGCTCTGAGAAAAGCTGCTATGTAACCATTGGTGCAAAGGTGTACGATGTCACTTCCTTTCTATCTGACCACCCCGGTGGTGCAGATTTGATTTTGGAATATGGTGGAAAGGATGTCAAGGACATCATGGAGGACGAGGTGTCGCATACCCATTCCGAGGCTGCCTACGAGATCCTCGACGAGAGCCTTGTCGGATTCATGCCGACGGAACCGATACTAAACGGCGCGACCAAGAGCTCGAACCCGGCCGAAATCGTACCTCTTCCACCTTCAGAGCAAGGCCAGGCAGAACTGAGGGCACAGCAGCCGCTGTATGCTGCGACCGGCATGTCCTCCGCAGAAGATCTGGAAAGAGAAACCGACGTGACAGCCGACTACAAAACCTACAAATTCCTCGATCTCTCACGCCCACTGTTCATGCAAGTGTGGAATGGAGGATTTGACAAGGATTTCTATCTGGAGCAGGTACACAGGCCTCGACATTACAGAGGGGGTGATTCAGCCCCGCTTTTCGGCAACTTTCTGGAACCTTTGAGCAAGACCCCGTGGTGGGTAGTTCCCTTATTCTGGGTCCCACCATCCATGTACGGGACATGGTGGGGTATGTCCGTTCTTGGAGTGGCACTGACCGTGGGATATTGGGTGTTTGGTCTCTTCTTCTGGACAATCATAGAGTATGTCCTGCATAGATGTCTGTTTCATATAGACCTGTAAGTGCATCTTCCCGCTGTTCAGTCATGGCCGGCAGAACGCTGACCTGCAATCAGCTATCTTCCCAACAATCGCGTTGCCATCACAGCGCACTTCCTACTCCATGGCATTCATCACTATCTCCCCATGGATAGGTACAGGCTTGTTATGCCACCCACGCTCTTCGCCGTCCTAGCAGCTCCATTCTGGAAATTTGCACATTCCGTCATCTTCTGGAACTACCATGCAGCTGTGGTTGCATACTGCGGAGGCATCTTTGGATATGTCTGCTATGACTGCACCCACTACTTCCTGCACCACCGCACGTACGTAAATTCCTGTCAATCTGTTTACCCTCCTCTCCGTACAACACCAAAGTCAGGATTGCAACTAATCTGCAGCCAGTCTTCCTCCTTATTATCATGCCCTTAAAAAATACCATCTTGCCCATCACTTTGCGGATTACGAGAATGGCTTTGGCGTCACCAGTCGTTTCTGGGACAGAATATTTGGAACGGAAATCGCCATGTCGAGCCCCAAGGTTGTCAAGGCGAACTGATTGCTTGTCGCGCTGGGCGGGCCTCTCTTTTGGTTCGAGTGACTTTTCCATATTGGGCCAATGCAAAAGCAATGTAACAGCATGCCATGGCGTCCTGCTATCATAACCTAGATATAATGTAATACGTGCCAAAAGCACAGCTTTAATCTCGTCTCACTCCGCCATCTCTATATATACCTATGTACATATGCAATGTCCTGATTCCAGCGTCGCGACAGGTATATATGTATATGTACATGTACATGTATGTAGGTATATTCCAGACACCACCTAGTTTGGCGTAGTGAGACACTGATCACGTACTAAGACTTCATTGATTGGCCTTGGCTGGCATTGCACCAGCGGATTGAATTGTGTGGTGTCTGTCTTGAACTTGATGTCTTTGAATCTGAGGTGAAGGCAGCTTGTGTCACGTTCGTGGATGCGTGGGTAGTACAAGTGGGATGCCAAGCCGCGCTAGCTGTCGCCTGCCGGTGCCTGCCTCAAATCTTCTGCCGCAGCTCCTCACTTCGCAACCTCTCCACCTCCACCCACGACACACAACACCACCCATTCTTTCGGCTCAGCTCTTCTTTGCTTGCCACTACGACGACACATCTCCTCTACTTGTCATACGTAGGTACTACCTTGCCCAAACGCTCTCGAACTATCTTGTTTCCTATCGCGCACGAGTTGCCGCTCGCCTGCCGCGCCCATTGACTGCTTACTTTAACCGCGCTTTCTTCACCTTACAGACAGCCGCCTGGAGGAAGCAATCATGCCTACCGCCGCTGATATTGAGAATTTGCTCGAGGAGGTGAGCCGTGAAACCGAGGAGAAGAACCGGGCGGAGCAAGCTCGCCTTGAAGAGGAGGCTCGACGTCAAGAGGAAGACGCTCGTCGCGATGAGTTTCGCCGTTCCGATCGTGACCGTGACCGTGGCCGCGACCGTGATTATGACCGCCATCGTGACTACCGCAATCGAGATCGTCATGATCGTGGTAGAGACCGCCATCGTCATCGTGAGTTGAATGAAGACAGAGCTAGAGATAGCAGTCGGGACCGAGACAGGGATAGCGAACGACGACGCCGGGATGGAAGCCGCGCTCGTTCGAGTAGGGATGCTGACACCGATGAAGAACCTGACACTAGATATCGTCGTACTACCTCCCGCGACCGATACCGTCGTAGGGATCGTGGAGGTGGCGATCACTATAGCGGCAGCGGCCGCATGCGCTCGCGCTCGCGCTCTCCCCAACGTTCTCCCAACCGCTCCCCCCAGCGTTCTCCCCGCCGTGACCGTGGTCGCTATGATGAGCGCCGCGGAGGCCGACGTGAGCGCTCGCGTGAACGCCGTCGCCGAACCCCTACCCCTCAAGTCTCTGAGGATGATCGGGATAAACGCACAGTATTCGTTCAGCAGATCTCGGCACGTGCTGAGACACGTCACCTGCGAGCGTTTTTCGAGCAAGTAGGAGAGGTTATCGATGCTCAGATCGTCAAGGACCGTGTCACGCACCGGTCTAAGGGGTATGTCTCCACTATCATTGTGCTTCTAGCTTATTCTCATGCTAATCAATTGCAGTGTCGGCTACGTAGAATTTGAGTCGGAAGAAACCGTAGCAAAAGCCATTGAGCTCACTGGACAGAAGCTTAAGGGGGTGCCAATTATTGTACAGCTCACAGAGGCAGAAAAGAATCGCGCTTCCCGTGCTGCTGCAGCTGGTGAAGGCGGTACCGCCGCTAACAATGGCGCGCCCTTCCACCGTCTATTCATTGGAAACATACATTTTAGTGTCACTGAGGAAGACCTTCGAGAGATTTTCTCTCCTTTTGGTCCAATTGAACAGATCACGCTGCAACGCGATGACAAAATCGCAACCCGCTCCAAAGGTTATGGATTCGTCCAGTATGTATTGTTGTTTATGTTTTGAAAATCCTTGCTAATATGTGTCCAGGTTCGTCGACCCCAAGGATGCCAAAGAAGCTCTTAGAGACATGAATCAATTCGAACTTGCCGGCCGTCCTATTCGCGTAGGCTTAGGCAATGACAAATTCACTGCAGAGTCCACTAAGCACCTGCTTGATAATTTCCCCGCTCAAGCTGCTAAGTATCAAGGGTCTGCCTTCAGCGGGGCTGGTGGTCGTGGTGCTTATGCTGGAGGTTCAGGGGGTGTATTCGATCGCACCAATGGCCGTGATGAGCGTGGGATCAACGGGGCTTCTGCCCTAGACGATACTGACATGTCTGGTGTCAACTTCAAGCAGGTCGACCGAAACAAGCTTATGGCTAACCTCGCTCGCAACGAGGTCGACGTCCCAGTCCCTCGTAGCATGCAGCCAGTTGCTCGTGCCCGCGCCTCGGCTATCGAGTTACCAAAAGCAAGCAGGTGCATCAAGATCGAGAATGCATTTGATCCCGAGCAGTAAGTCATCTCAGTGCCCCAACAAGTCTCAAAGCTAACGTTCATGTAGGGAGTTCAATCAATATGGTGCTGACTGGGTCAAGCTACTCGATGAGGAGATCAAGCTTGAATGCGACAAGAAATACGGCAAAGTCGTCCACGTTGCTGCCGATCCCAACTCTGAGGGTGACGTATATGTCAAGTTTGAATCCGTTACTGGTGGCGAGAAAGCCCTACAGGGCCTCAACGGACGCAACTTCAACCAGCGAGTCATTCGAGCTTCGTACGTTGTTGACAAGATCTACGACTCGCTCTATGCTTCCGCAGCCAAGAATTGAGCTGCTGTAACAACGTTTACACGGTATGTATTGACTTCATGAGGGCAGCCTGTCAGTCGCCACCTGACAGGCTGTGTTTCCTGCTTTCCCTTTGCTATGCGGTGGAAAAAATGTGATGGAGGGAGTTCGGTGCATGGCGGATCTCGGCGTCTATGGGGTGGATTTTGCGCAGCTGGTCGCTGACTAGCATTCGGGATCGGACCGACTTTTATGTTATGGTGGTGTACAATACCTTGCGGCACGGAGGATATGCTTCAAGCCCCAGCCTAGGGCTGTAAATCTGGGAGAGAGAGATTCGGTATGTTCTGTGGGGGACTTACTGGCCACATCTTACAGTTACAGTAGGATACCCGTGGACAACCTTGTCTGCATGACTACATTCGAATGAGGGTAGGACAGCCGGGGGACGTTGGCTGCTAATAGTTTCTAGGCTCGTCTTAGCCTTGTATATCCGGCTGCCAGCACAATTGATCGATAGAGCTTCAACCGTGGGTATCTGTATCGTGAAATGTCAAGGGCGGCGGTGTGTCAACCCCATCCCCGGACATACTGCCTAACCAAGTGACAGATTGAACCGCCGTCCATCTACCCCATTACCTCTTAGCGAGAAGGTGAACACCTGCACCTGTAAAACCCATGCTGATTTGCCAATAGCTCCATGCACTTTGATATGCTGTATTAACCGTTTCTTTCATCACACATCTGTAGGTTTGTTGCTCTGGAAGGTTCAGCGAGAGCGTCATTGCTTCACATTGCTATGTGTGACACTTCTAGCATCTCGTTGTCAGTATCCTCGTCATCTGATAACCCGAAAATGCTATATTTAGGGCTCTCATGCCATACGGCCCTCCTATTCTGATCCCCGTCTTTCGCTCAGACGTTGTTTGACGTCCATTGACATCGGACTACGTCGGCTATCGACTTCGCATTTCGAATCGTGTACAGTCTCGACGTTTTATGATAAACGCTGACATCACACGTGAGCGGACTACCTATTTCCCACATTTAGACATTCATACGTCCGATATCAATGATCCTACGTCTGCCCTATTGATAAGGACCACCAATATTACTTCTACCTTGCGCCGACCGATCGACCTGCGCCTGCTTCGGATCAATTGAAGGAATTTCAAGGGTAATGAACAACGATCAGTGAAATGCATGTATTTTCTTACTTGCACTCGCTTTCTTACGAGCGATATTCGACATATGTAATTGGCTTTCGATTAGACCTTACAACAGCGTCGAACGACAGCTTGCTGCAGCGCCGCCCAAGGCGTCACGTCATTATAAATACAGCTCGCTGTCTTTGGCACAGCTGCCTTATATCGGTTGTCATCTCTGCAAGTTTCGATGCCTCGTGTAACCGCCAAGAAAGTCAGCTCATCAGCCCTATACAGTACGACAACTTCCGGCGCCTGCAATTGAGGAGAATATCATCATATATCATGTGCAGTTCACAACGGAAGTGGTAGTGTTGTTACATACCAGTCATATTCTTCTTACGGACGCCACGCTACTGGCCTTGAATGGACTGCGTATATCACATACACTAAACGCGTCTAGGATTGGTATGCCGGGCGGCACGGCAAAGGGGTCAAGAGAAATGTGGGGGAACGTGGAGAAAATGTTAATGAATGAGGGCAGGTACTCTGGTGTACAATCTTCTGAGGCTGCCGTATTTGATTCGGGCGTTACAATGGCATATCTCTGTAATGATCGTACGTCTGTCGCATCGGAACCAGGAAAGAATTCATGTTTGACCATGTCACGGTCTTCAAAAATCGCGATGCCTGCTGATAACAAGATGGCACGGGAAGAATAGGTTTTGCCATAGTATAAAGGGCTTTTATCCCCTCCATCGCCGGTAGTCAAATATTCAATTCGATAGTTGTTGACGCGGAAACAAGTACAACATTCGTATTCCAATCACTACAAGACGTCTAGTGTAGCCATCGCTTTCAGCATCAACGCCACAGGTCTCGCAACCCTTTCCAGACCATCTCCACCCGCCAGTACATCCCAGTTCAAAGTCCTCATCACCAGGGACTATTTCTTCCGGGGCCCATAATTAACATCAACCATCAACTAGGGAGTCTGCATCATGCTACATTCTGTCACTCTCTCTCTCTGAGAGATTTATCTCTTCAATGCTTCCCCCATCTTGTCCTTGTCGCACCCAGACAACAAAAAGTGTTTTTGCTATTGTAACGACTGACCTTTGGAAGAAGGCGACGTCGCCGCGGGCTTTGAGAAACACGTGTCTATCATCCCTCCTGACGACGACTTGAGCAGTTTTTCGAATATGTATGTAGTGACCATTATCCATAAGGAGCACCACCAAATTATAGAGATATGTTTTACAAGGGCAAGACTTCTATGCTTATCGCTACCTTGGTAGTTTCGCTGATCGTGCTCCCCGTTGAGGATAAGTCATGGTTGCAAACCAGCAGGGGCCGGAAAATGCATTAGATGGGCCGACAGGGCGACTTCTCTCAAAGTGGATACTGATCCATGGTAGAAGCACCATAGTTGTTTTTAAATTAACTAGCTAGCTGCCATCGAAGTTTGTGCTGTTCGGGGTAGAAGTTGTCGGCTATTTTCATTTAGCTGACAGAAAATCTACTCGAGTTTGTAATTGGAAGAGTGCGCTTGACATCAAGAGAGTTTCTGGATTGTTTCCATGATATTTTGGAGATGGCAAATAGAAGTCGAGATGCATCGTGCTATGTATTGATGGATGTATATGCCTAATAAACAGCCCTTTTAATGTTCTCCCAAGGTCCGGCCTCGATGGCCGTGTACATTTTTACCTGGGTTATGTACATATTGAATAATAACCTAGAAGAGATTATAAGAATTACGATGGCCATTGCGGATTCGGCGCACCTTTGTCGAGCTTAAAGGATCCCGGCTGCAGATTTTGGAATACCTGCTGGGGATCGTACTTCACGGAAACGGCCCTGAGTTCATTCTGATTTGCCGCGTCATAACTTGCGATCGGATCCTGGAATCGCGACGCATAGTTCATGTAGAGGAAGCTGTTGTCCAAGCCCTTCTTCTTGGCCTCGGCCTTGACCGCGTCGATGACATCGGCATGGAACTTCAAGATCCTGGCGTCGTCTGCGGCGTTATACCAGTTGGCACCCATGTTCATTATGAAGTATGGACCACCGGCGGGACCAAGCCCAAGGGAGTTGCCGCCGTTCTTCTGAAAGCCCTTGAGCTGGCCCTCGGTGATGACCTGTATGGATATGGTAGGTAACAAGCCTACTGCGTCAGCAATGTCGGGCAGGAGACTGTGGAATGTATCAACAAGGAATGTGAACAGAGAGCGATTGGCTTTGAATGACACGTCCCAATAAGTATCGCGAACGCCATACGCCATCCCATCATTAAGCATGATGGCGATTTCGGCGTGCGTGTGGATGTCGGTGGTAGATTGAACAGCGGTCATGGCATTGAACTCTTCGTGGACCTTGGCATCGGCAATGGGTTGAGCGTATTCCAACTGCACGGATGCAAGGGGACCAAAGCCGGCAGCGTAACCAAAGGATATGATGGCTGCGGCGTCAGGGTCAGTTGGAGAGCCCTTGGTTGCGAAGTTGTAGATGGCGTTGAGGGCAGCCGAGAAGCTTTCGTTGCTGAAAAGGCGCGCGCCTCCCTACGTCTTGCCTTGAGGATTGGCATGGAAGTGGAATTTGTGTTGGTTGAATCCAGTTACGTGATCAGTTCTTTCATCGATTGATCCAGCCACCTGGGCTAGCTGTTGCCTGGCGTCTTTCCCCCAGGAAGGGCATATGTAATGGCCTTCCCCCCCCCCCCCCCCTTCGTACATAATTAGTTCTGTAGCTGAATTACAACTATCAACCATCAGCTATACATGGTTGCGTTTACTCTTGTTGTAC
The DNA here is from genome assembly GCA_023627715.1 of Periconia sp. R9002. NCBI lineage: Eukaryota > Fungi > Ascomycota > Dothideomycetes > Pleosporales > Periconiaceae > Periconia > Periconia sp. R9002. The sequence continues at coordinate 75,397 of JAMAHW010000013.1, read as the reverse complement.
CATACCGTCACTTCGGCGTGAGGGGCATGTAGCGTTTGAAGGCTCGACCTTGATTGGCAGGATGCAATCGGTGCTTTCGTCCTTCTTGCGCATATCAGACTAAATTTCAACCAGGTCGCAATTCGATTCGACATCCTCTTCATTGTTTACACCGCTGCGTGACGGCTTTTGGGTACGAGTGTGGCAATTTTGGTCCGAGGAACGTCGATCGCTCGGGTTACTTGATCGCATCGAAAGGGATCGTATGGATTGTACTTTTGAGAGTCCATGTTTTAGCAAAGGCCGCAAAGTGGCTGCGCATCCGGCTATGATACCTGCTGTTTATATGGTCATTCAGCGAGTTCCTTGTGCGCAGTGGGCATATTACCTCCAGGCTCAATCGTCGACCAGATTGATACGTTTGTGGCTGCCCCTGTGAATTTTGTTAGAGAATGAACCAAACAGCACGAAAAATATTTATACAGAAGAAGTCATGGACCTCTGTCAAGCCGTCGACATAGCGGAAACGAATTGCAGAGCAGATGCAGCCCCTTTTCTTATCCGTTAGTCTAAAGTAACATCTACTGCATAGGACTAGTCAATCTTACAGTGTGGCTACGAACAGGATAATTCCAGCGAGCATTTTGGAACGTCTTTCCATATTGATCTTCCACAGCAACGAAATAGGCAGCATGACAAAAACGCAATCCGTCAACAGCCCTATGGCCGCATGCTGATAAGCAAAAAACCTGTCCGTAGTTCTGTTCATACATTGATCTTTAAGCTGATGGAACACATAGTTATTGATGTCAGAGCCGCATCGAAAGATGCAGTAGAAGAAGGTGGCGACCGAAGATACAGTGGCGAAGACGATAGTTGTGTAAATGAGTTTCGTATGCCATGCCTCGACGACTATTCGCATGAAGAAAATCCCAAGTGAGATTTTGACTGTGAGGATTGCAAGAATATAAGTGGTTTCGCTAACGACTACCCACTTTATTCTATTAGTCGCGGATTACTTCGCAAGTGACTTGGAGACGTGCCTTTGTAAGATCTTTCAATTGCTGGAGGTTCATTACATGTTCTCCTCCACCATGCTCTTGAATATAAAGAATGCAGCCGCAATAGGCGCTGAAAATAACCTGACAAGAAGTTAGTACAGCGGTTGTCCTTGTGTTCCAATTGTTTACCCCTGCGAGAATCATGGTAATATCATCCCAACTGAAGTTGCGTCGAACGTTTGTCCGTGTCCATGTTCTCAATGCAATGAAGATCCAGGATAGCACAAGGAAGGATATGGCAATACCCTCTAGCTGCTCTCTCTTGCGCGCTATTTTGTCTTCATTCGACGACATTGACGCCCTTAGGATTGGGATACCGCCTCCCAGAGCTTGAACTGATCTCGGGTAAACTGGAAGCTTGCATCTGCAGCAGATCTCACGACCGAGAAAAAATTGGGGGAACAAGAACAGGAAGATCTTAATATCCGCAGGATTTGTTTGAATCGGAGCTGCTCGATTCAGCTATACAGCTGATATTCCGTTTTTATGTACTTGGAGCAACATAACCGCACTGTGGAACTGCAGGATGTCATATTGTGGTACAAGTACTGGGGTTGTCTGACGATGATTGATTGCTCCATTAAAATCTGCAGGGCCATTGCATGATTTTCGCCGAAGACGAGAAAACAAAAACCGAAAAAAGATATCAATACCCGCGCGAAAGGCAAATAGAGTTACACAACATAGAACCTACCATCGTGTCACGCTAGTATTAATATATCTCGCACTCGGTGGCGCGTTAGTAAGTCATTACACTTTTCGTCGGGTATGTAGTACCTTTGTTAAAGATATTCGGAAGCAGTAATACTACAAAGGAACAAAAAATACTATGACATACATTCCCAGTTCTGTACTTGCTCCTAATGTAAATAATAAGTGAGGAGAAATTAGTCCTCAAAGCGCTGTATGTGAAATGGTGAGTGTAGAATGGGCTATTTGGACACATGGGTGCATGCATCTTCGTCTTTGCTATGAATCGTTAGCGTCTCCATCGACGCCTCGTATGCTGCTTGAAGAAAGCCATGCGATCCGCGAGTCCTAAGACGGGTAGCGGAACGTGAGGAAAGAAAGAAGCAAGCACGAAAAACAAAACAACTATATCACAGCATTACAGGGGTTGATCTTATTTGGTAGCAGAGAGATGCCGATCATTGAAATGGTAAACTTAGAACAACTAGCCACCTATTCGCCCACAGATCGTGTAACATGTGTAACATGTCATGGTGCGGGGCGGTGGAGGATGGGAAATTAAAGACGTCATGGTGGTAGAGTCGCAAAGGTCTCACACTGGAAATTGGAGACGCGAACTCAGTCCCTTACGACTTCAACACGGTGATCGTATGCACATATTTGACCTTCCCATCGATGATCCTAATCTAAATTGCGGGTATAAAGTCAGTGCTATGCAGATAACATACGGTTTGTTAGGGAATGTAAGCCATAGAATAGCTTCTATGCTATGATACATGTCACTTTGCTCACAGGGTGCAACTTACTTCGTGAGAATCTGGCCATGCGCCCAAACTGCTGAATTCGCAAAGTACATCCACACTCCCCATTTCTTCATCGATCACATAGCTAGCCGACATTGTTAGGTCAGTCCAAAACATCGGATGAGATTGTATACCGTCTATTCCCGTTGACTTTCGCACTCCCTCCATGCGGGAGACTTTGCCCACAAGGGTTGGTATACGCACTTCCTTCAACGCGCTCGCACTGTGATCCCCAAGGAATTGTATCGGCTGCCTTTGAATCTGTCCACATATCTAGATATGCATCTCCGACTTTCTTCAATAGGTCTCTGGAGGGTCTCGAAGCTGTGGAATTGATATGACTCCAGTCCTCTGCTTTGACATACCTAAAATTCGCGGGTACAAAGTCAGCCTAACTCAACCACTGGTAACAAAGTGAGTGATGAAGGTCTCAAAACGCCACGCTACGAGGTGTTATGATACTACTTCGTACCCGGGGAAGCGTACCCCAGTGTCTTGGTAGCGTTGAAAAACAAATCCCCGCTGGCAGCAGCAATCGTGTCAATCATGGAGATTGTTGAAGTGTCGTTGTTGGCATGTCGGATCTGAGTGCCAACAACGACAGGTTTGGTGCTTGTCGAACTGATCCACATAGTGTATGAGGCACATGCAACCGTGTCGGCGGTAGATCGCGTCACTGCATTCGCACGTGTTAGTCGAATCGGATCAAAATGTTTCGACGGTTATCAAACTTTCAGCGCGCAATGCCATGGGGTGTATACGGACGGTCGAGTTTGTAGGCCGTGGACAGAAGACCCTTGCTGATATCCGAGACTTTGTTGTTTTGTAGGTATGTGAAATTTGTCGCAGAGAGCTGAAGGTTAGAAAAGTTTCCGCGTGTTTGCGCATCAACGTAGCTCTTTGCAATTGACAGAAGTCCTTCACGAGTGCACCCTGCTGCAGTGACAATGGGTATGGCAGATGCGAGCATCGCCAACGCTTTCCCCACAGTGTATCGCATTTTGGTAGATGGTGTCTAGTTTGAGATGGACACTGGAAAAAAAAGGAGAAGTCGTCAGTCACAGAAAATGGAACTGCTACTTTAAATCATTTGCCGACCAGTGCTATAGCGGCATCCATGGTTTAGCTAATTTGAGAGATGTGGAGCACAGCCTTGTGTGGGGTCTTTGAGTGATCAACCGGTTCTATACGTTGACCAGTGTTAGTGACAGGGAAGCTTTAACGCGGAGTAATAAATTACAACCAAATTGAAAGGTGGTCGTAGAGATCTGCATACTGCTGGACAATGTAAACAAGCAATTTCGATATATCACAAGGACACGCTGTTCGTGATTGACGAAATTGTCGCCTGTGAGCGGCAGAAGAGGGAGAAAGGGAAGCAGGTAACGGGCAGGCCCATGATGGATGATGACCATTGGTCACTGCGACTTAAGCAGCGACCTATATTCTCTCTATCATACCTATAGCTAGCCACCAGCCCCCCCTTTTCTTTTACCACGTGAATAAAGGCTGTGAGGTACGAATTGTAGGGCCGACATGCGTGAGGCCAGACTTTCCATAGGATCAGTAGGCATTGAGGCAAGCTCTTCGGTGGTTATTTTTGATGGCGCAGTTTGTTTTGCAGATGTGGTTGAGGTACCGGCGCCCTTTCTACTGCCTCTGGGGTGGCCAAATCCCCCACGACCTCGAAGCTTCATAGGCGTACGTTTAGCACGATCCTCGTTTTCAGCGCCATCTCCATCTTCTTCTCTATCTCTTTCATTCCTATCGTCGTTGACGACTTGCATTGCATCACCCTTGGCGGTGTTCATACTGTCACCTCGTCTCCTACCTGCGGTCGAATTGACTGTGCTTGAGCGACGACGATGGGGAGATCGTAGCATAGAACCTTTTCGATCAATGCCATCATTCACGATGAAGAAATCGTAATTTCGCGGGAAATGGTGTTTGTCGATGCAATGAAGCCGCCGTTTTTGTGGGGTTGAGCACAAACTGTCTAGGTTAGTATGATGAGGGGCAACTAGGCAGAGGAAACATGACAGTACCGGTCGCAATCGGGAATGAGACAAGCATACTGGCATATGAATCAGTCAAATCGTAAGACATGTGGGCTATAGCAATAAGACTAGCGGGCACACAAAATGAGGAGTTGCAATTACCGTCTTTTCTCCTTGATCAGCTTTGGCTTTCCGGAAAGGATCGTGATTCTCAGAGATGTGTAGGTGGAGAAAATGTTCATCGGGAAAGTTGGAGAAACATTCCGAGCAGCGGTGCAGGTGTGTCTGCTGGTAGTGCACCTCGTAGTCTTCAACGGAGGAAAACTCTAGCGGAAGGTGGGGTGGCAGTGAACATTTCATGACGATTGGGCGATCTGATCTGGTTGCATGAGCCTCGAGATGAATGATCTTGGTGTCTACCGAGGGTTCTCCGAGTGCTGGCGGAGAGGATAGGTTTTCTGATGAAGACACGGATTCCCGGCGTGAGCGTTTGGTGCCCATGATGACAGTAGACGTGGCCGTGTGTATAAATGGGTATATGTAGATGGCGGTGAGAGACGGGGTAAACGCACAGTGATTCCAAGAGTGTGGTGAATTCGGTCGTGTCTGTACATATGTATGGAGGTAGCGTTCAAATGTCCTCGGTTTTTCGCATCCAGATTTGTTCTTGGGCGGCTTGACACTGTCAGCTCAAGAGACGAGGATGGCAATCAATTCCGAATGAGACGAGCTTATGTGTAGACTTTGATGTAAGTGAATGAATGACTGGATGAAGGTTGACAAACAACAAAGTTCTGAATCACGTGTGCGGAAGACAATACATATGTACATTCTGTATATATCACAGTAATATATGGTCAGCTACCTAACTACCTAATGTACATATGCATAACGCATGTATCGTAGACATGTATTATGTACATGTGTTTGACATACGGTACGTTCCATCATGTGCGTGCCGTCGAACTGTACATAATGTACAGTACTTACCTATTTCCGGTGCACGACCCACGACAAGACTACCACGCAACTTATCATCACCACCAACCGCTATTCTCCCTTCTCCCCCGCGCCTATCTTACCTCGCCTCCTCTCTACCACTAGAAACAACAACAGGGCAAGCTTGTCTTGCCTTGCGCGCTGTTTGTTTCTCTTTGCCTCCCCACTCGCTGTTTGCCCTAGCCGTCTTTCTTGGAGGCGCCCACTCCCACTTGCACTCCCACTCGCTTCTTCCGCTCGCTGCTTGTCCCCGCGCGACACAGCGCCGCCGTCGATAAATCCATGGATAACGCCATCCACAACCGCAACAACTGCCCTCAATTCCCCCCTGCCTGCCTTTGACCTTGCTCGCTCACCCCGGCATCACGCATGAGCATTGCCCGGTCCTGATAGACGAGGCATGGCCGCGAATAGCCACCAGCTTCACCGGCACGCCATCCCTTCGCCCTGTGCCTGTCTGCCGCCCGTGCTAACGAGAGATTTCAGGCGCGCCCGCCACATCGAGGAGCAGCTATCCAAGCTTGCCGACACCAGCGCTCCTTGCCATGAGCTCGCTGCTCTATTGCTTGAGTATGCATCTCTCACTTCCATCGAATTATGAGTTGACTTTCTGGTAGATACCGCGCCGCCTGCGAGAACGTCCTCTTCGCCGACTTCGAGTATGCTTCGTCCCAACAGGTCGAGCAGCAACTGTGGGCCGCCCACCTCAAGGTCAACACAGTCTTGCGCAAGGAAATCCGCGTGGTACGGCCTCGCCCACAACTCTGCCCTCAATCACTCTATATTGACCCCATTCAGTTTAGGAAACATAAGGAGCGCGTGGTGGAATTGAGAAAGCTTCAGAAGACTTATCTGCAATTCATCAAGGCCAGCCAGCGGTTCTACCGCCAGTATATTCTCAATTTGGATGCCCAATTCGAAGGCATTCCCGAGCTCCGACGAGTCGCGCTTGGGTGGAAAGACGATGCTTCTCGTCAGTCCTCCCGCCGATCCATTGCCCCCCATCTTAAGACCCATGTCTTGCAATCGTGTCACAATACCTTGATTCAACTCGGCGACCTCTCCCGCTACCGAGAAACGGAATTGGGTGACGACAAGGACCGCAATTGGGGCCCGGCTATAGGATACTACGGCCTGGCCGCTGAGATTTACCCCGACTCTGGCCACTCGCACAACCAGTTAGCTGTTATAGCCCGTGAAGACGGAAACCATTTCCGTTCTGTCTATCACATCTACCGCTCCCTCGCGAGCAAGCACCCCTATCCACAGGCTAAACAAAATCTCGAAGTCGAGTTTAAGAGGATTGTTCACGCGTGGGAGAAGGGTGAACTCATCAACAACCACAAGTCTCCAGATGGCAGCGCTGCGAGTCGTGCCCTGATTGCTTGGTTCGTTCGCTTACATAGCAAATGCTACAGGGGCGAGGAGTTCAAGGAGCACGATGAACTCGAGGGGGAGGTTCTAAGCCATCTTGCTATTGAGTTGAAGGAACATTCGCTAGACTCGGTTTTACAGAAAATTATTCTGATCAATCTTGCCGCAGAATACTTTGCCTCTGTCCAAATGAAAGGTATGGTGCACTCCATAATGTTCGTCGCTAGTCTTTTTAGCTAACAGGTGATGCAGGACACAATCCTCCCCCCAATATCTTGAAAACATATTTTTATCTCTTAAGATTGAATGTAAAAACCTTTTTCACTCTTCTCCAGGTCATCCAACCGGAGCTCGAGCGGCTCTCTGGAGGCCATGATGTCACGCGAAATGGCGACCGAGAACCCCAACTTTCTGATAAGATCACTGTCGTTGCCCGCCGCGTCCTTCCGGGGCTCCGCCTGTATAGTACCTGGTTCGCACGTTTATGGCGTGTACTTCAAGCGAACCTGGCCGATACCCTTACCAAAGTCGAAGTGCAGGAACTGTGGAGGTCCTATGCCGAAACACTTACACTTCTTGCATCGAGCTTCCCTGTCGATCAACTGCCGGAAGATGGTTATTTACTGGACGAAGATGTCGAAACGATTGGCTTTGAACCTCTATTTTCCGAAGAGACATCGAAAGTTTGGTATGCCAACGGTGAAATGAAACCCAAAGGCGTTGAACTTGAACGTAACCATCCGAACATGGAAATGTTAATGCGGGTTAGAGACCTGCTAGTGGATGGCTTAATACTTACACAAAACCCCGAAGCTCCTCTTGATCTCGATGGTCCTCGATTCATCTATCAAGAAGCTGGTTTGCCGTCAGTTGCAAGCCCGAGCAACCACGACATTGGGTCCCCAGCGCTACCTACGGAACCCCTGGACTTTCCATTATTTCCTTCGGAAATCCTAGTGGCAGAAGATCAAACGTCGCACAGTGTCGCAGCTCCATCCGAATCTGCTTCAACCACCCTCGCAAAAGACTCGGCAATGAATCGTATGGTCGATGATTTAGTCGGCGTTGATGATGGACTTGATCCTTTACCGGAGGAAGACGAAAATGTACCACCGACTCCGCCCGAGCAGACATTCGAAGATACGGCATTGGTTTCAGGTGCAACGTATGGTTTAGCCACCTTTTCTATAAGCGACCTTGTAAATAACGTCCAAAATTACAAGAAGACGTCCGGTTCCCCAGCTTCCGGAATGGCCTTTCTTTCGACCCCAATGAATAGGGTAGCATCCTCGTCTTCTGTCCGAGGGCCGGCAACTCTTCCATCACTTCCTGACGGGCAATCAAACTCGGCCTCTATATGGAACCGAAACTATGGCAGCCCAGCTCCAGCATCACCCTTGGTGGTAAACAATCCTGATCTGCGGAGTTCTCCGTTGAATGTGCAACCTTATAGCCATGTTCGAGGTGACTCGGCGAATTCTGCCCGGAGCTACGAATATGGCATTGGCAGCACGCTTGGCACGCGTCCTATCTCTGGGGGCTTAGGGAATGGCGCGATGTGGGGAACCTCTGCTATTTCCTCGTCTTGGAATTCTATTTACGACAATGGAAATCACAGTGCCAATGGAACATATACGAAAGATAACACATACAACTACGATCATGGCTTTGACGCTACTACGGAGCTCAACCTCATGGGATCCATGGGTTGGAACAGTCAGTATGCTGAACAGCAGCACAGTTCGTATGGACGTACACCGCCGGGCGGCCAGGCAGGTTGATTAATAGTGACCCAGCCGTGACTGGCTGCTCGTTACTTTGCCTCCCCAGTGTAATCAATGTCGAGTTTGCTAGACTTGGTCGAATTTTTTACCCTGAGTCTTTATTGAAGACGTAGTGTCATTTAGCTTGGTGTCCACCGCTACCTGCCACACTCTCTGAAACCTTCGGCCTCATCGGCTCTTTTGGTCTATTCTCGACGGAAAATATGCACTAGAAATACGTCGTATCCTATCTGATGCAAGGGAGCTTCCCGGTTTTGGGTGTTGGTTGACCTGTATTTTTCGTATGCTTGTTACCTGCAGGTGCTAATGGGAACATGGTCAAGGAGTAAATGAGTCAAGTTGGGTAGGGGAGATGTGAAGAATGATGATTGCAGGGCGTGAGCTGATGGCTTGATCAATTTCCAGCACTTGGTGGACCGATAGGTCATTTGGAAGATTTTTGCTTTTCCGGGGCTTAGATTGGATGTGCCATGTAATGCGTTCAGATTGGTTCTTAACCAGCTATTAATCAAGGAGTTCTGCGTCTAATTCAATCGTCTACCCTCCTTTTGATGTTTCTATATGTTCAAGTTATACACCCCACTACCATATAAGATGAAGGGAGGCACAGGTGGCAGAAGGTGATGATTGGAAAGTCCCCAATCCTGCGTCTACGGCCATTCATTGGTCTGCCGACGCCTTGACAATGCAAGACACGGGCGCATGAATCCAATTGCATCCTGTTAGAAAATCCTTTGATACCTTGTCGTCCTACCCACTTGTTGTTTTTGCTCTTAGCCTTCCTCGTCATCCGAATCCAAATCCGTGAGTTCCACGATCAAATTCCCGCTCCGACCTACCCGCTCTTTGATTGTACCGCCAGCTTTAACATCATACACCTCGCGTGGCATTGGTGAAACGAGCTGGAAGCCATACTCGTGTTCAAAACCGCTAGGTTCAGGTACATCATCGATTTCACCAGAGTGAAGCACGTCGTAGCATTCGACAAATGCGTAGAGCTCCTCAATATGCGCGTCGGCCGCGAACTTGCGGATAACACGATCTGCATTCGGCATGCGCAGACTAATGCGCACAACATCCTTTGTATCGGCTGTGGTGGGTTCGGGGGGGAGGGAAGAAGCGCGCCATTTGCGCCATTGGGCAAGGTTCTCTGCGTGCTTTGCGGCGGCTTGGGCACGTTCGAGAGCTTCTTTTTCTTCCTTGGCTTTGCGCTCTGCTTCCTCCCTCCTCTTACGTGCACGTTCTCTGTCCGTAGCAAGCGAGCGCTCATAGGCGCTATCTTGTTGCTGACGGATATTGCGGGTCGTTTGTTGTTCAGTCCGTTGCGCGCGGACGCGGTTCAAGGGTTCCACATGCGCTTGTATGACTTGACGGAGTTTTGCTATGTATTGATTCGCTGGGGTCGGGCCTACGATGCGCGCTGCAATGCTCATTGATGTTGAAGAGACTTGCGGCGTGTGTACGATGACGCCAGTAAAAGGAAACTTTGTGCACTTTAGGGCGGCGGAGACTTGGTAGGCTTCTGGGTCTTGTACATTGCCGGCCCAAAGTATGATGTTGTTGTCCGGATTACGGATAAAGTCCACCACCTCTTGCGAAAGCAGGGTATCACGAATGAACGATGTTGTTTCATCGTGCTCGGGCGAGACCAAGATTACGAGGAAGAACTTGAGATCCTTCTTGGCAAGATCGAAAGCTTGCGCATACCCATTTTCGAAAAATGGAAGATTGTTTTCCCCGTACTCTTCCTCAAACTCGCGTATGAACCGCGCAGCAGTGTCGCGCGCATTCAAAGTTTTCCTACCACTCGCTCCATGCCTCGATGCCGATGTCCTAGTTCTAGCCGGAGCAAACAGCCTCGTCAATGGGGGGAATAGCCACCCAGTAAACCTGAAAAACTTGGAGAACAGCGAATATACGAGATTGAACGGTGCGAGAAGAAGAGTGAGGATGAATGGGGCTTGGGTGGTGACCTGGTTTTCTGGCTGTGGAACTATGCGCGGCGCGGCCTCCACTCTTCGTAACCGACTTGACGATGTGGAAGAACGGGGCGAGGCAAGTCCATTGAGGAGGGTTTCTTGCCGCCGGATGTCTTGAGGTGGGGGTACGGCGGCGGCGGCTATGGGATCGTCAGCGGGCTCGCCATCGAAAAAGCGGGCGATAGCTATCTATACACAAGGTCAGCGCAGACTCACGGCGAAATGGGGACCCGGGTGGGGAGATGGATATGGACCATACCTGAACGTTCCACTGGCAGCGTTGAAGCAGTGGGATTGCATCCTTGAGCTCCTGGTCCGTGACGGCTGTGAATTGTTGAAGAGCTAGTTGCTGTTCTTCGCTAAGCTGGGCAATATCTATGTCGGCGCTGGCATCAGCCATGCTGGGGCCTGTGGAAACTTTCAGCCTTTGTTTTGTGGTTATGGTCGCCCGGGAGTTTTGGTGTATGGCGTATCAGGTATGCTTAAACGTATACGTATACGTGTACGTGGAGATGGCTGTGTGGCATAGGCACTGGCGGTCGGTTGCCTTGAGGTTCCCCACCGATAGACTCCCGATCGTTCATTGCGGGAGAGCTATTGCTAAAGCGGCCTAGCGCAACGCCTTTGCAGACATCCATGATAACATCGACCCTCCAGTATGTATTGTATTCTTTGCGCTAATTGTACAATCAGGCCAAAATCAATTTGTATCGCATACGATAGTTGAGTCTTTAGATACCTAACGTGAATACACATGTAGCTGTGGTCGGATGTGTGGATAATTAGGAGGAACACACTGATGCTACAGAAATATAAGCGACAACGATTCAAATCTCGTGAGAGGGAAAGAATGTCGCAAGCAAACCAGCCACTCGCTCCATGGTCCTAGGCGTTTTCGTTCTCGTGCGTCTGTTATGCTCATGATTTGCCTGGGCGTGGCATTCTTCCTTGATATTATCCACGTATTTTTTGTTGATGTGAATTCGAAGTATACAGCTACAGTATTTCCACTAATTGAATCTTTTGTTGACGGGCGAAGTAGGCCTATATCGAGGGAATTCATCAAGAAGTGTTTGGATCTTGTTTTTGTTGAGATAGAACCCCTCCTAATCGTTCACCAAAAGAAGGTTCTTTATACTGGATGCGCATATCGCAGGTGCAAAGTTAGCTACATAGAGCCAGGGTTAACTGATCAACAGTACATAATCAGTGTCTCAATAACAGAAAACCCTGTAGCCTGGGCGTGACGTGCTTCCGCCATTATATCAAAATCAATATCTACAACTGCGAAACCCTACGACCACCGCCACTTGCTTTTCATGTGCACGAACACGCAGCTGCGGACAGGGAATGTTGGTGGGAACTTGGCACTGCTTGTTCGTCTTAGGGAACTCACACGATACTGTCTGTTTATTTGAGCTTATTGAGAAACACATTACTATAAATTTCGAATTTGGATATCAATATATTGCTCCATTCGTAGAATTGTCTTGCGGTGAGATTTAATTCAGTGGCATTATACCTGTATCGTTCAATACATTTTTACGTGTTTGGGAAATGATGGCTAGCTAGAGCAGTAACCTTAGAAGATCAACATCACCAAGTCGATATGTAACATATGAATTAATGATGGCTCCACGAAGATTGGATTCAAGAGTGGAACACTGCAATCTATTCAGGCAGTGGTAGACAAACCCATCTCTTTCAAATGAGTGAAACTGTTGTACAGTTATGGCCTGCTGAAGCCATTCTTGCGGTCACTTTAATTTATGTGGTCAAAACTGGTTTCCAAAAAAAGGTCCGCAGTGTCATGGTGCGGCGAGATAGTGCTATGCGGTGGAGGCCAAAACAACGGCCTGAGGCGATTGATATAAGAAACATGGCATTTGAAATCGATGGTATTTCATGCATAGTTGCAAACGTGAGGAAAGGTAAGGATAAGTTGGGAGAAATAGTTGATACCATACAGAAACAGCAACTGGGTCCTAGGTGGATAGAAATCGCACACAAAAAATGGCCGCGTTCGGCATCCTTCCAGAAGGTGGCACGTGGTTCTGACCCTCGAATGAGAGGAAGAGAGGAATAGACCATCTTTGCTACATGTGCCAGCTGTTACGATGAAAGAGGTAGGGCGATATTCAACCCGTCGATAGTACAGTCACGACTGGTCAGCCACTGAGTAGAGTGACAGTATATGAGTAGTATATGGATATATAGGTATATCTACGTAAGAATGGATTGGGTGTACATGCACTACTGATGACAGAGGGGGGGAAAGGCGGGAGAAAGAAAGGAAAGGTTCTAGAAGAGATGTGAAACTCTGAAGCGGAGTGACGGGCGTGCAAGATAAGCTTGTTCACGGTGTTCCAGCAAGCTGGGGCAAATTGCACGGATGGAAAGGCCGCGTGCATGATGGCAGCATGGGAAGCCGGAACAGTGTGTTCCCAAAACGCGCGCCAGGGATCTTGCTATACATGGCTTTGAAGAGCTACTGGGCCATCTGTTGAGCGAAGGGCGAAATGGGAGTGATACATGTAGGTCCATAGATCCATCCATGGTGTACATATTGATCGGAGTACGAAGCACGCAATCTATGTATATCAATATCAGCACACAGTAAGTATTTCAGCTAAGTAAGTCGAGAGGGCATTGTCCCACTATCACGATGTACAGTACACTGTTGTACATTTAATTATGGCTTGGCCGTGATGGGTTTGGGGAAAAAGTATTCGAGACAGACCTGAGACGTCATGGCACCAGCCACCAGTTGAGCCCTGCGCCTCTGGCCTTCGCTTCTCTTTCTGCGCGCCCCGGGGGTCCAGCAACACAACGCAACTTGGATGCGCGTGCGCGCATGGGGCGGACATTGATGTCGATAATATCTCAAACCTGCAGACGTGGGAGCTTACGCACCATGGCCTCCCGTCTCAGTCACACCAAGCAATGGCAAGCACAAATCGGTGTCGATGAAGTGGTACCAGGAAGGCCTATGCTCGGTTCCAGCTGGACCTCGTCCCATGCCACCCAGTGTCACCCCGTTTCGTTGATCCGCTATGCTTGACAGCATCTCCCCTTTTCGACTGCAAGACCCAGTCCGCTTCAGACGTCTGTTCCGTTGCTCACAGGCATCCTCCCTACTTTTGCTTGGGTCGCGTTTGGCCCGCCCGCAACCGCCATCTTGGTACTTTACTGCCCTCTGTTCCTTCTCTCATCATTGATCCCCACATTTACCTTCTATATAGTAACCTCACGAGTCTGGATGTTGGTTCTTTTCCTCATTTCGCCTTGACGAATACACTTTCGTTATGGGAACAATGGCTCCTATTCACATACCGAGAGCCCTCGATGGCGGCGGTGCCAATGTGAATGCTCTTGGCATATCCTACGTCGTCGCTGCCATCATTTACACATTACTGCTAGCTGGCGAAACCTACGTCCTGTACTGTCACCGCTCAGCCTTCTGCATACGCATTCGAGGCCTTGAGGTCACCTTGACATCAGTGACTGCGCTTCACATATATCTCATCATTGTGCTGTTGGTCTACCCGTTGAATGGGAACTGGCCCTGTCCAGCCGAGTTCTGGGTTATGTCCATTTTTCTTCCAACGGGCATGGCCATCTTCCAATGTAAGTGATCTTACCTCTTAAATAAAGAATTTACCTCTGACGGTATCAGCCTGCAATGCTCGAGTGCTCAGAGCTTATGAGGTTCAGCGTCGACTTCAAAAGGATTTTCTCGCCGGTGCTCGTAAGAAGCGGCTATCTTACACTCCCAGAGGTCTATTCGAAGCGTGGCTGGCTCTTGATGCTTCAGCCAAAGTAAGGCTAGGCACTTGTGTCGGCTTGGTTCTCTCTGTAAGCTCTACTCCGTCACGTGAATTTTGTATTGTACTCTAACAAAGATACAGTTTTTGCCAGCTCTTGTTCTCTTTCTTGGATCGCGACGCTTCCACTCATCCTTTGGTTTCTTCGGTCCCGTCGTGGACTCGAGGCTATGCCGTCAGGGTGGCGAATGGTATGTTCACTGATGATTAACCCGGATTTGTCTAATCTCCCCGCAGGGTTCCTTCCATACTGGTGCAATTATTTTGGACAGCAGCCGTTGGGCCGTGGATCCTATGGAAGATTCGTAAGGTCAATGACGTTCATTCGTGGGCGTGGCAAACGAGATTGGCCGTTCTTGCTGGGTTTGTAAGCTCTGTTACCATTCATCTGCAACCTAACTGATTTGAATTGGATAGTTTACCTGGGACTCCGCTCTGGCTCGCATTTACCTACTCCAAAATTCCAAAAATGATGGATATAAACCTATATTTTCCTACTGCAGGATGGTAAGCCATCCTTCTTATTGCCTCGTTGATCTAGTATCTAAGATGTGATACAGGTTCATACCGTCTTTAGTAGTGTGTCAGCAGGTGTTGATTGTGGTACCGCTGCTCGAGATCATGAGGACGCCGGTACGCAAGGATCAACCTTTCGAATCCAACGATACGGAATCAATCGCCTCGATATCCACTAGCTCTTCTGAAAAAGCACCCGCTTCGATAATCAGTAAAGAGTCAAAGCCAAAGGTCTGCATGAAAGCGCTCGATTACAGCATTGAACATCACATGGAGCGCTTGATTGATTGGACAGCGTCACGCGAGTTCACCGCCGAAAATCCAATCTTCCTCCGAGAGGTGCGAAACTTCCGGAGGAAGTGGTCGGCCTTGACCACTGTGACAACTGCCCAAAGACGACAGATGCACACTGAAGCATCTCTCATCTTCTTCACGCTGGTAGATCCTTTCACCGCCGAGACACCGATCAATATTGAGTACAAGATCTTCAAAAAGTTGCAGACACAATTCGAAGGCATGGAATACGATCCATATATGCCACGAAGTCGTACACCCACTGACCCGCTATCGCCTAATGCACGCGAACATGTCGTGTGCCCGTGGGAAAACACTCTGGACCGACCGGCCAGTATCAACTCTGTGACAAGCATCTCAACTACAGTTAGCACAAGAAATATTGTCCCGAGCGAATTTACCCTAGATGTTTTCGACGCGGCGTATGAAAGCATCAGGTATCTCGTGTTTACCAATACGTGGCCACGATTCGTGGACGCCGAGCTCAACAGCGACGGTGACCTTCGAGCGCCTTAACGTTGATCGATATTCCCGTCACATGACCTCGCTGTTTGCTCATTGCGCTTACCCCTAGGACATATGTCCATGGCCTCGCCCAGTTTATTATCCACTGCGCCGCTTGGACTATTGCACTCACTGCTACCTACGCTCAAACCGCATGTGTCGATACCCTCCTCTTGGCCTCAAGCGCATGAGCAGCATTATTCATATCCCCTCTTCGGCTGGTTACTGTATATATCGATCACCGAGCCTGCATCTCCATCCTCTTCTGTTCATATACCGACCAGTGATACCCTCGTTTATTTTTTAGCCTTTTTATTTTTCACGCTCGTTTCCAGGCAGGCACTTGAAAACGATACAAGCAGCGACTGGTGCGCACTGGCCCTGGTGACCGAAACTGGTTTGGTCTCAGGTAGAGTTAGATTCTTCTTGGTTCATTTTCAATGGAGGGACTGCCTTTTGACCGTGCAGAGCAACTCCAACGTTTTTTACTGTTTATACTGCTGCATACAAAATACCCCAATAATAGCGATTCCATTCCCCCCTTCTATACTCCATATAGGATTTTTGACTCCTGTGTATGCTTCATCATTTTTTTAGACATCATTGGCAAAGGACCCTATGCGACTGATGATCTTAGCTGCTTGCCTCGCTATATTACTTTGTAAATCTGGATCTACTCTTAAATTTACACAGTTTGGGGTTTTAACCCCCCAGCTCTTGAAGCGCAATTCTCCATAAAGAACTATATTCGCCACATCTTTGCTTCGATACAAATGGTAGAACACGCAAATAAACAAACAATTTCGAGCTTTGGCATTGGCGTATTTTGTTCTTTGTTGCTGAGTAGAATGTCAGCGGTGGTAGTGTGTTTATAGATGTATAGTTGATCAGCAGTAGAAATAAACTTCTGACAAGCACGCTTAATGATATTCGACCAAAAACGATGGACGCCAACCACTTCCAGAAGAAATCGCATATGAAATTGAATCCTACGATCGATATTTTACTCACGCCGCATCTCCACACTTACTCTATTTATCCGGCACAAACTTGCTAGACCCACCTGGACATAGAAGGCATAAAGGGAAGGGAACAGAGCAAACATGTGTTCTGGATGCTCGCTCCTTTTGCCGGCACTAAAGCACTCGGCAAAATTCAAGCTAGAATCTTGTGTCACATTAAGAAGAGGCTGAAAGAAATGAAGCTTGTAAGTGGGTCTAGCAGTTCACGTCGCAGATTGTCAAACGCTTGAACGGGAAAGACAGTTGCCGTATGGCCGACAGGATGCCTGCCAGGTGCTAGTGCCTCATTACTGACGGAAGTACTCGTAGAAGCAAGTTGGGAGCACAACTCCTTTGATCTGTTCGTAGTGGCCGCACGTGGCTTCAAGAACAGATTTTTTTCGAAAATAGAACTTGTCTCTCTCGGATTTGATCGATGTCTGTGTAGAAGAGCAACGGCGTTTCAATTATATGGGATATCACATGTAGTGCGAAGTAATACCTGTCTTTCCACCATTGGAGTGAAGATTGGCATTGTTTGAGAAACCTAAAAATGCATTGGGAATGCTCAATGAGCAACATTGACTCACAACAGTCGATCAATCTCAATGACGACTATCAAGGTTAGAAACAAGTACATTGGTCCTCTTCTTCCTTTACCCCTTTAGTTTCAAAATTCTTCATCCCCATCATGAGATGAGTAAAGTTGAAATGATCTTAGTAAAAATGACGCCCATACGATTACGAGAACAAGAAGAGGCTGACATGCGTATACCATAGGCCGTAACCACCAAAACTGCATGCGGTATTCCGAAGTATCCCCGTTACTACAGAGGGGTGATAATGAGGGTCGCTACATATCAGATAGCTATGTAGTGTACCTGGGGTTATTTACGAACGAGAGCAAGCGGATAGAGGGTGCAGAACCTCGAATTCGTAGGCCCTCCCGATATGTTGCGACCCAACGTATCAAACCTCTGTAGTTGCAAAGCACCCACGGAATTGATAGACCGACTCTAAGGTTATCACCGTTGTCATGTAAAAGCCACGATACGTTCCTAATTTAGCGTACATGAGCGATTGCACTCGCTTCAAACGCGCTTTTGGGTAAGAGCGATGGGTGAAATTGTAAGGGCCTGCATATAGTTATTTCGGGAGAGAAAGCCGAGATGTGCAGATTTGTACATGTGTCAATGAACTATGTATAGCATTTGTTACATTTGTCACTATTGTACCTCATCCGCATATAAAGTTCAGAAAAAAAATATCTTCCGTTGAGTTCGGCTAGGAGTTTTCTGCTAATACTTTCTCCTGAGAAGAAGAAAGAACCCCCCGCCCCCAAACGGAACCCTTTCGTCATTAGTTATGCAGATGAACAGGTAGCATCCCCCAATAACATACTGTGCATCTGATGCGACATTTCGAGATTAAGCGCGCAAGACACATATAGATTGCGTCTTAACAAAGTTGGATCATATAAGTCTACGCGATTAGGGGGACGCGGACAACTCAGTAGCAATGGGATCTAGTGCCGTCCCAGCATCCACGGCGTTGGCTCCACATCGGAAGTCCTTTCGCGTCCGCTACGGCTACTACGATAGCATGTAGGCAGAAAAGGTATTGAAAGGTTCAGATGTACGTCTAAGTTTGAGAAGCAACGAACGATCTAGCGCGTGACCCAGTGGAAAGTATTTATTTGCGTCCAGCAGAGTGGATCGCAAAAAAAGTAAAAATCCCAGGAATGGATGCCCGAGTTTCTTTTTCCTTCTTGTAGAACTATAAAGACAAGACTTCAACCGCAGACCACACCTTCTTTGGGAATCTCAACCTGCTCTTTGCCTTTGCCATCACTCTCTTCTCTGGGAAGGTTGTGATTTTCAACCCTCCCTCCAGCTGTGAGGCCAACTGCTTTGGCTTCGGAACCCTCTTGTTCTGCTATTCGCTTCTTTTCTTTTTTACTAAGGGACATGGACCCCTTTGCAATCGCTTCAACGGGGAGAGGCCGAACGTATGGTTGGCAGACCCACCATGGGCGCTTGCAACGGGCAACAGTCGCCAACGAGGAAATGTGCGCGTCTAACTCCTCCTCTTTGACATCTTGCTCACGGGCTTTGTCCGGTATGGAAACAGGACTATTGGCTTGTTCAGAACATTCCTTCTCGTACGCTAACAACCCGTCCTTAACAGCAGCCTCTACTAACTCCAAGACTTTTTCGTATCCTTCTATATCACCCACCCGCGTCTTTGCCAAAGTGTCCCTCACATTGTGGTGTTGAGAGACTAGCGGGCGCAATAGATGGAAGAGGTGCGCCTGCATGGCTGTCAGGTTGGGGTTTTTGATCTGTGGGTGCTTCTTGTCGCCTTTGCCCTGTTTCAATTTCTTCTTAGGTGGACCTTCCTGTTCCTCCACATCTTGAGCAGGTGCCAGATCGGAGTGGGATTCATTCTGGTCCACAGGGTCTGAAGGGAGGAAGAGTGGTTTGCGAACAGGTGGTTCTTGGCCTATCGCGTACTTATGGATGATATCCATGTAACGACGAAAAACGGCGTCCATCCTATATCCTCCTTTTCCATCTTTTCCACGCCAATACTCGCGCCCTTCTTCCCCAACAGGTGGCGGCACTGCGAAGATGGTGGGATCGTACAGATTTCCTTCTGCACTCATGACACCATCGGCGCCTGTTTCTGCCAAGCATTTTTCAATATCTTCGTGCTGCAAGATGTTCCCATTTGCAAAAAGAACCGTTTCCGCGGGCAGATTTTCTCTGAGATATCGAATCATTGTCCAATCGGCCAAACCGGTATTATGTCCCTTTTGCTCTCTTCTCCTTCCATGCACAGTAAGAATGCTCGCACCAGCATCCAAAATCATCTTAGCGTATTCAAGTGTCTTTTCTCGTGTCTCAAGAACTCGCATCTTTGCAGTGACAGGCACATCGAGCTCCTTATCAAGCCTCTTTATCATACTGCTTATCAGCCCCCAATCTTCTTGTAAAAATGCACCATAATTTCCCCTTTTCGCGATACCTTGAGGACAGCCAAGATTCAGATCCACAGCATCGCAGAAAGGTGCTACATACTTTGCCGCACTGAGCAAATCTTCTGGATCGTTGGAACAAAATTGCACAGTAAGCGGACGATCAAAGGCGGGGTTTCCGTCGAGATAGAATTCAGAAGCAGGCAACCGCGAGATGTGGATCGGATCGATAGGAGATGGAATGGCAGATTTGAGTGGTTGGAAGTGAGAATCGCGGTATTTGGGCATCTCGGAAAACATCTTGGAATGGAACATGGGGGTATAGGACAGGAGGTGGGATTTTTTCGAGGAAGAGAGGAAGGAGCGGGTTAGCATCCGCCATGCCTGCAAATTTCGAATCATCAGTTCTGGTACCACTGGATAGGCAAGTGAAAAACATACGAATTCGGATTGTTCGACCATAGGTGCAAGAACAACCTTGGGGCTTCCGATGCTTTCATAGAATGCTCTCCCACGCAGTTTTTTCACTGGTCTCTCCACCCCGACGACACCATTTTGCTCTTCATCCCTAGTTATGTGGTGCTCTGTAGCCATCATGGAATGCGAATGCCAGGCGCGGTGGGCTTGTAGGGAGAGTTGATAAGTCTGGAAACTGGGGGCTCTCACTTTGGTGACGCCCCCACTTGCCCGCGTAAACGACCGAATAGCGTCAATAAGAATGTTTTCAGTGAGCCCTAGTAGTTTATAGGGCAAAATTGTAGTGGTAGCGCGCGACGGGTGTTGATGTTGTTGAAGTGAAGATTTGACTGCGGCAGGAAAAGTCGTTTTGGTGCGCAACACCCACCCACCAAAAGAAAAGGCCGATAGAAATCAGCCAATCGGAGTCGAGCGCGCCGCCGCATTCTGACGGGGCATAAAGGGCAAACATCACAGCACACCATGAGTAGGCTGTTCAACCCGAAAGATAAGCATGAACTTTTCCTCTCCTCTTCAAACGTTGGCACGACGAAAACATTGTTTGAATTGCGTCGATTCTGCTGCGACGCTTCTTCACTCATTCGCTCGTTCGTCTCGTCTCACCTCCTGAAGATAGCTACATGCAAGACATCTACCATCGAGGTCCTCAATCACACTATCGAAGCACATTTTGTTCTCTTCTCAAAGCCACACTGTAAGTTACGTATGTAGAATAGTATTGACAATTCTGCGAGGAGCGCCTACCATTCCCTACCCACAATATCACAGCAATCCAGAATTCTGCCTCTGGCCGGACAAGGGACGTCTAAACCCTAGTCATCAATGTCACTCATACCTATATCCTATACGATGCTCATCACCGCATAGACATGGACTGAATCCGTACAGAGCTCAGCAGACCAGGTTGGAAATGCAACCCCAACCAAACGCCCCTAAAAAAAACCTTGAAATGGTATACCGGGTGGCCAGACGGCATGTCTATAGGCATGAGCCGGTCAACCAACTTTTTAAAACCGGTAAACTCCATGAGCAATGAATGCCCCATCCGCTACTCATAAAGGCCGCGACACGGATACACCTTCTATAAACGCGCCCGAGAAACACTGAAAAGCATCGCAAAAAAACCCCTTGATAACCGCCCATGCTATACGCCGGAATAATGCTATTATATATGCAGAAGTCTGAAATGCGATGGGGCCAAACACGGGAAGGTAGTGTTGTCATGAAAAGTCTCCGGATGAGATACTGATGGGTTGGGATATCATAACATAAAGAAAGGAAGATGCACCATATGCTTTGGTGGATCTAGACGTAAAAGAAGGCGGCTAGAATGTGCTCCAGTTCCAGTTGCCGCCAAAGCTAGTCGCGAGGCTACCGACACGAGAGGTTTCTGGCCGCTTGGTCTGTGGAGCCTCGATACCGACGGCAGCGGTGCTTCCGGAACCAGAGCTTTCACTATTGGTACGGCTAGAGCGCAGCTGCTCCCATTCACGGTATTGAGTATGGCAGCGGTCGCAAGATCGCTGCCAGTCCCCCTCAGGATGGAAGAGAGCATGCTCGTTGAGGCGTACAACTTTCTGGGAGTGCTGCCAGCAGAAGATGCCGCCGCACTTCCTGCAATGGTGCCGCCGATTGCGCCAGTTGAAGGTTTGTTGACATGATGAAGCACTGCACTCGGTGGCAGAAGTATCTGGCTGGGTCCACAAGTCAGTTTTTGGTTGGCTAAAAACAGCAGGTGCGAGTCGAGTCGAGGCAAGCACCCCCTGGCGCCCACTCGAGGCTGGGCTTGCTAGCTAGCGTGTGTGTGGGGAAACAATGAAAATGAAAATGACATGTAGAACAGGCAGTGCGGTGCAGTGCGGCGCAGTGCGGCAACGGCGCTCAAGCAAACTCTGGTGCATCCGACGCCCTGTTGGTTGACAGGGCGGTAACCGCTGTACCGCTCAAGGAATGGGTGCTGCGTTGAATGCTTCCGAGGCGAAATTTGTTGAGGTTGATCGCTGCGCGCATACTGCGAGCCGCTTGCTAGACTCCGACAAGGGACCAGTGCAATACAACACTAGCCCGACCCACACCGGACAAAGTACGTAACAGTGGAGCGCAAAGAATAAACCAAAGGCACGCGACAGTGACCTTGACGTGGGTAACAACGGGTCACTGAAAAGTTGCAACTGAACCAAGTAAAGAAGAAAGGTTACGCACCTGCCAATGGTTTCTGGTGATGGGCCCGGCGATCGGAGAGAGCGGGCCATCATTGTAGATGTTGTTCATATCCTCGGTCGCAATACGAGGAAGAGGGCCTACATCACTAGCACCCGATGCAAACGGACTCTGGTTGTTCCACCCGTCGACAGGAGTATCGCACTTTGGTGGTGACGGTCGCGTATTCTCTGTCCTTCGAAGGGCGGCGGGGATGTAGAGAGGTGTCTTGAGCGGTCTTAGCAACGCACCGTTTGTCTGATGTGTAGGTGGTTGGAGAACGTTGGAAGAGCGGGGTGATGTCGGCGATGCGTTCATGGGCGTGTTGGTGCCAAAGTTGATGGGAGCATACTGTGCCGACTTTCTGTATGCGTGCTGGTAAGGAGTGGGTTTTGCGGCGATGTTGGCACTGGAAAAATCGGTGGCCATGGTGAGTGAGCAAAAGGGGACAAGGTCGGAGGGATTGCGCGTGCACTCGTAGATGGAACTGAGGCAAGAAGAGGTTGTGAAATAAGCGGATAGGCTTATGAGGAGGCGGTGAACGGTCCCCTAGAATGAGCAGGCGCAGAGGGTAGTGAAGGTGATATTAGGTGTTGGGCAGCCGAGGAAGCAAATTGGATGCGAGGAACAGCAACGGGTACCCAAAGATGAAGAGGCAGGACAGGAGGACCGGGGTCGGCGTGCTCGTACAACGGGGTAAGATTATGTGTATGGAACTCGGGTTGGTTGAAGGCAGTTAATTGGCAGCGTGAGGTCGAGGCGGTGGATGATAAGGAACCGGATAACGGTGCAGATGCAGATGCAGACACAGACACAGCAGAAGCTGGGACCACGCCTTCTGTTCGTTCTGACGTTTACCTGGATGCGAAGAAGTCGATGCGGAGGACGACGGGCATGGTGAGAGGCGGGCGAAGAGGGGACCTGGGGAAGTTATAAGCAAGAGGGCAGCGTGTGGAGTGGAGAAGGAGGATGGGCAGCGGCGATGACGGATTAGGGACGGAGGCACTGGACCAGTGGAGGGTGAATGAATTAAGGGTCGTTCAAGATGGAGGCAGTTAGTTTAGGCGAGCGAAGTTCAAGAGCAACGGCGCCGCCAAATGAATGGTATTGGGCGCAGGCATCCATCCTGGTTCGGCTTCTCATCGGCGGGCCCATGGGCTCAACTTGGCTGTGTGGGTCATCCATCACCCTTCCCACTCACTGCAGATGCCGTGGCAAGCACTGTACGTTACCCTCTACCTACCTATCTACAGTAACTACACATTGTAGTTACCAGTAGGTTTACTCACCATGAATTCCATGCGCACAGCCCGTGGTCATTGTAGCCCTTTAAATACTCCGTACCCATCTTAGATGTCTTCCCCAACTAGGTATGTCTCCATCCATAGTGCCTAGGTATCTGATTGACGTCGGAGATTTTGGACGGGTTAGGTTAGAAGCGGTGGGGAGGGAAAGAAGAGCCCGCCACCGAGTTATCAGTTACCACAGTAGTTACTTACATATTCATGTACTGTAGGTATACTACAACGACGGCAATATGGATGGCAAGTCGGCTATCTCTTGGAAATGATGATGACGATATTATTATTATTAGTTATTATGATTCTGATTATCAACAACATTGAACCGCGCACCTGGAAGGTCTGCCTAACATATGTGACAACCGCGGTCGGCACGCACTAAAAATCATCGTGGTAGGCCGCATCGCCCCTTGTGGGAGTTCTGCTTATCTCTAGCCAATCACAATGCTCCCCCGGTGTAATTAGAATGCGTCGCGCCAAAGTGACGACGAAATGCCATGTCTGCAATATTTCATCAATCTTCAATCTTGTCTATGTAAGTATACTTACCTAGGTACCTATGTAGTTATGTATGTAGTCCAGGCAAGGTGCCGTGGCTGCTGCTGCTGCTGCTGCTGCTGCTGCTGCTCCATTCTCAGATGCCCTCGGCCAAGGGAAGGAAGACGCATGAAGAAGGGCTAGAACCGGTGGGGGAGACTGCCATGGCATGGCGGCACTTTGGAGAGTGCTTCAACTTCAGCAGTGGAGCCCAAGCTAATGTATGTACCTAGTTAGTTACGTACGTACTGTACGTGTTTGTAATCAATATGCCTGTTACTTTACATCCATCATCAGCCGACAGCGGCACGTGAAGTGTGGCGTCGGCTAGTGTGGCAGTGCCTCGGCATTTGCCTAGAACATGTAGCCACTCCCTCCAACTTGCCAAGCCTTCACTGGCTCCACTCTACACCCATCTCCAGCCCTATACGGTGCGGGGAAACCCAGAACTAATTTCCATTGTTGACCTAGTCTCGTGCTGTAACCATGTATCATATCTTGTCTTGTACTGTACTGTACTGCGTCCGACTCCCACCATCTAGTCATTCACTCATACCCCCATTGTTCTGCCAGTAATCCAATGTGAACCCATCGTCTTGACTCTGGACTGCCGTCCTCCTTTTACGTGCTCGACCATCATGACTCTCCTCCCCCAGGTCGTTTCGCCCAAAGCCGCCTCGCTGCCACCGCTTCCAGATGAAGACCCTCTCACATATGCGCAGTGGAAAACCCTCCTTGCCATTGCAGATGCCATCATCCCCGCCATTGAGCCCTTTGCCACTGCAAACCCAAAGACTCACCTCCCAGTCAAAGACAACGACTACTCGATTGCCCTTAGTACTATCAAAGCCCTCACTCCTGACGGCCATGGCGAATCTGCTGCCCGCGCCTATCTCGGCGACAGCGCCGTCTCCAATCCTTTGTTCAAGGAAGAACTCCGTAGGATTTTTACCTACTATCTTCCACTTGCCCCCAAGAGACAGTTGCTGTTGGTGCTAAACATACTCGACACCCGCGCTGGAAGTCTATTGTTTACCGGGTGTGCAACTCCCATTAGCCATCAGCCAATTCCTATCCGTGAAGCCATCTTGCGACGGTGGGCAACTGCCAGGCTCCCCTTGCTTCGTCAGCTCTTCACCTCTATGTCTATGTTGGCTAAGCAAACCTGGATCAAAACCACTCCTACCCTAGGCCCTGTGCTGGGCGTTCCGCGTGTCCCCGTGGGCATGGTACCTGGAAAAGGGTTCGACTACGAGTTCGTTCAATTCCCTCCTGATACTAAGCCCGAAATCATCGAAACAGATGTCGTTGTGGTAGGAAGTGGATGTGGAGGTGGTGTCTCCGCCAAAAATCTAGCGGAAGCAGGCTACCGCGTCATCGTAACTGAAAAAGGATATCATTGGACCCCTGATCATTATCCCATGAGTGACCAGCATGGTTGGAACAATCTCTTCATGGACGGTGCATTCATGCAATCAGACGACAGTACCTGTACTATTATAGCCGGTCAGGTATGGGGTGGTGGCGGTACTGTGAATTGGTCCGCATCCCTTCAAACTCAGAGTTTCGTTCGTTCAGAATGGGCGTCTTCCGGTTTGCCTTTTTTCACGTCCGCCGAGTATCAAAACTCTCTCGACCGTATATGTGCCCGCATGGGGGTTTCAGCTGATCACCTGGAACAAAACAAGACCAACCAAATTCTTCTTGAGGGTGCTCGTCGGCTGGGATACGCCCACAAAGCTGTGCCTCAGAATACAGGTGGCAGCCGTCACAACTGTGGGCATTGTACTCTTGGTTGCGGGGCGGTTGAGAAGCAAGGTCCCGTCGTAACATTTCTTGCCGATGCTGCACGTGCAAGCGCGCAATTCATCGAGGGATTTGACGCCGAGAAGGTTCTCTTCGAGACAAAAAAGGGTGAAAAAGTCGCCACGGGTGTTCAAGGGATGTGGACTTCTCGCGACCAGCACGGTGGCATCGTGGGCTCACAGCGTACACGCCGCAGACTCATCATTAAAGCCAAACGCGTTATTATTTCTGCAGGCACTATGCAATCTCCTCTCCTCCTTCTACGTTCTGGGCTGAGAAACTACCATATTGGTCGGAACCTTCACATACACCCCGTGTCCGTTCTGGGTGCCATCCACCCCCAGGATATCAATCCCTGGGATGGTGCCATTCTAACATCCGTAGTTAGTGAATATGAGAATCTCGATGGCAAAGGCCATGGCGTCAAGCTTGAAGCGACGAATATGCTACCCTCATCCTGGTTGATCTGGCTCAACTGGAAAAACGGTCTTGATTACAAGCTGAACGCCGCACGCATGAAGAATATGACAGGGTACATTTCACTTGTACGTTGAACTCCAGGTACAGAGTCGTTTGTTATCGAGAGACCACGTGGTGTGGCGTATTGAGACACTGATGATGTACTGTAACCACTCCTGGTTGCATTTAACTAACTTTGTACCCGCGATATAGGCTCGCGACCGTGACACCGGTCGCATTTACCCAGATCCACATGACGGGCGTGTGCGATTCTCTTATACAGTTTCCGATTTCGACAAAAAGCATATCACTGAGGGACTAATCGCCCTCGCAAAGATTCAGTACGTCCAGGGCGCAACCGAAATTTTCACCATCATCCCCGGCGTACCAACCTTCGTTCGCGATCCCACGGCATCTGTCTCGTCGGGCATCAATGACGCGAAGTTTCAGGCCTGGCTCGACCAAATTCGCAATACGGCGTTCCCTTCTCCAGGCAGCATCTTCGTGTCGGCGCACCAGATGGGATCGAATCGTATGAGTGCGAGGGAAAGGGATGGTGTCGTGGACCCACAGGGTCGTGTTTGGGGTACGAAAGGCTTGTATGTGGCGGATGCCAGTGTATTCCCTTCGGCGAGCGGCGTCAATCCCATGGTAACGAATATGGCAATTTCAGATTGGATTTCCCGGGGAGTGGCGAACGGCCTCAAGGACAGCCCGAGGTTGTGAAGGTGCTGGAACTACTTGTATTCTAGGCACTTTCTAGCCTACATATATGCCTTCCTGACGAGTATGTATGTAGTCAGTTCATGAGGCTACTTGACGTTAGTTTATTTCCACGGCCATCCTATATTCTCTTAAACTTCCTTGGCTTATTTATGCTCTACAAAGCAAGCATATCATCATGGTACGCAGGGTCAATGAAAAAACCCCGTGTCACCTATATTATCGTTCGGGTTTGCTTGCTTATACCGTCAGCTAGACTCCATATAAGAAAATTTTGAGGGGACAAAACAGAAAAAGACTTCACGGCAATCTCGTTAGAAATTGTAGAGAGAAAATTAAGCTGCTTGCTAGCCGAACCAGTATTCTAAGACATGCGATGTTGTAGAGAAAGTAACAAAGGCTTTTAAAAAAGATGAAGAGAAAGAATGACGTAGGTGAATCGATATAGAAGTAACAGCCACATGCCCAAATTCAAAAGTGGCGAGCATATTATCGTAGGGGCTTGTGATAAATGCATGCGTTGGAACCCCTCCCGTACAAACAGTATTCGGAAGCCACATAGAAGGCTTCGAGCTAGAGGGCAGCTTTGGAAAAGAGAGAAGTAAATGATTCTTAGAAATGCAGTCAAAAAGCGAACTGTGGAAAGTGGGTGATGGCGTGTAGATGAAAAGTCTAGGTCAACTACAACCTCCCGTTATCGATCTGGAGTCGCCTCCACATGCCTATATGCTCAATACCCTCCTCAATCCAATGCGGTTCTTTGGATATCTCTACCTCGCCTTTGTCATTGTATAGTTCCTCGGAGAATCCGTACTTCTCCCAGAGGTGCTTTATATTGGCCTGTGCATGAATCATGACTAAACCATTCCAGGATGCAACTTCGTCAGCAGATATACCCAGCAGGTTTGCCTTCTCTGCGGTAGTGGGTGAAGGCGGTTCATAGATAGATTCAGGGTGCTTAGCCGCGTACTCTATTGCAGTGTTGATGAGGAGTTTGGCAAGACCGAGCTTCCGGTACGGTGAAAGGACAGCTAGTCGTCCAAGTTTCACATAAGGCTCAGATGGATGCTTTTGTTGAGATAAAGGTTGGCCTTCCAGCGCACGTGGGGGGTCGGCATCCATATGTTTGTCACACTCGGTATTGTTTGCATATTTGTTAGGCGCATGCGGAGGCGGTATCATTCGAATCGTACCGACGGGAAGACGCAGTCCCGAAGCTGATGGACGGCGAGTGTCATCGAAACTAATAGCCGGTGTCTCGGAACGTAAGTCGTTGAGTGGGGGGTTCGTAGTGGATGCGACTGATGCGTACACAACCCAGTGCCAGCTGCGGGGATCATCTTCGTCGAATTCAGCTTCAAGAGGAACACCCTGCTCGCCAAAAACTTCCTCTCTCACCGACATAGCATCGTGAAACACCTGTGGGATGTCGATGTTTTGTTCATTATGGGAACGTGTGTTGTCGTAGTGGGAAAGATCCTGCTTCGGGGGAGGGAGCATGGACAGAAACTCGGTTCCCTCTTGTCCCTTGATGTCGAAGCCAGCCATCATGTGAAGGCGGGTGTGTAGTGTGTAGTGTCGATATCGATTAGAGAGAACTATGTCGTGTGATATTGTGTGCTGTGGTGTCGGACGACTATCGTGATGTCGGTGGTGGTGGTTATTCTTGCGTGATGGAGATCAACGCTTCGTCATAAAGAGCAGAACGTTGCAGAACAGCACTGTCTTATTTCGGCCTGCGGACTTTACGAATACGCGCCTCATAAGAAATTGACGAGGGACGGGAGGCCATGTACTTGTAATCGTGGTTTGCGACACCAACGTTGATTGCTGTCGCAAGACGGCTAAAAACGGTCTATATCTTGTAGTGCTGTAAGCACGGGCCGCAAATTATGACGTAGTTTTACTGAGGTACCCTAGCACGTATGTACACAACATTAGTTATCTTACAGTTTACAGTTCAAGTTACTCAAGGACCTAGTACAACTAAGTTATTCACCTGATGAACCGTCCCAATTGTTGCGGAAATATGATTGGTCACATTTGTGTACACATGTATACATATGTAAGCGGTTCAAAGTTTTAATTGACTCGATCATATAATTAACCATTCGTACACAATACCTAGGTAGTGCTTCGGCATTTTTTTTCCCCCGAAAGAATGCATGCAAGGAGAATTGCGATAGAAACAGTCATGGATGTCTAGATTAGCTTGTATTTGTCGAGCTGCACTCTTTTTGCTTCCACCTATGAACAGACCTTAAATATTGACCGTTGAAGTTCTGCAACCCTAAGAGATTTACTATTTACGTGCTCCTGGCTTAATGTTCCTCCAGGTGCTCGTGAGGAAATTTCGGGATGCTTGCTATTCTATGAGAAGAAACTGGAGAGGATGACTTAGAACCATTTCTTAGGGGACTCTTTCACACATGCGTACCACTCTTTTGTGATGCATGATTATGTCCATCCTCTGTGCTCACTCAACTGGAGCAAAAAGTAATAGGTGTGAGTGAACGTATAGAGTCTCGCTCGGTAGTACACATGTGCACCCAAGTGCTGTTAAACCAGCCGTTTCCTCTAACAACACACGAACCTATGACATATAAGAATGTATCATTCCAGAGTATTGTTGCTCTTGGTATTAATGCTACAACACGGTTCTATAGTGTCTTGTGGCGACGTCCTTGTTGAATCTAGATCACATCAATTTCGAAGTCATTGTTTGATGAGGCAATCTGGTTCAGACCACTATGACTTGATCGCTGTGAATGATCATTCAATAACTGTTGGTAAACGCTTCTGGGATACTGGGAAGAGTTCACGGGGCTCCAATAGATGTGCAAATCGCAAAAGATTGATTCACGCGTGAAATGAAGCTTACCTGCTTAGGGTCAAATTCCATATCCTAGTTGAATATAAATAAAGTTGAGCTGCCTTAAAAACTGCGATTTGTAAGACGTATGTTTTGGTAACGTTCGCACATTGAGTGACTGGTATTGATCGGGTTATTATATATTTTGATTTATATAACAGCTGATTTGTGGTGATGGTTACGATTTGAGCAAATTCCATGTAGTGTACGAGACTAATAAAAAGTGTTTTCTTCTTCGCAATAATAGGCTAGAGGTAGTAGTGGATATTTCTCACTGTTCACAGCCGAAGCTTTGTCGGGTTGTTGAGAAGGATTGAACTTGTTGTGACCAGGTTCGAAGTATAGCTCTCTGTTGAAAAAGAAAAGCAAAAATGAGATCGAGGACTGCAAGCAAGCAAACCTCCATGATATGCGGTGATGAGTGCATCAATTGATATCAATACTAGAATGCACAGCCTCTGAAGTCTTCCAGGCATCCAGGAATCGTAGCCACCACGGACTGCGCGGCGCGTAAAGCGAAGAGACAGAGTGGGATTGGAAAGAGAAGGTTTAAAGTTTGAGGTCTTCACATGAGTATGACATGTGGGTCTTCACTCTAACATCGTTCGAGATGGGTTAGGCTGATGTTCTTTCACTTACAAAGCAACCGAAGACCAAGCTTCCACTCCCAGTGCACGGCAGGCTATGGCGCAGTAGTGCATGGCTCCGCACAGTGTCAAGTTAGATATAAAAGCCCTATGATCGTCGAGGTACCTATAGAGCGTTGGTAGGTCATTGGGCAACGGTCTGGACCTCGAGCGCATTGCAGCCTGGATCGAAAGGCAGCGTATCAAGTAAGGCTGAATTCATTTCAATTTCGTTCGATAGGCACACAAGAAAAAACCCCAGACACTGCATCGGGCGAAGCGGTCGAGTTCTGTAGTCGTCGCAGTGAACGAAGGCAGCCTGAGACGAAGAGTGACTAACATTTTCAAGACTAATGAGATTAGTGAGGTCGTATTTAGTAAGTACATACTTACGCTAGTCCTCGATTGGACATCTAATATTATGTAATCAAATTGCCAAGACGCACAAACCGCGTCCAAAATCCTCACAGCATCAATCTTTCGACTTCGCTAGAGAAAGCCCTTTCGACAACACCACCGACGAGCATCGACAAGCCGCCATCATGTGTGAGTATCCCAGCCGCGTTTTTCCCCTTCACTACGATGCACATACTGCGATGTTCTTGTACCGGTTGTCCCCCGCCACAGCATATCTCTACCTTTGGTGTCATATATTTCATTGGCTGCACACAGACTTGGAAACTGACAATATCGCAGCTCTCGTCTCCGGAGAGAAGTCAAAGTACGTATTCAGACTGGATTTACGAACGCTTGTCATACCCCCATTCATACGCACAACCCTATCCGTCCTCGAGCCCGTCCCAGTCGAAGCGTGTTGGACATGATCTACCGGATAGCAGTTTTGAGATTCTCAGATAAACGGTTTTGAGTCGGAAGGATACCATCCACTTACTGTGCATGGCGCGTGGCGCGTGGTACACTTGTTAGGAATTGGTCCTCCAAAAAAAGTCGCAGAACTGCTATCCGGAAATGATCCAAGGCTCGGAACAGCGACTACCACACTATATTCCGTGCTCTGACATTTGGGATTATAATACACATTTCTGGTTCGTGGGTACAACCTGCTGACTCGAGAATAGCTTCCAGTACATCATCCGTTTGTTGAACACGAACGTCGATGGAAAGCAAAAGGTCATGTATGCCATGACCAAGATCAAGGGTGTCGGCCGCCGCTACTCCAACTTGGTCTGCAAGAAGGCCGATGTGGATCTGAGCAAGCGCGCAGGTGACCTCACCTCTGAGGAGCTTGAACGCATTGTCACCATTCTCCAGAAACCCCTCGAGTGTATGGCGCCGCCCTACTGCATCCTTTGCGAACTGGACTAATTCGTCTATAGACAAGATCCCCACTTGGTTCCTCAACAGGCAGCGTGACATTGTCGATGGCAAGAACTCTCAAATCCTTGCAAACGGTGTCGACAGCAAGCTCCGTGAAGATCTTGAGCGCCTGAAGAAGATCCGTGCTCACCGTGGTCTTCGACACTACTGGGGTCTCCGTGTACGTGGCCAGCACTCCAAGACGACTGGCCGCCGTGGTCGCACCGTTGGTGTGTCCAAGAAGAAGGGATAAAGAATTTCGCTTTGGCTGGGCAGCTGTGGCTTCTATGGTGTGGGGTATGACTTCTACGGAGTTATTAAAGGGCATTCATTGGCTTTCACGCTTATGCTTCATGGGGCTCTTTCCACGATTTGGGACGACATGAAGAGGTGTAGCAAAGGTTAGGCAACAGAGCCTGTACCAAAAAATCACAATCCGATCCAATCTTCCATACCTGCCGCTTCAGTGATGATTGCCTATGTAACTGGGGCTCGTGAGTGAATCACGCAATTTGAAATACTAACTGCAGCCCCTGTCATGCCATAGCATGGATCAGTCTATCCATTTGTTTCGGTACAACACAAATGCAGCCGCCAGCGATAGCCTAGGCGGATACAAGCCATGCACGGTACTGCGATTGGCGAATTGCACTCTCGCATGCATATGCGGTCGATACACGTCACACCCCTGCCCGTCCGGTCTTAGTTCAGAGAGAGAACAACTCAGATTGTGAAGGTCTTCTGACCGTACGCAATGTATTAAGGGATGAGAGTATTGCATAACCTTCATCATTACTTGTGTGTCGAAAGAATGATAGCAGCGGCGTGGCCGCAGCACGGCGGCCCTCTAAATGTCTGAAGCCGACGTATCTTGACCATATAGATAGCTTATACTGTGAGGTCTTTTGTACAACTTTACCACTTACTTCCACTCGGCAGCCATTGTTTTTCCTCTCGGAAGCCAGTCATGTTCAACCCCCTTCCCCGCGTCCTGTACGATGGATCATAAACGGGTCTCACTGCATAGCGGCCCTCTCCTCCACCTACCCCTCCTGGTCTTGTACCACCACGAATCCGTGGCATGGCTGCAGTTTTCATTTGCACTCGTCATGCAGGACCAGCGCAAGGGCAGTTGTTGTGCATCATATAAGGAAACTATGTCTCTGCCAGTTTGTCGTTGAGTCGGTCTAGTCGGCTAGGCCGCCTTTTCTCCCTTCTTGTCCTATTTTCTTTTCTCGCTGGTGTTGCTTCCGCCGTCACACCGCATATAGATCTTCACCTGCCGTGTACAACAAACCCCAAATTCTTTCCCGTCCTTGTTGACTCGAGACACTCTGACAGGCCGGCCCGGTAGCAGTCAAGATCCGTCGCCCTCCCTCCCCCCACCATTCATAAGACATGGCGGCTGCCAGTCTCCCACCACCTCCACGAACACCCTCGCCCAAGATCCGGATCCATCGCTCCCAATCATTCGATTCCCCGACCTCGAGGATATCTATCACGCCCATCGAAGACAGCCCGTTCTCCAAATCTACAGGCTCTATCGTCAATTTTTTGCCAAAGTATGATGCGTTGCAAGCTGCCGAGCACGCTATAAGAGATAGAACCCAAGTGACGCTGCGAACCAAACTCAGTGAAGATTCGTTCATGTCCGACGCGACATCAAGCGCTGATTCTTCTGCTTCATGTTCGCCAACGGAAGAAGGACGTACAGGGGAAAATCAGTACAATCTCTTTTCCACCGGATCACCGGCCTTTCCCTCGACGTGCTCGTCTCCACAGATCGAATCCATGCGACAAGCTTCTCGATTACGCTCACCAAGCATCAGTGCTCCCAGTATCAAAACAATGCCTCCTCGCAAATCATCACCGTCCTCTGGAGTTTTCACTACCGCGCTTTCCATGTATCAAGATACCAGCGTTCCCATGTACGATCCTTGGCTTGTACGAGTCGTCTTAGATCTATATGATATCCGCGGTTTCGAGTGGACGGTCATCGCGGAAACGGTGATGAGAATGTGGGGTTTTCACACCTGCAGTTCAGAGGTCTTGGGAATCTTGAGTGGAAACGGGAGAGTGGGGAGGCGATGGTGGGATTAAGATTTGTGCGAGTCATTCGAGCCAGACCAGACCGAATAATCATTCTGATCAGAGTTGGAGGGTGAAGAAATGGACATGCAAACTGGCTTCAAGCTCGTGGTGGAGTGATATCTGCCCGAAGCAGCTCGTTTTCAACCAATGCCAAGAGGCACTGCCAGAGCCTCGATACGCTGATCAGTATCACACGCACCCTTTTAATCCCGATTCGATCTGACACCAAATCTTTCCTGATGTTATTGCCACTATTGTCACTATTGATTCCTTTCAGCCTCGAGCTTTCTTGTCATTGTCTCGTTTCATCTTCGTATTTTGCTTTCTTATCACAAATTTTTCTAGGTATCGCGCGATTTTCCTGTTTTTTTTTGTCTGGCATTTTCCGATGCGTATGATTTGCATTTTTGTGAACGATCTTACACGACATAACGAATAGCATACTTGATCATGGAAAAGGCGCAGCAAAGGAGTTGCTGCACCCTAATGATTTATGAAATGAAACACCTCTTTCCCATGGATAGATACCGACGACGATCACGCTGAATACTTTGATACACTCTGCCGTCCCAAAAGGGCAAGTCAGTGTTAAAGCAAATTCGATAGATTGAATGATTGAGTTACACGCAAATCTCATGAGGTAGTATGGAAAACATGTGGGTTTCCGAACTCGACGGCAGATTTGCAACTTCCTGCAGCTTAGAGCTTAGCTACACATGTCAGGCTATGAGTGGTTGGCAACCAGTCCCCCAGAACTCGCCAACTGCGCATCCTACACGGCATCTACTGGCGACGGGGCATAGGGAAGGATGTCGTGGTACCAGTCAAACTGAACTAGTACGACAAGTGTCGGCACAGGAGGGCACAATGGATGGCAAATGCAAGGTAATGGCAGAAAAATGTTAGGTAGGATAGACAGACGTGATTGGAGCTATACTCTAGATTTCATTCAATACGTGTGTGACTAGGATGCTTTGTTGTGGGTTCTGCTGCTAGCCCTTTGCACTGATCGCAAGGCATGTCTAAATCGGACTGCAGCAATTTAGGAATAATCCTGGGTGAAGTCTGCCGTGCTGGAGTTCTGGTACTAACAAAGCACATGCTGTCACCCACGAAATCGCGGGCTCATAAAGAGTATTGCGGGTAGCGCGGACTTGTGAAGGACATAGGGTCGCTACTGAGCATGAACAAGTCGGACTCACCAGGTGGTGCGCATACATGAGATCCTTGAGGTCTTTCAACTCGTAAAGGATCTGATTACCATTTCATCGATGGTGGAAAAGTGGTCAGCCATAATGTTGGTCGCATGCTCCCTCATACATCGGCACCAACAGCCATGTCCAAGACTTCGACGTTCCCACGACCTTTTGTTTGACTTTCAATGAATTCATTGAGCATCTTGAACGTTCCTGGCTCAACAAGCCCCACTGCCTCCCACTCTGACCCCTCGATCTCTTGGCTCTGAACAGTCTCGATGAAACCTAGCAAAGTCTCCTTGACGTTGCCGGGGCCCTTGTCCGTACCGTTTGTATCCTCGGCTTGTGAGGGTTTGGGCGGTGATTTGACGGTTTGTTTCAAGACAGAGGTTGGGCATGTGATTCGGAGCTTCATCTGCATTCTTGCCACGGGTATAGGCTGATGTGCGATGAGAGCTTTCATGGCAAAAAGAGCCTGCGTCTTCGCATCCTTGCCGGGTCTTACGCCGGCCCACCTGGGCAGGTCCTTTGGCTTGTCGGCATCGGTTGCAGTATCGGCGGGATTCGGCTTGTGTTGCGGTTGTGCGGCTGCTTGAGAACTCAACTGGTTCAATGCCTTTTCGATCATACCTGCCGTGTATACTCGTTTTGTCTTGGGGTCGACGAGCTTGGAGGCGACGATGTCGATGACTTCGTTTTTGGTGCGCTCCAGCTCTGCGCCACGCTCCTTTTCGCCCGTTTGGATCTCACCATTTTCTAGTATATCCCGAATAATGTCATCACGTTGTTTCCCTGGCCATATTTTTTCCAGGTCGGCCTTGGAGGCAGTCTGGCCCTTGTTAACGTTTACGAAAACATTGTGAATCTGAAGGATGTTGTCGAGTTCGGTATCGATTTTGTTCCGGTAATCGAGGATCTTGTTCTTGTAGCAGGGTACTTCGAAGCGTTTTTTGCCTAATTTGATTAGTATACTACTACTTCATCAGATTTGAGGTAAAGCGGACGCCTCACCTTTTTTTATTCGCACCATGGCAAGGTTGGTGAGTTTGATCTGGTTGGAGGGTTGGTTGATGCCGACGGGCATGTTGGCTGTTTGTCAAAATGACTTTGATGGTTGTGCGTAGCAGTAGTCTCGTCGAGATGGCTTCCCTTTTCTGGGTCACGGCTGAAGGTCTGTCTGTTGCACGTCTGGAGAATTGGTCGCAGCGTAAAATCGCAAAGTTGAGCCTATAAAGTTTTGGCGGGGAAGCCCACTCAGGATGATTCATACAACCAACCTGCTCGGTTTGGCGCTAGACTTATCGCGGACGGTATCTTACTGGTCCGCAGACGTATATTAGGTCAGCGTGCCACTCCATGTATCCAATAAGGGGCATCAATATTGTGAAATACTTACACTAGCATTAGGGAATATCCCGTTTTCTAAATCATATCATATTTCCTTTTTCCTTTTCTTCGTAGAGAAAATAAAATAGCCGTCAATAAAGATAACTCATCAGGAGGACGCGTCGCTTGACCTGTTCCGGCCGTGCGCGCTTGAAACGCCTCGTGATGCACGATGATCCCCAGCCGATAAGGTCCAGCCCCACGTCATGTCATTCGTTGCCTAGCTAGGTAGATAGCTCCCCCAGCCCCCATCCCATCTGCCCATCACTTGGTCAGCTTCTCACATCCTCGATTCCATTCCCTTCGTATCTGTCTCTGTCTCTTTCTCAATCGTCCATCCTCTTCTCATCACCCGCTCTACCCGTGCTGCCTTTCTTTGACCCCATAGCATCAACTCAACAAAGCCGCCTGCCTACTTGTGGTCCGGAAGCTCTCGCCCTTGTCTCCCATTATGAAGGTCGCTACCTCCGCCCTCCTGGTTGGAGCCGCCACGGCCGCTGTTGCTCCCCAGCAGCAAGTCTTTAAACTGCCCGAACAACTCCAGGAAATCACAAACTCAGAAGCTTGGACCAAGCCGCTCCACAACCTCGAGGAATCCCTCAAGTCTCTCTCTGGCGAGGCCCGTCGGATCTGGGATGAGGTAGCACTCATGTTCCCAGAGTCATTTGACAAAGCATCCTTCTTTTCCTCACCAAAGCCCCACACACGTAGACCTGACCACGAGTGGGACCACGTGGTCAAGGGCGCCGATATACAGAGTGTCTGGGTGGAAAACGCACGGGGTGAACAGGAACGCGAGATAGATGGCAAGCTCGAGAATTACAATTTGAGGGTCAAGGCGGTCGACCCGAGCTCTCTGGGCATTGACAAGGTCAAACAGTATAGCGGCTACCTCGATGATGAAGACGAGGATAAGCATTTGTTTTATTGTGAGTACCTATTTGACTGTCCATCTCGCCACACAAGCTGACTCGCTCTAAGGGTTCTTCGAATCTCGCAACGATCCCGAGAACGATCCCGTGGTACTTTGGCTTAATGGCGGTCCAGGCTGCTCATCATTGACGGGGTTGTTTATGGAACTTGGCCCTGCTTCCATCACCAAGGATGGCAAGGTCAAATACAATGACTTTTCCTGGAACTCGAATGCTTCGGTCATTTTCATCGACCAGCCCGTGAATGTTGGCTATTCGTACAGTAGTGGATCAGTCAGCAACACGGTGGCTGCAGGCAAAGATATTTATGCCCTGCTCACTCTTTTCTTCAAGCAGTTCCCTGAATACTCCAAGCAGAGCTTTCACATTTCTGGGGAATCCTACGCTGGTCACTACATCCCGGTCTTCGCCTCCGAGATTCTGTCCCACAAGAAGCGCAATATCAACCTTCAGTCGGTTCTTATTGGTAACGGCCTAACTGATGGTCTTACTCAATACGAATACTACCGTCCCATGGCCTGTGGCGAGGGTGGCTGGCCTGCCGTCCTTGACGAGAGCTCATGTGCCTCCATGGACAATGCCTACCCACGCTGCGCTAGTCTTATCGAAAATTGCTACAACTCGGAATCCGTCTGGTCCTGTGTACCAGCGTCCATTTACTGCAACAATGCCATGATTGGCCCGTACCAGCGCACCGGCCAAAATGTCTATGATGTCCGTCGTCCTTGCGGTGACAACCAACTCTGCTATGACGAGCTTGATTGGATCAGCTCTTATCTCAATAAGAAGGAGGTCATGAAGGCTGTCGGTGCTGAAGTCAATTCCTATGACAGCTGCAATTTTGACATCAACCGCAACTTCTTGCTCCAGGGTGATTGGATGAAGCCCTACCACCGCGTTGTCCCCGGTATTCTCGAGCAGATCCCCGTGCTTATTTATGCAGGCGACGCTGACTACATCTGCAACTGGCTTGGCAACAAGGCTTGGACGGAAGCACTTGAGTGGCCCGGCCAGAAGGCGTATGCCAAAGCTCAGATGAAGGATCTCCTGCTTGGTGGTGATGGCAAGAAGATTGGTGAGGTCAAGTCGAGCGGTAACTTCACTTTCTTGAAGCTACACGCCGGCGGCCATATGGTGCCATACGATCAGCCTGAAGCGTCAGCCGATATGCTCAACAGGTGGTTGGCTGGCGAATTTTGGGCATAGATGAATGTATCAATTTTGGCTGGCGATCAGTTGTTTTTGACAGAAAGGAACCAGATTGCCGTTATTGGATTGGTTGCTATATCCAGAGTGTAGTTGCTGTTAGAAATGCTTCCAGTAAAGTGTATGATACCAACACCAGCTTCAACGTTGTTAGCACGTATGAAATCATAATATCGTGCAATGTTGACTATGATCAGTCTTTTCGTTTTCAGTTTCTACATACGTACTAGGTAGTCTTACTACGATAATTTCATAGATATCTCCCAGGTTTGCCTCTATCACCTTTTAGTACAGTGCCATGTTGACAAGGCTGGGCTGATGAAACAGATAGTACTAAGTTATGAGTCGTCTGCCTGGACGTAGGATATGCAAATATTGATTGGCCAAGTAAAGCGTGAAAGCCTTGGTGAACTCTACATTGATACGTACATAAATACGTATGAAACCAACAACACGCTTGCAAACCACAACAGCAGCAATTTTTTGAATTTCACGACCTACCCCTCGGGCAACCCATGCACTCGTTATAAGTCTCCAAAGGCACACCCGATTTTGAAGTTGGCGATCCAAGCTCAGCCTTTATCTCGGCTCCACCTATCTCAATAAGAGGCACCCTGCTCGCATAAATTCGGATCGCTTGTTGCTCCTTATGGTCATCTACTTCAACTATCTGACCCTCGGTTGAAAGTTCTGGAAAATCTTGCTTCTCTGGGGCTCCTTCACCTTGTCTCCGGCGGCGGTAGAGCACAAATGCTAGTACCCCCAGAGATAGTGTGACAAAGGGGACGACTACCCCTACTGCAATGGCAATCACGGGAGCCTCCTTTTTATTATGTCTTTGCGTATCATTTGATGCTGTTGTTCGTGGTGGCGATGGTGGTGGAGTCATGGAGGGTGTTGCGGGTCCTGGTGCAGGCGACGCAAATGGCAGAGAAGATGTGGGCGTGAAAACTGAAGACATAGGAGGCACCGTAGAGATCGGCACTTCGTGTGACAATCTTGCTGATTCCGGTGAGCTTGATATTGAAATTTACTATTGTTCATACTGACAGGTTGATAGCGAGCTCTTCCTCGTGGACAGCTGGCAGTACTGTCCAAAAACCTCAACCGCGCTTGCATTTTGACCATTTCCTGGCTCGTCCAAACACGCATCGACAACACGGGTGTTAATCTCATGTGCAAAATGCGAGCTGCTACTGATGCAGAAACAATCGAACGAGGTCGTCACGGAACCGTCTCCGCATCCATACACCATGTTCCGCACAATCTGGCTGAGCGCCCCTTCGGCGCATTCTGAAAGTGCAGAATACGCTGGGACCTGATTTATAAAGATGGGCGTTGGGCCGGATGCATCTACCCAGTTTGTGAGGCTAATGGAGCTTAAAAGCATACATGCAAACTTGTAGCCACACAAACGCAGCATTGTAATGTCGTATGCGACGTTGATAAAAACGTATTAGGTGATTATGAGAATTTTAGAAGATACGAGGTCGAGGGAAGGAATCAGAAGTGTGCAAGGTTCAGGAATCACGTCTTAATAACTTCAACATCTGCAGGTATCTGGGACCCCAAATCCCTTGCATTTGCCGGCCTGCAGCTTTGGGTACCAGGGTCGTGAACCAACGTTAGCCAGAATGGCTAGATGCACTTTGTATGAGGAGGACATGTACTGTTCGCAAGGGTTAAGTACGAGATGCAACTGGGGTGCACAAGGCTGAAGCACGGAGAGTCGTTGCCTCGCAGCACGTTGCCCAAATGGGAGGCGTCGAACGGTACTTCATTGGATGGCAATTATGCGAGGGCTAAGGCGGCTGATTTTGTCTTTCGTGTAGGATTTTGGCGAGATTACGGTGTACAGTGTAGGAGTAGGATGGACATTCTGGCAGCGGAGTAGCTGAACATATGAGGGATCAATCAATATTTGCAACGGCCTCATACGAGAGGTTGTTGATTAGGGGAAAGAATCGTCGATTACTCATGGAAGCGGCAGGTGGCCTGGTCAATATTGCGGCATGGGTGACTAGGAAAATTGGAGAGGACCGATGCGGTACGTATTTATAAAACAAACAAACGTCTACATAGTTATGTACCTAGCACTCCTAGGTACTTAGGTACTGTACCTCCTTAGGTAGCTACCGTCGGCTTTTGCATTTTTCCGAAAGCGATGTGTTAGCGCCTTGGCATACAGCTACTCGTGATACACTTGGACCTAATGCTATTCTTCATCGGAACCAGAGTAAGTACGTCCTCCTCACGTCGGACGTCCAATTCTCTGCTATGAGGTCTCCTTATACCTGCAGTCGGTGTCTCACCGCGTTGAAAGCATCACGGTCTCAATTGCGCCCTTCACCATCTCTCCGTAGCTCTCCACACCATCCCTTTACCCATCGAAATCATTCGACAGTTTCCGCAGCATCGTCCAAACTATCCCTCCCACGCCGGGGCATTGCGACGACACCGAGTCTCAAGTTCGAGCAGGCCTTTGAACCGTATGAATACGTTGACCCCGAAGGTGTCAAGCGAAAGCTTGTTCTCACTGAAGACAACCTCTTCCATTCTTTTACGCATTCGCCCATACCAGAAATCCGAAAGCGGGCTGCATTCATGAGACAGCATGCCTATTGCCCACACCCCGACCACAAGGCTACACGTGTGCCTCACAACTCAGCCGATCTTGAGGGCCGAAAGTCGAGTGACTCTGGTACCACTCCCGCCCACGTTGACTTCGAGTGTCCGGACTGCGGAGTGCCGGTCTACTGTTGCGAAGACCATTGGGCAGATGACTATGAGGCGCACCTGGAGGTTTGCGATGTCATGAGGCAGGCCAACGAGGACGATCACGACTTGAGAAGTGGACGCTTTTTCAAGGAGTTTCAATTCGCAGAACCACAAATCGAGGAGATTTTGACAAACATGACCAGTTGGGATACCTATTTATATACTCGCGATTTTGATGCGCTCAAT
Source organism: Periconia sp. R9002 (assembly GCA_023627715.1). NCBI lineage: Eukaryota > Fungi > Ascomycota > Dothideomycetes > Pleosporales > Periconiaceae > Periconia > Periconia sp. R9002. The sequence continues at coordinate 33,523 of JAMAHW010000013.1, read as the reverse complement.
AAAGACCGGGAGATGAGACAAGCAACTAAACTATTAACTTACCCGATGACGATTGCAAGTGTCATCAACGAAATGAGCCCATACAATATTCGCAAAAACGGGCGTATGACACCTGAGGGGCTGAAGAGTTTTAGTGGTATGGTTGACCTCCTTCATTTCATTGTTAATTCGGGCCCTACTCTGACTAACATTTCTTTAGCTCTACGCCACTCTCTCCATCCTCCCCGACTTGGCGGAGGAGATTCTTGGAAAAATGCTCGAATCGCACCGCCGTCCGTGCGACTCTTTATCCTCGGCGCGCGTGCAGAATCGTCGCTTCCGAGAGATACTTGGATGCAACTAGCGTACCTCTTCCACCGCGTTCAATTCTCCTTGCACTTTATTGGCCCTGAAAGTATGGCGAACCGAGAGAAAGAGCTTCCTCTTCCCGAGCGTACACCGTTGAACCCCTTCGGCGCTGTGGTTGAAGACCGAATTTCCAATGCCATGAAGATCAGCACATTTGTGGAGTATTACCATAACATGCACAAAACCGGCCATTTCTACCCATATGACCCTTATTTTGACTGTTTCGTCTGTTTCCACCCAGGTTTTGGTAATCCGGCCTCAATGCATGAATGGGAAGAGACGATTCCGCTGCTTCTCGAAACCAAAGTTCCCATCATTGCCACAGGCTATTCACCATGGGATATGGAACAGGATGTCAATCTCCTTGAAACACGATACGGTAACGAGATGGATATATTACTCAAGCCCGGAGAGAATATCTTCAGGAGCCTGAGATGGGATATGAACGATCTGGATCCCCACGATATAACGTGCAGTAACTGGGGATTATACGCTTTCAGAGGCAAGCGATATGAAACAATGAAGAAAGTTGAAGAAGTTGAGGTGCATAGTGATAGAACCGCATAGATGTATTTTCATGGCAGGCATAGATATGCTGATGTGTATTATTACTGTATGTAAAGTATTACCCTCGCCTTAACAATATCTGTTAGAGCTAGAGCCGTTTCAGTCAATCAATGGCATCGATCTACCTTTTTTTCTGTCTTTCCTTTCTTTCTTATTGCCCTGTGAAAGAGATAGGCCACATTTTTGTTACTTGATTTTGAGGCAAACAAATAACACCGCAAATATTTGTATACGCAACAGCACGGTCCACACAAAAATCGAATCAGTTTCAATCTGGCTTAACATAACTAGATAATGTCCCAAGGTTTCTCACCACCCTGGAGTTCACCAAAATGAATTTTTCACGCTACGTCTGGTGTACGAGCCCGCAGCTAATAGTTCATAATCCTTTAAAACACGCAACAGGAATCATACGTTACGGTACCGCCATCGTATTTGTATGATCCAATACCGGGTGTACGTCCGCGCTTTGCCTACTCTTAGAGTTTAGTCGGTAGCAGTTTGCAGTTCAATTAGATTATTAAGTTTGCCAACGTATGTTGATCATTAGCAATCTTTAGTCCACAGTTTATTCGGCATAGCAGAGAATACTCGACGTATAGCTGATCATATGCTGCGTATATCGTTCCATAACTCTAACACACTCCTTGCCATTTCGCTTGTTCATATCTATTTACAAACAGATGTTTCGCCCAAGTATCTAGTTTCAATGTCTCTCGAATATTCTCAATAGGCTTATACTTATTGTTCATAATTTTCCCAGAACGAGCCCTTCGAAGACTGCACATGTGATTAACATGATCTATTAACGCCGAGGTAGTGCGAAGATATAAGTCGTATTAAAGCAATTCTCGATTGAGGGTGCTACATTGGTCGAGTAGAATTGCAGTGCCCAGGACGACAAGCCACAGTGAAGAAGAATCAGGTCAGAAGGAACGTGATCGACCACCCTACCATACCTGTGAGTTAATGAGACGAGGGAATTGCATCTGACTGAACAGTTGGTACAATAGATTTGCTCATCGCCTTCCAATCATAGGTAAAAAGATGACATACTAAATGTAGTATATGTTTGACGTGGACTGTTGTAGCCAAAAACGTTGTGCATACTTTAAATTCCCGATGTTATCGGTGAATCCTAATCACCAATAGATAATCCAGCAATTGCTGAATATTCCTCTTTACGAGAGTGTTCAAATGGTAGGTACGATGAAGATTACTTGAGCGGAGAATACCTGCAACTCTGAGGAACTTCCAATAAATTGACGAATTCTATGATTGGTTGCAAATGATAGGCAATAACGACAGATTTCCCCCCACTTGACTTGACAAAGTTATCCGACATCAGAATACATAATAAAAACGGCGGGCACAGTTGATCATGACCTAACGCAAAGGACTTGACTGTGTATTATCAGAGCTTTCCCGTCGACTCTGACCCTACAAATTAGTGAATATAAACAAAAAAAAACCCCTTGTTTTTACCCCCGCCCCTTTCTCTCTTCACACACGAAGCGGTTCAGTTAACTTCAATCAGCCCTGGGCCCAGAATAGTTGCCTTTGCAACATCATCAATGCTTGCAAAAGGACCAGTGCCTTTCACGACAGCTGCGATGGTAAGACCATTCATGAGGAACTCATCGTAAGGTAGCAAAGCCTCGAATTTGAAAGAGTTCTCATCAACAACAGGGTTGATTAAACTCTTCACGATAGGTAAGTTCTGCCTATTTATCCACACGAGAGCCAAGGATGTGGGATCCTCATTTCCAGCGTCAGCCTTCGCGAAACTGAATTTAATGTTCTGTGTCCGAGCTTTGATATCAACGGAAAGAACATTAAGCGGCTTGAATGTTTTCAATTTGATGAGGTTGATATTTGGACAGCTTCCAGGAACAGTGAATCCCTGAATGGCGGTGAAGGCAAAATCACGACCAGAGGTTGTCAGGAAGGGTTGCGAAGTCGGCCGTTTATTTTGAACGACACGGTAAAAGCCCTCTTGTTCTGCCTCATTGCCAATAACCGAAGATATGGCACGTACAAGACCGAAATCGCCATTTTTTGCGAAGATTTGGTTGACATCCTGAAGCGTGCCCAGAACAACGTCGGTGAATGTTCCTGCAAGAGCTATAGCAGATTGAAAATCGTTCACCGGAAAGGAGTATCTACACGGTTGAATGGGAGTTTGTTTGAAAAAAGTCAAGGCACCGTTGACGTTAAGCGCGTGCTCTTCTTCTTGTGCAATGATGGCGTTGAGGGTATCCAGAACAAAGTCATGGCCATAACCAAGATCATACCCAGGGAATTTTTTCGAGACATTATGAGCCAGCTCCGAAAAGAAAGCTACCTCGAAAAGTTCATTCAAGGCAAGACGCTGTAGGTTTGTGATCCCATCCGGACTGAGAGTTGCAGGTGGTGGTCCGTTGGGAAAAGTGCCTGCGGCCTGCTTTTGGATATTGAGAATCTGATCGTTGTTTGGACTTGGGAATCTATCTTTAAGAGGGAAATATTTGCCATCTGGGGAGAAATCGGAGAACTCTGTGCGCTTGGTGGTTGGCAAAGCATATGTAAAACTCGCGAGTAGAGCTGCGCTGTATACCATAGAAGTCCACATTTCTTGCAGTCGTACAAAGGGATAGTTCTTAATTTGGTTGTTCTAAATGTCAAGTTTATGGGTAAGAGAGAAAAGTTGTTGACCAGCAGCTTTGGTAACTTTTCGATTCTATATAGTCGTAATCTACACGTCCATTACTCTAGCGGATAGTCTCGAGTGCTTCTGGGAGCGGAATGCTCTGCGGCCGAGCATCTTTATCAGCAGTCTACAATATCACAAATCGTTCTCACAAATAATTTTGTTCGGGGCTCAGGTTAGCGGATAAATCTATCCGCGCCACATAATTGACTTTAGGATTCAGAGGAATGCGCCACGCAGGCTATGTATGTGTGTATATCAGCCCTAGGCGAGGATTATCAGCGTTACTATATTACTGCTGTGGTCTATTAGAAAGCAAAATGACGTGAGATTTTTGGCATCTCGGAAATTTATCCGCGTTGTACACATCCCAAGGCCAAATGTAGGCAGGCTGTGGCATTGAACTCCAGACCCCCATCATCACTAGATCTTCAAGCCGAATTTTCAATATACTGACACGCATTCCAGAGCTGGGTTTCTGTTTCAAGAATCTGCGTTCTGTGTCAGAGAACAATCATGCTTAACGCGATAGGAAGAAGGGAAGGGGGACCGAAATGAACTAACGTTTTCTTGTGTGAATGGCTCGAAATGGTTCCCCGGTATTGGTAGAACATGTAAAGAACCCCCAACGAGTTTGCGCCACGCAGATATCGCGGCTGATCGAGTGTCCTGGGAGCTGAGCCAGTCGTAACGTACGCCGCAGAGGGCTCGAGAATCAAAAATATCTTTACTCTGCAGCATAACTGCCCTCAGCTCACGGCTGCCAATCATGTGGAATGGGGCGGGTTCGTATATCTCCAAGAGATGCGCGTTGTGTAAGAATTCTGATTTAAGCGCATTGTGTATACCTGAAGAACTAGATTGAGACAGTTGACTCGGCTGGATGATCTTAGATATGATTGCGGCGGGAAGAGGTTCATGATTATTTGGATAGGGAGAATCGATAAGTATGAGTCCCTTGACTTCCAACCCACAGGCAATCAGCTGCTGCGCTGCCTCAAAAGCGACTACCCCGCCGAAGGACCAACCTTATTCTGTCAGCCTGGCCTTCACATTTCGAACAGATTACTTACCGCCAAGGATGAATGAGGTCTGAGTTGTATTTGAAAGCAATGAATCGATATACTGTTTCGCCATCTCATTGATGCTGCGTTGAGGTAGTCCTTTACCGCCAAAAGAGGGGTTGAAAAATCCGTAAGTGGTGCGGTCATGACCTCCTAGTCGCCCATACATACCAATCTGCCCGCTACCATCATGGAACAGACAAAGTGGTGTGGCATCATTAGGTGAGTGGTGCAGCATTGCAGGCAGATGCAGTATGCCACTTGTTGAAAGACGGAATTCTGGTAAGCTAGAGGTTTGTCGGGACGCGTCAACAAGTGCTGGGGTCTGATGATGAGACGATACCAGGTCATTGATATCCCCGAGAGTCTCGCACTCTGACAGAAGGTACTGATCCAGACCACCATGACTGGGGAATACTCGCGTTTTTAGCTTTGCAACAAGCTCAATCTGCATGAGAGAATCGATGCCGAGCTCGTCCAAAGATTTCGTATAGTCTATGTCGTTCTCTGTAAACCCGCCCACTTCTAGCAAAATATCCGTCAGTATTTGCCTGATCTCATTAGATGGGACATGTGTTTGATGTGTTGCATAAGAGCTCATCGAATCTCCAGTAGTTCCAGATGAAGGGGTGTTGACACCAGTCAGTGAGGGTGACGCTGAAATTGACATCTTCGCTTCTGGAATCAGGTCTTGACGGTATTGAACGATAGGATGGGCAGTTTCTTTGCTGGGCAAGGATCGCTGAAAGTTTGAAAGCCGCAATCTCTTAAACTCCATTCCCCTGGCTACTGCGATCACCTTTCCCGCAGCATTCAGTGCAATGGTATCTGCTAGAATCGCTCCTCTCACTTCCAAAAGACTGCAGTAGACTGTGAAGGTCTGAGAGTAGTCAATGTCATGGTAAGCTATCTCAATCGCCTCGACGCTAGCACAAATACCGATTTCGTCTGACCTGATTGCAAGATTTGCGACGAAGCCTGCAGCATGCAGCATCGTGTCAGTGAAGACTGGGTTTGTCAAATAGCCATTTTGGGGCTCAATGCCAGGTGGTACCCTGAATGTACCAATAGCCTCGAGATTGGATTCGGCCACGTGGAGATACGCCAAGCTTTGATACTGGGTGGAGTATTGCACGACCCGCGGAAAGACGGCTTCGTAGAGAACCTTGGTTCGGAACGTGCTCATATGTGCCTTGCCGATTCCAGAGAAATAGGGACTTTGCCTCTTGAAAAGTGCCTCGTCTCGAGCCCATTGATGCGCGCCAGTGCGTATGTCTTGCACCGAAATGCTGCCATTGCAGTGTATAGTCTCCCTGGACCCTTGGATAGAGCGGGATGCGATCCTGAAGTCCATTGCATTCGCGTCGTGTAGTCTTTTGAGGTGGACAACGACCACCCTTGAGGCTGTTTCCCCCCCTTGTGCTGGCAGATAAACCAAGGGGCTGGCAAAAGTCATAGCACGAACGGCTAAAACTAGTGGTTTTACGTGTGCAGACATGGTTTGGGCTGCCTCAAGAGCAAGCTCATGGAACACAGAGGCAGGGCATATGGGTGTACCCCCAACGTCATGTCCCGATATCAATGATCCCAAGATGTGCATGTCGGTCTCGAGGACCAGCTCTTCGTTCGAGGATTTGATTTGATTCAATCTTGGAAGCAAGTGAAAGGAAGTACCCTTGTGTCTCAGAGCTTCCCAGTTTGCTTCGTGATTTTGTTTGGTCTTCTTTGTAGAATTCTGGGCATTGTTTGGCGACTCTTGGAAAGGCACCATATATTGGGAACCTTGCAGAGCGTGTCCTGGCAAGCTTGTAACTTGGGCTGAGGTCCCACTGAACACCTCGCGCCACCGTACATCGGTTTTGTGCAGGAATATGGCAGCCAGCGTTTGGCTGAGTGACTGCCACGCATTTTGTCCTTTGCATAGTGTGCCGAAATATGTCGATATACCGGCGGTGGAGGTTCGTACCATTGGTAAAAAGATCGGCGTTGGACCCAACTCGAGCATGATGGCATCATGAAGCGCTCTCTTATTCTGGAGACCTTGGATACCTTCGGCAAAGCGTACTGGTTGTCTTGCATGTAGTGCGAAGTAGTCGGTAGAACAATCTCCATCTTCAAATAAACGCCCAAAAACATTGGATACAACAGGGATCGTGGGCAGCATAAACTTGACCTTTCTTCCAAGAGCGCGCAGAGGTTCCAGAATTGGGTCCATTGCCGATGTATGGAAGGCAAATGGAACATCAAGAAGCTTGGTTCTAACAGCTGGCTTCCTGCTTTTGCAATTGGCCCGGAACAACTCCAGTTCGTCCAACGGACCACCAACTACGCAGTCGCTGATACTGTTGAGACACGCAACGCTGAGATGAGCCATGCTTTGGTTTTTCAAAACGATCTGTTCGATCTCTTCGGGAGCTAAGTTGCATGCCAGTAGCCCGGATGCGTTGGCGACACAGTTTTCGCCCATCATTCTGGCTCTGGCAACCACCACGCGGAAGGTATCTTCTAGCGTCAGGGCATCCGAAACACAGAGTGCAGCGTACTCGCCGAGGCTATCAAACAAGACACTGAAGTCAGCTCGGTACCAACTAGCGGCTCCTCATATTGACGTACCTGTGACCCATCATATAATGTGGTGTTATTCCCCACGACATGAACAGTCTGGCGAGGCCATATTCCAGGGCAACGCATGCGCACTGCCAAGCCATCATCTGCTCGACCTCATTCCATGATTCCATTTCGCCTTGGTCGTCCGAAATGATGTTTATAATACTGGGGCAGCCTAATTCCCTCACAATGCGGTCGCAATCTATGATTACCTCTCGAAATGTTGGACTTGTGCTCATCAACTCTTGACCCATACTTTGATACATAGCCCCCTGGCCCGAAAAGACAAAACAAATGATTGTAGCCTTCCGCGCTGGTCTGAGTTGGCTGATTCGGTGCTGTTGCAGTTGTGTCACCAAATCATGAACAGATGTGCAAACCAGTGAGATTCGGTAGTCATGGATCTCGCGTCGTGCAGTTGCGGTATAGCAGATATCTGCTATGGATGGCGGATGGTCGGATTTTGCAAGGAGTTCAATGTGCTGTTCCACAACCCAGCTCAAAGCTCTCTCTGACTTGGCCGACAAGCCAAAGACGTACGCCGCTCGCTTTGAGCCTGCGAAATGTGAGTTGGGGCATTGAATCCAGTCTTCCAAGAGAAGCGACGCGTTTGATCCCGCCGCGCCAAAGTTATTCAGCATCGCTCGTCTAGGGGTTTTTTGCGAGTGCTTCCACGGCATGGTTGATTCCGGGATGGCAAAACCAAAGGCTTCCAGGTCTGCAAAACTGGGATTAGTGTGTTTTAGACCCACCTGTGCTGGTATCATTCTCTCTCGTAGCATCAGCAACAACTTGGCTAGGCTGGCAGCCCCGGACGCCGCCTCGCAATGACCTATGTTGCCTTTTATCGAGCTCACTATCAAAGGCTTCTTCGCTGACACATGAGAGCCAAATACGTTCCTCAGACTTTCAATTTCCCGTCTGTCTCCAGCCTACAGTTCAAGTACGTGTCAGTGAGATCTGGATGATTGATCGACCAAGATTGAGTGAAAATTACCTGTGTCCCTGTTCCATGAGCTTCAACAACTCCTATAGATCCTGGGTCAATGTTGGCTCCCTGAAGTACTTTATTCAATAGACTAGTTTGAGTCTCGCTATGAGGGTGTGTGATCGAGTGGGAAGTTCCGCTTTGATTTACGGCAATGTTCCTGATAACGCCATGTATCCGATCTCCTTCGTTGACAGCATCAGTCAATCGCTTGAGCACGAATAGAACACAGCCTTCGGCGCGGCAGTATCCATCAGCAGCTGCATCAAATGGTTTGCAGCCACCAGTCTGACTCAAGAAGTGCCCTCGGGCTAATCCAAGGTACATCTAGCAGATTGTGTCAGCAACGCTCTCGTTCGTCCAGAATTGTTAGGCTGTAGTGTATACTCACGTCGGGGCTGGTGATCACATTGATTCCTCCTGTAATCGCTGTTGTGCAATCGCCATTTTGAAGTGCTCGACAGGCCTGGTATATGGAAACCATCGAAGATGAACATGCTGTGTCGGTAACGATAGAAGGTCCACTAAGGTTGTAAAAGTAGGATATTCGTCCACTGTGAAAGGCTCGCAGTGTGCCTGAGGAGTAAAAAACATCGATATCGTTACGAAGATTGTCGGTGTAGTCTCCAGTAGCCAAACCAATGTAACATCCAGTGGAAGCTCTTTGAAAAGTCGGAGATGAATCCGCTACATACCCAGCATCCTCCAATGCTCTCTGTGCACCTTTCAAGAGAAGACGCTGCTGAGGATCCATAGATTTCGCTTCTCGAGGAGATATGTTGAAGAAAGCATTGTCAAACCTATGTAAATCTTGTGTTAGTATCTCCCGAGACCTCAAATGAGAAATAATGAATTTTTGAGAGGACTAGATGCTTCAAGCATGGAAGAGAGCCGCTTAGAATTTGTGTTATGTGAATGACTTACGTGAAAGGGTCCTCTAAAAATGCACCGTGTCTCACGGGCATAAATCGGGGGTGGCTTGTGCTTTCCGCATTGTAATCAGACACCTCAAATCTACTCCTAGGGATCTCTTGTACAGCACACAGACCCTGAGAAAGTGTTTCCCATAGCTCTTCGAGTTCTTCCCCTTTGGGGAGTTGCACACTCATCCCAACGATGGCTATGCTGTTCTGGTCATCATGGAACGAAGAGGTCAATCCGGTAAATCGAAATGGTGACAGATCCGATAGCGTAACTCTGGAGCTCACTGTTGAGAAATCCGGAAAGAGGGAGTTGGAGGTCGGTCCAAACGATAGTATTGAGATGATTGCGTATGGCTCTTTATCCAACAAAGACTCGACACCGGCCGCCAGTTCACGGGATGTTGTAGCCCAGTCCACACAATGAACTAACAAATGTTTGACTAACCATATCAAGATCTCCGTTGCACTCAATTTCGACAAGTCCATCAACTTGCCGTCTAGAGTCGAACGAACAGGCTTTGAAGAAGAGAACCGGGACAGGGATATATCACGACGGTGAATATCGTTGATGACGTCTTGTACTACTCCTCTCATTTGATCTCCACCATGATACCATCCGTGGACAAAAGCAAAGGTCGTCGTGAGCTCAGCGGGAGCCTGAGCCTTGAAATCGCATAAATCAGCTGCAGGGCCAGAGATAGAAACAGCACCCGATTTTGCGACTGCGGATATATGCAATCTTTGATTCCTTCGCGGGGAATCCTCTTTAATCACGGAATGATACGAGTATTTCTCCAATCTCTCTCCGATCTTATCTCGTGAAAGGCCACGAGTCACGAGTGACATTGTTGCTTCCGAGATCCGCTCATCGCTATGACGTTCAACAGGTTTTTGTTCTGAGCCCCAGTAGAAGGTTCGGCATGCAATCCAGAATGCAAGGCGAAATCCTTCAACTCCGTTTTTCAGCAGAATTTCCAAGGTTGGTGAGCTTGCAACCATTGCGGCTGGAATCAAGCCGGAAGAAAAGCCATTAATCTCTCGAAGGCTGGCAAAGGATTGTTCAAACAATTTATCCTCGCGTTGTGTGTTGGCAAGATAGTGCAGAAACTGGTAAAGATAGATGGTGGTCGCCTGAAGCACGGGGTGTGTGTGGTATTGAATCTTGGGTTGGAGAATATCACCTGCCGAACTAAAATGAACAACATCTATAGCCAGAAGCTCCTTTGAATGGATGTCTAAACTCGCAATCTCTTCCAAGAATGCCGCATGGCACTGTGACAGGAGTATGCTACAAGGCATTGCCGACCTAACATCATCCTGGGCAATGTCGACTGCATGAGGAGAGAAGATGGACGGCGATCCTTGGCCACCAAACAAAACCAGGCGATGGGAAGCCATCTTGGCGTCAAGAAGTGTGGACTAGAAGGCAGAGTAAAGGGGTATAACTGTTCAAAAATGGCTTAGTGAAAAGTTTTGAAGCAAGAAGCTCGATGTTATGTTTTTCTTCTATGCTCGGAACGAAGATGTCTGCTTACATATTCCGTGATCACCAAAAAAAGCATAAAAGAAAGTATGTGAAGCAGTCACTACTGGGTAGCGGGTGCGGCGGTCTTCTTGGATACCGTGTCGATGGAGATAGGGTGTAGATTTCTGTATGACACTACACAAATGAAGCCTCGAGGAATATGTAAGTAAGCGTTGGAGGGTATAGTCAGTGGCGGCCAACAATCAGATGAAGTCGAATGAATCGTTATTTGTCAGCCAATGGTCTCCACGTGCTGGCCGATGAAACTTCTGAGGGTGATTTATCCCGTGAAATTGTGCAACACTGCGTTTAAACATCAATCATAATCCTCACGTCTTGGGAGCTACTCCGCAGATCGTATGACTGTATGCACGTAGCGTAATGTAGTTAGTCTAGAGGAGAATAGGTAGATTTCGAAAATGGAAAGTGTTGTGATCACAACTTGAATAATGCCACTGATCCTGAGCCCACTTACAAGGATTTAGAAGACAGGCAGAGATGTTGGTAGTCATACCATTCGGTTCGCACTAATTGCCGAATCAGTGATGGCACGGACTTTTCGCAGAAGACCATCATATTGCGCCTGGTCCACAATCAAATCGAAATAGATCTACTGTGAACATGGGCTGGGCCCTTGTGTTCCACGGGACTAATCAGCTAATATTCTACGCCTCTTCTTTGGGCTTTAAGCGATGTCAGACGTTTGTATTACACAAGCTCCAGTTCTCAGGAACGCGCCCTGTCAGGATCATGGATCTGTATGATGTGTATATATTGGTAGTGCTAGCTAGCTATTGATGTGCCTGTATATGATGATGTCCGGTTCTTGCCCTCCATTTTGCCTTCCTCCTGGGTGCATACCCTGACACGTCCCTGCTGATTCAAATCTACCGGCCGGAGAATTCTTGGCCCAACGTGTTTATGTCAGAGACTCAGAGTATAGTGGTGGACTTGGCGCCTTGGCATTGTATGTCAGCCTTAGGTGTTGATGTAGTAGCTAAATAGCATTTGAGCGGATCATCAACAATACACACACATGCACAGCAGATCCGGTCCTTACAATTTGGGCCGATTGTTTTTATGGTTACACGACGAATAACCCCGTGGGGGAAACTAAAAAGCTCCGTGATTGGTAGTCTTCAGGTATAATGTTTGTCGATTAAGTACGCCGATGACATCAATGATCTGTACGGTGTTTCGCCAGAAGGTACAGTTTAAGTGAAGCTGCTTTGTGCACTAGTAAGTCCGAGAGCTGTGGCCTGTGCGTGAAATAATCATGCCCGCTATCTAACCTAAGAGCGTAACAGAGGCTGTCCGTGGGACAGGGGTGCGGTCAGTCGCTTGCATACATACGTATTACTCGGTGTTTCTATAATCATATTCTTTAACTACTATGTACTGAAACTTACGGCTATTCCTAATAGTCGTAACCGGTAAGCTAGGCAGAGTTACTGTCTGATCTCCCACGAGAGTACACCAGCCGAATTCCTCCTGGAAAAAAAGCCTGACTTACTTTTCTGGAAGAGTTGGTGCATCTTACGCTGGGCCATCTGGGGCGTCAACGTTTGTCGGAGAAAGACTGCAAAACATCAATTCGTCGCCGAAAAACCTCTTTAACTCTTTCTCAGCCTGCGCATGGCCAATCCAGTACACGCACAACCATTTTCTCGGGTCATGATGCGTCTCATCATCTTTGCTGTGGCAGCAGTCACCGGTGTCACTTCGCACTTGTGCATCTTCATTCGGGGAGAATGGCACATCAAGGGGCCATATGTCTTGATGACCTACTCGGCGCTTTGCAGTGTTGGCTTGTGGTTCGATTCCCGAATTCTGCGATCTGCATTCCCCATTGAGGATGTATCGACGACTATAGTCGGTCATCTGTGTGGCCTATTCATGAGCATGATCATCTATCGACTTCTGTTCCATCAACTTTACAATTTCCCTGGTCTGCGCATGGCAGCTGTTACCAAACTGTGGCATGTCTATCAGAATATTAACTCTCGAAATTATGAGCTTCTGGACAATTTGAGCCGGCAGTACGGTGATTTTGTGCGAATTGGTGAGTGAAGCAATTGATAGTATCAACCAAAACCAGAGTTTCTGACGTGTAGTCTCAGGGCCCAATGAGCTCGCAATCTTCCATCCAGACGCAATTGAGTGTCTGGAAGGCTTGTCGACCAAGTGCCTGAGACCAGACACCGAAGACGTATTTCATCCAGACTATTCTTTAGCTTTTGTACGGGACAAGCGAATGCACGCTGCCAGGCGACTTGTATGGAGTCATGCGACCAGCTCTAGAGGTAAACATCCAACTCTTTCATTGCTTCATCCCACGGTGCCATGTCATTTCAAGACTGTGTTATCGCTAATCATGATTGTTAGCAATTGAATCGTACCATCCACGTCTGCAACGTCAAGCTACGGTACTTAACGAAATCCTAGAGACTGCGAGTGTTACACACGACCCTGTCCACGTAAATGACCTGATGTACTACTACTCGTTTGATTCCACGGGAGAGTTTGCATTTAGCAAAGACTTCGGTACAATGAGAGGCGGTAAGTGGCGCGATGATGCAGACATGATTCGGGGTTCAATGTTTGTCCTCGGTCCCTTTAGATGCGTGATATGGCTCATTCGAATTGCCGTGTATTTTCTTTTCTGGCTCTGGCCCGTCACAAGTTGGTCCAATGTTCTTGGGTTCTGTGTGGCCAGACTCAACGATCGCATGAAGGTCAGTGGACCACTACTCAGAGAAAGTCGACTAATCAAAAGAGATTCCACCATCTGACATGATACATTGTAGACGAACTCAGATGATATTGATATGGCGAAGTATATCATTGAGCAAGCAGAAAAAGAAGGATTCACCGAAGAGTCCTGGAAATGGTTACGAGGTGATGCCATGACGATGGTAGTGACGGGAAGGTAAATCGATCTCCGTATCTGGACTTTCTACCGATTTCTTGTACCATTTGGGTGACTTTTCTAACGCTAACAACGGAATCTAGTGACACCACTGCACCGACAATGACATTTTTGCTGTATGCTCTCGCTAGATATGCTGAACACCAAGATAAACTATTCGCCGAGCTTGCAAATGTCGATGCATTCAGCAATTCGGCAGTGGCAGCATGTCAGCACCTCAATGCCTTCCTCAATGAGACGCTCCGTCTGTGGCCCGTCGGTGCGACCACAGTCTTGCGAATGGCACCACCTGAAGGGTTGAAAATTGGCGAGGTTTTTGTTCCGGGTCATACCAACCTCATCGCACCCCGATGGACTATCTTTCGAAGTAAGCCCTGTCAATATATGATTCCCACTTTGTTCTCCACAGCCTCTGATAAAAGCTTATACAGGTGAATCCGTCTTCGAAAGGCCGCTAGAATTTATTCCTGAGAGATGGTACAAAAAGTCTCAAATGGCAATGAACCGTGGCGTTTTCCACCCTTTTGGGCACGGTGAGTACCCCATGCCGGGGCGAAACCCCCCGAGTCGCATCTCTCTAAGTTTTTAATTCATATCAGGGAAATCAAAATGTATCGGGCAGGGAATTGCGATGGCACACCTGCGCATGACCTTGGCGAATATAGTCAAAAGTTACAGGGTCAGCTTCGTCCCGGGAGAAAACCCCGACCAGATACTCATTGGGCTCAAGGATCAGTTTACGTTGAAGCCCGGAAAATTACTATTGGAGTTCAGTAAACGGACATGAATGACCCTACAGTGGTGAAAGCCAGCAATTCCAATCCACCAACCGTTCAGTTGCGTAGCTTACGGCCACAAGTTATACAGGATCCAGCCACTTTCAAGAGCAATGGCACGCTGTATATCATTGCACTAGATGAATGTATAACAAATGACTACGAACGGCTTAAGTATGATTCAATGCCATGCACATCATTCATTTCTCTCTGTTCAAAGCTCTCATTATATGTACAGTGAATCACCTCGTATTACATACTAATATATGCGACCTGCTTCGGCAGTCTGATACCCGCATTCGAACCTTGTTATTCGTCAAGGTTAGGTAGTATTGCGTATACGAATACTTGGAGCAATTTCATCATCCATCGCCATACTAACTAAACCAAACGTTTCTGAAGTCCTAGTGACTGATTCCACGCACAGACTCGTTACTCTGATATTTGGGCATCATACTCGGTGCCCCATCTTGGCACTTAGCAAAAGTAAGCTCGCAAGCGGTAGCCCTGGTGGGATTCGGATCGCAAATGTCACATTGATCCCGAGCCAAGCATGAGTCAGAGCGCAAAGGATCCCGATTTAAGTATGGTAACAAGGCACAGAACTTTTTGCCTCCCATTCATGCCGGAAAATCAGTTTAAGAAAAAAACGTGTGAAGGATTGGGATTGCATTCGTGGTTTTGGATCCTTGCATTTGCCAAACAACTACCATTTTGACGCTAAACTTTGTGGGAAGGTGGGCTTCTTGTGATTGGCAGGTGCTAGGCCATATTAGGTAACCAATTGTATCCAATAGGGAAATCGCCGTATAGTCTTAGTTTGGGCTTCTCCCACCCTGAAACCTTAGTTCTTACAATGCACTACGTTTTACAACTTTACAAGGAGCACTTGAGGATTGCACTACTTACATACATCAAGTCAGCCCTATGATCCATCGCCCGCCAACTCTCCATGTCAGCATTATGCCAGATAGACGGCCCCTGGTGGTCCTGCTCGTTTCAGCAATGTCGTATCAATGATTCCAAAATTATCATTTGAGAGGGCGCTCTTATCTGGCGTAAAGACTTCTCTGCAAATGTTCAGAAACGAATCCTGCGACAAAGTTCGCGACGGCAAAGGCGTACAGCCAACCCGAAGAACTAGAACTACCCATTCGAAATGCAACCGTCATCACCAGGCCGACGACCATTCCAACATCAGAAAACACGTAGAAGTTGGTGCCCATGTCATTCAGATACCCGGTGATTGTTGTAAGTGCTGCGACGGAGAGGATCAGAAATAGCAAAAGGCCCTGGAGACGATTTCGAAATAACACAGCCATGCCTTTGACTCCGCTCTTCAGATCGTCCGCTGTGTCTGCGCTAGCATAGATTACATCGTAGAGAACAACCAGCAGCACAATCGTGCAGGACAAAGATAGGGTTGGAACGACGTAGGGAGGTGAAAGAGCCGGCAAACCCAGGGAATAGGCCGAGAGTAGCATAGGAGTCGCAAGCGTCAACCCTAAGACCACCTGTGCGAAATGGGTGAAGCGTTTACAGAAAGGGTAGAGCAGAATCAGGACCATGGTTGCAACAGCAATTTTGGTGCTCTCCGACGGCAGGTTCCACAGCGCTGCAAATGCCAAAAACTGCAATATTGCGGCGAAGATGCATCCCTGATACGTAGATATCGCGCGCCGCGCGATTGGGCGGTTCTTGCACCGTGCTGTTTCTCGGTCGAAATCTTGATCGACAATGTCGTTCCAGGCGCATCCCGCACTACGCTCCAGAAATGTCCAGATGAGACAAGAGGCGGCATGACGGAAAATTGTGGGAAGAGACGTGGGTGGGTCTTGTTGGAGTGACGCGGCGTAGGCAAGGCCAACTAGGGGAGGCCAAGAGGTGTGGTAGATGCCGTGCGGTTGATGCAGTCGCACAAGCTCAGCATAGGGCACCCACGCCTTGGGCAACAGGGACAACAATCCCGTGGTTGGGGGCACATAGAGTAGGTTCTGGTCGTCTTTGGTTTCGTCGGTTTGGGCAAGTCGAGTAGAGTCATGGGCGTCGTGCGTGCTGGATTTAGAACGAGACATTTCTAGCCGTGGTGAGATGGGAAAATGTGAACAGGTCTGAGACTGATAATTTTTGGTTTTCTAGATATGGGGGCTTCTGCTTTCAAACTCGAAATGAAGCTGTTATATGTGTCGATGACAGTGCTTGGCTGTGACATGCTGCGGCAAATTCCTTTCACGCCTCAGCGCTGAGCATTCTCAATAATCACACCGCATGCTACGCGCACGTAGCGTCAAATCTGGTAAATTCGACAAATCCAACCCCGTGTTTTCTAGTACCGAAGGGTTGATTAGTTGATGATATCAATTCGTACTAGTCTGCCCTAAGTAACGTGCACCCCCGTTATTAAAACTAGAGTGGAATATGGGTTCTTTTCTACGAGAGCACTAATCGGAGATGCGTCTATAACAAGGGGGGTGCGCATTACTTATGGTAGAGACTAGTACAACCTAACATTTAGGCGTCAATACCAAGAGTAGCAGGGGAATGATTCCTTTGGTAAGCGTATCGAACGGATCACCCCTCTAGCTTCTTGGGAACTCTGCGAACAGGGATAGCGTTCGGGCATACCGAATTGGTGTCTTGAAATATCAACGTGGATCAGGTAGACGCACTCGAGAGGCACACCATCATCAATTAGCAAGGTTGAGACTAAGTCTCGAGAAAACTAAAATTCATTGTTATATTCCTCTATCGGGGTTCGAAAAAAATCATCGACATCAGATTTTTCGTCCCCCTCGTGCGATCTTTCTTTACCACCTCATATCTGAACTTTTTGTTTCAAAATGACTACCACCAATGGCAGTCTTTTACGCCCGTTTGTGAGGGCTCCTATTGACTTTAGCTCCAACCATGGTCAGCATCCAGATGGAGTCGTTCGTTCTCTCCCCGAGTTGCTAGACTTCAGCGCTGCACACAATGAGGACCATCCGTTCTGCTATCAGGCCACTTCCGCCGGCCCTAACGACATTATCTCGCACGGCGATTTGAAGTCTGCCGTGTCCCTCTGCGCATCATGGCTGCAGACCAATGTGCAATCAGCCGCGGCAACAAGCAGTAACCACCTTCCGAGTAACACGGGCCCGGTTGCGCTGTTGATGGAAAGTGACGTTGGACTTGTGATACACGAGCTCGCTCTCATGGCAACGGGCGTTCCAGTAAGCAGATTACCCCTCATAAATGATTTCCTCATGGCACGCGAATGCATCTAATCATCTTGCCGTAGTGCTTGGTCCTATCTCCACGTCTTCCCGCGGTCGCAGTGAAGGCGTTGCTACAAACCGTCTCAGCAAGCGCACTCATCGTCTCGCCGCGTCTGAGCGTCTTGTTCAGCCAGACCACAGACTTGGTGAAATCCAGCGGTATCTCCATCCATATCAGCCAGCCTTATAGTGCCTTTTGGAAGAAGAGACCGGCTGGAAGTGCATCCATATCTCTCCCTCCCTTCCAAGTGCCGAGCAATCTAGACAGCACAATCATGATTATGCACTCTTCCGGTACTACAGGCCTGCCTAAGCCAATACCGATCACGCATCGGCAGCTCTTGTTTGCGGCCAATTGCTATCAGTTAGATACGGAGGAAGATGCACAGGGACTCAACCTCTCCACACTCCCCATGTTCCACGGTTTCGGGCTTGTCCCCCCGGGTCTATCTCTCGCCGCCGGGAAAACCACCCTCTACCCAGCCAGCGACGGTATTCCTACCGCATTGACGATTACGCGGCTAATCCAGCAGAACCCAGTCAAGTCTCTCATGACTGTACCATTTCTCCTAGACGACATCTGCAATCTCCCGGACGACAAGGGGATCGCGTGCTTGAAGCCCCTGGACTTTGTGGGAACGGGCGGCGCGGCGCTGGGCGTGGGAGTTGGGGATAGGTTGTCGGCGGGCGGGGTCAAACTGCTGAATTTCTACGGCACGACGGAAACCGGGCCGCTGTCGCTCACGTTTGTGCCGAGAGACGACTACGATTGGAAGTACTTCAGGCTGCGTACCGATATTGAGTATCGCGTAGCGGAGCTGGATAACAACACCGGCAGCGAAAAGCGATTCCGTCTCACCATCTTCCCGTTTGGGAGTCAGAATGGCATCGAGATCGCCGACCAGCTCGTCCGAAACGAGCAATACCCCGAAACCGACTTCGCTGTCATGGGGCGGGACGACGAAGTCATTGTGCTTGCCACGGGTGAGAAGGTCAGCCCGAATATTCTCGAAACCATGTTGACGGAGCTGCCGATGGTCAAATCCGCCATTGCGTTTGGCGAGAACCAGTTTAGTCTCGGAGTCATCGTCGAAGCTGCTACCAACCCAGAGTCGACGGCGCCGGCGGCTCACGATCAGGATGCTTTTCGTGCTGCGATATGGCCGACTATCACTGCGGCGGGCCAACTGATGAACTTTTCGGCACGAATCCTCTCGTTTGATTCCATCATCGTTGCTCCTGAAGAAACTGTAATTCCTCGAACCGACAAGGGATCGATAGCGCGAAAGGCTACATATGCACTTTTTGCTGTACAGATCAAAGAGGTGTATGACAACATTCTTCAAGCAGACAGCGAGATGGCGGAGCCACTGGATCTCAAGAATCTTGAGATGCACATCAAGTCGTTGGTAGACAAGCAACTCAAGATTTCCTCTCCAGATTGGTCAGTGACGGACAACCTTTTCGAGCTCGGCGTGGATTCGTTGCAAGCCATGCAGCTGCGCAAGATCCTGATTTCGGGGGCGAACAAGACCAAAGGGCTCAACGAGGCGGATCTGTCAAGCATCTTTGCTCCCGAGTTCATCTATATGAGGCCGTCCATTCGCGAAATGGCGGACGGCATCTTGCAGCGTTCCCAACCGGCGGCGGAATTGTCCCACGATCCCGTGCGGGAGGTCCAAGAGCTCACCGACAAGTACCGCCTCTCAGTACCACTCATGGCCGAAAAATCTCCAAGCACATCCGAAAAAGCCATCATTCTCCTGACCGGCAGCTCCGGCAGTCTCGGTTCTCACGTGGTCGCCGAACTAGCCCGGCGTCCCAACGTGCAACGCGTGCTCTGCCTAGTCCGCAAAGACAAAGGCATGAATGCACCTCCCATGCCCGGTGGAAGCCCCTTCGATCGAGACCTGTTGCACAAAAGGGGTCTCCATCTCACCGAAGAGGAATGGTCAAAAGTCAAGACCATCGAGATCGATCCCACAGCCGAGCGTCTAGGGCTTCTGTCACGGCATGGTAGGGCTATATGTATGGTATAGGTGTATAATGCTATATAACTATGTAGGTAGATCTGCCTATATACTTATCTTTATATTAAGGCGCTAGCCGTATATAGGCTAGTACTACTTCTATGTTTTTATAATAGGGGGGCTAAAGGGTTAAAAAACTCTAAAAAAAAATAGATATATCTAGGGCATAGTGCTAGAGGGGGGTATAGGGGTCTAAGGTAATATAGTATATAAATCTTAGAGTAAAAAAAAGCTTATAATCTCTACTAGTAATAACTACTATTAGTAGTCTAGCGTTCTTTTTTAACTCTTAAATTCTTCTATTTTATTATTTTTTACTAGTTATTATTACTTTTTTTTCTTAAGTCCCTTTAATATTCTTTTATAGGTTATACCTAGTAATTATAAGAGAGAGGAAGTCCTCTATTACTTTAGTCTTAGGTATAGTATATAGCAATTAACTATATAGTCTAATAAGTGTATAAGTATATCTAAAAGTTATTAATTTATAGTTAGGTAGTTAAGCTTATCCTTTACTTAACTTTCTTTAATAATTATATTATATAAAACTATATATACTATAAACTCTTTTAGTAGGTATAGTACTAAGCTAATTAAGTTTAAAATTAGTAATAAAATAGTAAAGTAATATAAAATAGTAGGATAATATTATACTTAAAGAATATAAAAATACTAATAGATAGGATTAAAACAACTTATCCTAATTATAATAATATAATTATTAATATTATACTTATACTAGTATAAGTCTAGAGTAGTTATACTAATATTTATAAGAAAGAGTAGCCTAAGTTATAATTATTTTAAATAATATCTATAGTAGTAATAAACTTACTTATAGAGTTAGTATCTCTAGTAATTTATAATCTTAGGGGATCTCTACGTTCTTAAAGTTAGAATTAATAGGGAAGAACTTATAGTAAGGCTAAAGAGCTTTATTAAGGTTTAGAAGGAGTTTATAGATATTATTATCTATTATAGTATACTTAGTCTCCTTATTACCTAAAAGTTTAAAGCTCTACTAAAGATTTAGGTTAGTGCTTTTAGCTTAGCTTTTAAACTTACCTCCTAATTACTACTTATTAAAGAGAAATACTATAGCGTTACTAAAGTAATTAATAATAACTTTACTACCTAGTAGTATTATAAGAGTATAATTATTATTTTTTTTTTCCTCTAGGTCTTCTTCTAAGTTTTTATCTAAGCTAACTTACTTTTCTACTATTCTTACTACTTTTTTAGCTACTACTCTTACTACCTCTTTATTAGCTATTTATTACTTTAATATTTAGTATCTTAAGCTAAAAGTAGAGTTAAGACTATATTTCGCTACTATCTTTAGTTAGTCCTAAAAAGAGTTATCTACTAGTTACTATATAAAAAAGATATTTTTTTTGC
This sequence comes from Periconia sp. R9002, assembly GCA_023627715.1. NCBI lineage: Eukaryota > Fungi > Ascomycota > Dothideomycetes > Pleosporales > Periconiaceae > Periconia > Periconia sp. R9002. The sequence goes on along the minus strand of JAMAHW010000013.1, from coordinate 12,422 downwards.
TAGGCTCTCTACTAGACTTTACTATTAGGGTTAGATATAGTAGTATAAAGATAGTAATATTCTTTTTTTCTTCTAATAATTACTTTTTAAAGCATTTAAGCTTAAGTTTAGCTTTAAGCTCTTTATTATTTTTATTAGCTAGATTATTATTTAGAAACGTATTAATTAATAGGGCTAGCTACTTTCTCTTTTACTTTATAGACTTAGGTAGTTCCTTAGTAGCTAATTTTTTATTACCTCTAATAGGTATAGAGCTTTTACTAAACTTCTACTAGTAACGTTTTATAATTTTCTTATCTTTAATATAGAATTCTTTTAAGTTTATATAGATTAATTATAGTTCTCTATTAACTATCTTATAGAGTTAACTAGAGTCTTCTTTAACTAAATAACTTAGTTTAAGAATAACTATATATACTTAGTTACTAATTTAGTTTAGAGAAAGATCTACGTTTATAGGTTTAAACGCCTAGTTTTAATTACTTAAGTCTTTTTTCTTTTTAGTCTTAGGTCGTTTATATTAGTATAAAGGATAGTAGTTTATATATATAAGTAAAAAGATCTTTAGTCCTTCTATAGGACTGCTAGGCGTATAGTTAGTAAGGCACTTCTATACGTATACTAGTTTTAGGAAAAAGTTACTTTTTAAGTTTTTAAATTTTTTTAACGTCTATTAAAATAAAATAGAATTATTATATACTTTAAGAGGTATAGTTTAATATAGTTTAAAAGTTTTACTATACTTCCTTTCCTACTTACTAAAACTCTATATAAATATCTACTAAACTTTATTACCCTAAAAGCGTATAAGGGCTAAGGGTATTACTAATTAAAGGGCATATAAAATAAAAAGGTATATAGTTAATATAGTAAAATACCTATAGTAGAGAGCTATCTAGTAGGGGGACTACCTATATATAGTAAGCAGCCTAGCGATTAGTTAATTTAGGCTAGATAACTAATTAGGTTACGTAACTTTATAATACTACCCCCCCCTTATAGGTAGAGTAGTCCTATACTTATATAGTCTATACTCTTATACTATTTATAATCTAATAATAAAGGAAATCTATTAATAACTTTAACGTAAGTAGAATATTATAACCTCTATAGCGCGGGCTATACTTAGCTTCCTTCCTTAACTAATAGCCTTTACTATTAACTTTAAAACTTATATTAGTCTTTTAGTATACTAATTAGTTATCTATAACTACTTTAAAAAGTAATATTAAAACCTTTTATCTAGTTATTAAATTTATAAAGTTTTTAGCTATAAGAGGCTTTTATTTATTTACCTTATAAAACTTCTAAACTAGGTTAGACACTAATATAAAGTAGTAGTATAGCTCCTAGGTAGTTTTATTATATCCTACCTATTTAATATAGTATTCTAATAGTCTAAGTTTACCTATATAAAGGTTAGTCCGTCTATAATTAATCCTAACTAATTTAATACCTTTAGGTTTATATTTATCTTCTAATACACTAGTAACTAGAACGTAATTAATTAGCTAGTCTTATCTAGGTAGTAGATCTACAGCTACTAATTATAGTAACTAGAGATAAAAAACGTTATATATCTATATTTTAGTAGGTAGAGCTAGTTTATAAGCTATATTATTAATAGTCCTAATTATCTTAAAGAGTCTTTAGTTTCTTATATCTAAAGTAGGGCTTAGCCTTTTTATCTTAAAGTTTCTAGCGTTAAATATAACTAGGTCGCCTACCTTAAACCTAGGTACTAGTAGTCTATTATTATTAGTATATTCCTTTTACTTAGCTTAAGCCTATATAATATTATTCTTTATTTTTTTAAGTAATATTTATAGCTATTTAGTAAACTTATTAGTAGTATTATATTTAATTTAGGTAAACCTAGTAAACGTTTACTCTAAAAGTATTAGCACTAGAAGTTTAATACTATAATAAGGTAGATATTCTTTAGTTACTTTAAAAGGGGTAACACTAGTAGTTTTACTAAAAGTTAAATTAGTAATAAACTTAGCTATAAGTAAAAAGATAGCTTAATTATCTTACTAGAAGTTAACGTATATATAAAGATATTACTTTAGCTAGGCGTTTACTATCTTAGTTTAACTATTAGTTTCTAGATACTATATTATAGAAAACTTTAGTTTTATTCCTAATTATTAGTATAGCCGCTTCTAAAAATAGGATATAAACTAATAGCTTTAGTTACTAATAACTTTCTATAGGAACTCTTCCTTATACTAGACGTATTTAATAAACGCTTATATAACTACTTTAACGTCTATTAATTATATTAGTATAAATTACTTCTTCTTAGTAAGTCTATCTACTATAACTAGGATATCTATATACGTGCGTTTATTCTTAATATATAGCAGTAAATATATAATAAAATTTATAGTAATACTCTCTTAGTAGTAAGATAGTATAGCTAATAAGTATAGTAATCTATATTTACCTTACTTTATAGATTTAATCTTAGCGTATACTCTATAATTATAGGTATACCTAATAATATTATTAGTTATTTAGAGCTAATAATACTAGCAGCTTAGTTTAAAGTATATATTTTATTTACCTCTATAACTAGTAATAAGATTATTATACCCTATCATTATAACCTTTATATATAGTTATAGTATATTAGGTATATAAACTTTACTTTAGATATAGAATAGCCCGTCTTAGTATTTATAATTAGACATCTCTAGGTAGATTAGGCGCTTATAGATTAAGTTATAAGGTAGCCTTTATACTTTAGTTTTAATATAGTATATAATTTTCTAAGCGTCTTTATTACTAGCGTAGCTTATTCTTATAGCTTCTACTATATCTTACTATACTTAGTTTAAATTTAATTATAGAATTAACTATAACTTAACTATAATCTCCTTTTAAAGTTTAGGTAGAATTAACTATAACTTAACTACTATTATCTCTTAAGTCTTTTTAACTTTGCTAAGCTAAGCTATTATAGCTACTAACTAAATAAGTCTAGTATACTAGCTATAACTAAAAAGGGCGGCTAAGTTAATAGCGTATTAGGTACCTATATTATCTAAATCTTTTAGTTATTTAAAATAGTAGGGCTTTAGGATAGTTTATATTTAATGCTACCTTTAATTATTAAGATTATTATCTAGGAGGTTTTCTAGGCGTCTAGTTAACGCGTCTAGCTTAGTACTTTACTTACCTAGTCTATATTAGATTTTAAAATTAAATATTAATAAGAATTTAGCTTAGTAAGTCTACTATTAATTTAAATATTTTATAGATATAAAGTATTGTAGAGCTTAATAATTAGATATAACGTTTATAAGGTTTAAAGTACCTAATAGTTTATATTACTATTCCTTAAACGCCTTAACTATTACTAGTAACTCTTTATTATAGATTTTATAGTTATATTCTATAGGCGTTATTTTATATAAGAGAAACGCTATAGATTATAATATACCTTAGTTATCCTTCTATAATAGTATAGTAGTAGTAATAAAGTTAGAGCTATTAGTTTTTAACTAACTCTTTTTATTAAGATTAAAGTAAGCTAAAGTAGAAGTAGTTATAAACGCCTTTTTTAAAGTTTTAAAGGCCTAGACTACCTTATAGTTATCCTTAATTAGGAAGCTTTACTTATCTTACTTTATTAACTCTATTAGTAGTTTAGCTATAACGCTAAACCCTAGTATAAAACGTTAGTAGAAATTAGTAAATCTAAAAAACGATTACAGCTCCCTTAGGCATATTAGTAGCTACTATTTAAGTATAGTTTTAACTTTATCTAGGTCTATTTCTACTCCTTCTATTATTAATATTAGTTCTAGATATTTAACTTTCTAAGCTTTAAATTTAGATTTAGTAATATTAAAGTATAGGCTAGCGGCGTAGAGTTAATTAATAATAGTAATAATATACTATTTATATTTATCCTTAGTCTTACTATATACTAGAATATTATCTAAATATACTATACAAAATTAATCTAAAAACTTATATAATATTTTATTAATTAGCGTTTAGAAGGTCTCTAGTATATTATAGAGCCTAAATAGTATAATAATATACTTATATAAACCTTAATAAGTAAGAAACGTAGTTTTATATTTATTACCTTTCTTAATACACACTTTATTAAAAGCTATAATAACGTCTATAATTATAAGCTAATAGACTTTATTTAAGTATACTAAAGTTTCCTTAATTATAGGGGGTACGTTATAGTTTTTAATAGTAAAGCTATTAAGCGCTCTATAGTTAATATATATTTTTAATCCTCTTCTAGGTTTCTTTATAACTAACACTAGTGCAGTAAAAAGAGATATACTAGGGCAGATATATCCTTTTAATAGTATATCCTCTAAATAGACTTTAATAGCTTTAGCTTCTACTTAGGTAAAGCTATAAATATATAGGCGTAGGATCTTTTTATTATTAGTTAGTATAATAGCGTAATTAATACTTTTATAGTATATAGGTATCTTATTAGCTTTATAGTAGCTAAATACTTAAAACTAAAATTTTAGCTAGTCTAGTAGTTATTCTTTAATTTCTTCGTCTATTAATATTAGTTATTCTATTTTAGCTATATATTTATTAAAGTTAGCTATAGTAATAGTAGCTAGTTTATACGCTATTACGTCCTTAAATATTTCTACGTTATAATTATTATCTTTATTATCTAGAAGGCGCGCTAATCTATTCTAGTTATATAGTTTAATCTAAATAATATTATTAGGTTCCCTTTTTATAAACGCTAGTACGGCTTTACTACTAATTATATCTATAAGTCCTTATATAGTAGTTATTTATTTATTGCTATCTAAGAGTCTTTTTTTATATACTTACTTTAGTAGTATAGGATATAGATAGTTAAGTAAGTAATAAGTAAAGTTAAATATTATTAAATATTATCCTTCCCTAAAGCTAAAAAAAGGTTAGTAAGTATTAAACTAGTCTATACCTAGTATTAAGTTAAAAGCTCTTATTAAGTAAACTAAATATATAACAGTAGAAATATAGGTTCTATATTAAACTATAACATTAATAGTATATATAATACAGCCTTTTTCCTTACTATTGCCTAAGTAAATAATACTAGGACGTACTAGTTTATAGGACTAAAAGTTATATTCTTTAACTATCCTTAGATATACAAAGTATATATCTACTCCTATATCTACTAAGTTTAAAATCTTAGTCTAAACTCTTACGTAGTTAGTTTTAATACGCGCCTTAAATACTAGCTAGGACGCGTAAGTTAGCTAACTATCTACCTAAATTACTAATATTTTATAAACTACGCTAATCTTAGTTTTTTTTTTAAGCTTCTATACTCTTTTAAGTATCTAGTTAAAGTAGATTTAAGTATTACGTAGCTTCTACTCCTATATATATTTTTATAAAAAAGCTTCTAGTTTAATAACTCTTTATTAGATATAGTGCCTTCTTAGCTATAGTTAAAGTTATTATTATCTAAAAGTTATAAGTCTTCCTCTTCTACTATTAATAGAGCAGATAATACTATAATATTTTTTAAATAAATAGGTAGATTACTAGAGTAAAGTGCGTCTTTATTTAAAGCTATATACCTATAATAGCTATACTTCTAGTAGAGACCTAGCTTAATAAGTTTATTAATCTAATCCTTAGTTTAACTATAGTACTTATATAGTCGTCCTCCTACTATAATATACTAAGTAGAGCTATCTAATTTTCTAATAGTATTATAGTAGGATAAGTTAGGGCTTATATAGGCGGCAGTAGAGTTTAATTTTAAAAGATTAGTTTATTATCCTAGTAAGATATTACTACTATATTATTTAATATATTAGGCTTAGCTAAGGAAGTTCTATAAAGTCTTATTAAGGCTACTATTACTAGAGGTAGTAGTTATAATATAAAAAAGTATAAGGCGTTATACGTACTTAAGTTTCTAAAATTTAGTATAGTTTAAAAAATTAATAACTACTAAGAACTAGGATTACTAAGCTATAATAGTTTCGCCTACCTTTTATTATAAGTTATTACTAAATAACTTATACTTAGCGTCTATAACTTTATTATATATTATATATACATTATCTAGGATTTAGAATATATTTTAGATAAAGTATAGAGATTTTAGTAAAGGGTAGATAATATACTAAGCGTTACTTCTAAGTTTACTATAAAGATATTATATACGTATAGTTTTAGATAGTAAAGTTTATAGTTTATCTATAGCCTTAATACGCTATATTTTATAATTTAGGTTCTTATCTCCTTTAAACGTTTTAATATTTAGTACTTTATAGTTAGTTTTATAAGTAGAGTTACTAAAGTATAAAGTAAAAAGAGGTAGGAACCTAGAGCTAAGCTAATAAAAAAGATTAGAATATCTACTAACGTTTAGAGAAGAGGCTATTAGAGAATAAAAGCTAAAAGTAGGTTACGTAAGTAGAGTAGTATTATAGGTAACTAAGCTAAAGTTATTATAATTTAAGAATAGATTAACTAATAGGTTATAGCTATAAGTATATCTATAAGGTAACTTAGTAGTTTAGCGTAAAATATTAGTACTAGAAGCCTATAGTAAGATGCTAGGCAGCAACCTATATATACGCTTATTAAGTTACTAGTAGGCGTTAGTAAGTTCTTTTTACGTTACTTCTAGCTCCTTATTTTTACGTAATATCTAATCCTTAATATCTAATAGCTAAAGGTTAATATAGTTATAGTTATTTACTACTTAGTCTAAGTCTTTATTTAGAGTAGTATTATACCTAGTAAGTTTAGTAATAGTAGCGTCTTTTTTTTATATAATAGTAGATTACTTATAAAGCTCTTTTTATAGTATAATATTATTAGCTTTCTTAAACTCTACTTTACCTTTTAGTTTCTCTAAAAAGTTATAGTATTCCTTAAGATAGTTCTAAAATAGTTAAGAGTAGTTAGTAACTATAAGAATTAGCTATTCTAGGCTACTAATATTAACTTCTTTAACTAAGTTACTACTACTATCCTTAATATAGTAAGTAAAGTTTAGGGTAATAATTACTTCTACTTAATCTAAAGTATTACTTATAAAAAAGAGTGTAGAGTTATATAGTAGTAAGCTCTTATAAGTCTTACGCTTTTTTTTTTTCTTTAGAGATACGTTAAACTATACCTTTTTTAATCCTAAGTCTAGAGCTAGGTTAGAGTACTTACTATTCTACTTCTAGAATTTAGCTTATTTAGTAGCCTACTTTTACTTATACTTTTTATTACTTAGTTCTAAAAGGTAGTTTAGTAGACTACTAGCTCTAACTTATTAGCTCTAAAGTGCTAAAAAAGTAGTACTTATACTTAAAGTAGTATTATTCTCTTAAAATTAGGAGTAGTATACTAACTAAGTAGACTAGCTCTAAAATAGGTTACCTTAAAAGAGTATCTATAACTTATTAACACTTTAAAGGAGGTTAGTAAATAGATTATTAAAAAGTAGCTAGTTAGTATTACTACTTTTACTACTCTTTTCTAATTAACTAGGCGTAGCTATTATTTTTTATAGTGTAGAGTATACGTTAGTTTCTTCTTTATATAGTTCTACTATAGGCGTAGCTAAGGTTAGAAAGTTATTATTACTCTTACTAAGTTTAGCTATTATACTAGGGTAATTAGTCCTTTTAAAAATCTTTCTTTTATTACTACTACTATTTTTCTTTATTTCTTTTTTTTTAATTTTCTTATAGATGCACATTAAAGAACACTAAGAAATCCTCCTAATTAGAAAAGTTCTAGTTATCTAGGGTTAGTATAAATACTCTCTCTCTTTTTCTTTTTTTCTCTTACGCACCTTAGCTATCTATAAAAAAGCTAAGAGTATTATAATAATATTAATATTATTAGTAATAATAAGAAAAAGAAAAAGTGTCTACCTTTTTTTTTTTTTTACTTACTACTACTAGTGCGGGGAGCTAGTTTAAAAGGATAACTATATAGCTAGTTAGGTAGAGATTTAGTATTAGTATAGTATATATATCTATTATATTTAATATTATAATAGAGTATAAGAAGTAGTACTTAGTAGTATAGATTCTTTTCTTACTAAGTAAAGGTAGTATATAGGAGGAGCTCTTTCTTTAATAGAAAAGTATATTAAATTTACTTTCTTATTATATACTTATTATTTTTTAACTATTAGATTACTAGTATTAATTAGCACCTATATTTATTACCTTTAATTTAACCCTTATATTAGTATAGAAAGCACCTATTATAACTATAATTAACTACCCCTTTAACTAAACTAGTGTAAAAGAGACTAAAGTAGTCTAGTATATAGGTTATTTAGTATTATATATATAGTAGTTAGTATTAGTAAGTAATAGATTCTTCTCTATTATACTAATAAGTAGTAATAAACTATACTATAGCTTATATTATTAGTAATAAAAGTAGGACCTATAGTATAGTTTATTAGAGAATTAAGAGAAATATTATATATAAATAAGATTCTATTCTAATATAAAAGCTTTACACTCTATAAAATAAATGTATCTAAAAACTACTAATTATTATTAATTTTCTTTATAAATCTACCTACTACTATAATAATAGAAGAATATACTCTATCTAAAACTCTATTTCCTATACTATTTACTAGAATAATACTATACTATATATAACTAGAGTATATACTTTATTTTATAGGTATTAATATTACTAAGTTTCTTAAAGACTATAATTAGATCTATAATAACTACTACTATAATACTTAGATAAAGGTTAGATTTCTTTTTAAAATATATAATATCTAGCTTTAAAGGCTTATTAAGAATCTTAAATTATTTAAAAAGAAGAACTAGAAAGCGTTATAGGAAAACTTAAAAGAATACTAGAAAGAATATAATAAGAGCTAATATATTAGTACTAAAGAATTTCTAAAAGTATTTATTAATAAGAGTCTAAAGAATAAGCTGCTCTTAGTTAATTATTATACTAACTTTATAATCTACTCCTAAGCCTATATTACTACTAAATAAATTAAGAAAGATAAATAAGAATACTAGTTTTTTAAAGAACTTAGTAGTAAAAACTAAAAAAAAGTCTTATATAATATACCTATAGAATATAGGCTAACGTATAACTAATATAAAACTTATAAGATAAAAGAAATCTATAAGTATATTAAGATTTACTAAAACTAATATAAGGGTGTTTAATAATATTAGTTAAAAGAAGTATCTTAGAATTAATAAATTACTTCTACTTTTATAAAAGATAGAGCTAAACCTATTATTTCTTATCTAGAACTACTTAAGGAGACTATAATAAAAGTGTAAGCTAACTTAGCTATTAATAAGTTAGTAGACTAGTTTAAGAATATATAACTTAATATTACTAATATTAATAGTATTATAAATAGTATAGCTTATACTTCTATTATTTAAACTCTAGCCTACTATACCTATTTTATTATAAAGATACTAAGTAACTAAGTAATAGAACTTAGACTTAGTCTTAGTAGTAATATATAGCTTTAAATCTTTAGTTAATAGAAAACTAGTAGACCTTTAAATAAATATAAGTACTTAGTAAATAGTAGACGTTTTTTATCTATAAGTAACTAAGAGTGCTTTAGTTATAGTACTAGAGACTACTTAGTTAAGAACTATAAACTACTAAATAAGCTAAGAAGAAATAGTTAGTACTATTTTAGAAAAAATATAGATAGATAACTAGGAGGCACCTATTAGTATAGTTATATATCTAACCTATTAGGAGAAATTACTAGAGTTCCTAGTAAAAACTAATATACTTACCTATTATAGAAGGTAACTTAGTAATTTAACTACTCTACTAAAAATCTAACTAAGCTATTTTAAGTTATAGTACTAAAGCTAAACTTTAGCCCTAATATATCTTATTATAATAATACTAAGGTATAGTATAATTACGTAGATAGAGGGCTCTTTTAGAAAAAGACTTTTATTTAGAAGGTATTACGCTTTAACGTAAATATAGTAGTAAACTATTATACTAGTAGCCTAAAAGTATTTAGTTTAGATAAAGTAGATAATTAGTTTATTTTATTAAATACTAATATAAGTATTAATAATGCTAAAGAATCTTATATAAACTAATAAAAGAGACTACCTACTAGGACTTCTAGTTAAAAAGAACTTACGTAAAAAAATACTTAAGTAAATAAACCTACTACTCTACCTACTACTATACGTACGTCTATAAGTAATAGAATACTTAAATAAGTTATTAATTAAATATATAAGTAGAGTATAGAGTAAGATATAAATAAGTTAGTACTTTACTATTAATAGTAAGACTCTATACCTTAGTTAACTTAAACGCTACTCTAAAATAAAGATATACTTAATATAAAAATTCCTTTCTAGTAATTTTAGTAATCTATTAATACTCTATTTATAATTCTTTATCTTATAAAATAATAATAATAAGTAAGTAAAAAATAGAAAGATACTATAAATTTAGTATTAATATAACTTATATAATAAAAAGTAAAAGGGCTTTTAATTAAAAACTTTACTACGCACCTAATAATTTACTAACTCTTATTAGAATTACTATAAAAAAAAGACTAAAAAGTATTATATAAAAAAATATTAAGTAGCTAAGCTAATATAATTATTTATATTAAGACTAGTAACTAAAACGCTATAGCTAATTAGCGTTAGCTAGAGTTAACTCTACTTAATACTAATTAGTTAGTATTTTTAGACGCTAAAGAAATTACTAAGGAAACTAGTACTATTATTTTAAGCTATTTTAAAGAAGTTATCTATAAGAATTCTAATATTTTAGATACCTATATATATAGAATTTTAGTTAATAGATCTAAAGTATACGCTAGTGTACTATTATAGTAGGTAGTAGAAAAAAGAAAGTAAGATATATATAAATATAAAACTATAACTAAGAATTAATAAAAATCCTTTTTAGTAGTAAAATATATTATTAGTAATATAGAAGATAGTTAGTTAGAAGAGCTTAATAAGATACTAGCTACGTAAGTAAAATAAGAATACTATATAAATAGAATAGTAGTTATAAGTAATAATTTACTAAAAGCTTAGTTCTACTTTAGAGAAAATTACGCTATATATTTAATTAATAGTAGTTTTTAAATTAACTTAATAAGGGTTAGTGCTATAAATACTTTTAGAATTCTATATAAAAAATATATTAGTAGTAGACTAAGAGTATTAATTAGAGTAACTAGTATACCTAAAGCTTTTATTAGAATAGTATATAATATACCTATTTAAATTAGTAATATAATTACTTATATATACTTCTAATTAGTAAAAACCTTTAGTCGCTTTATTATTCTTAGAGAACTATAGTGCGCTATAGCTTAGCTAAGTCTATAGTATAATACGTTTAGTTGTATTATATACTAAGTAGTATTTATAGATAGCGCTTATAATATTATTTTTATTAGTATAGACTAGCAAATTAGATACCTATAATATATAGTAACTTAGGAAGAGAATAACTATATTACTATTATTACTTCTAAAGAAGTAACTAATATACGCGTTATACTAAGTATAAGTATAGAACTAAAAAGTTTAGAATAAACTAAATTAGTAACTAATAGTAATAGTCTATATATATTACTTACTTAAGAAGAACGTAAAGTTCTAATAAAAGATAATTTAACTATTTTTAAGGTACTAGAATATAATAATATTTTTAATTATTATATAGAGAAAGTAGGGTTACTAGTAGATATATTAGAGAGCTTATATATAGAGATAGTTAAGAACTTAAAAAATTAAAAAGAAGTAATTAACTCTTTAGCTATTAGTCTAGCTAAGCTTTATAAGTTAGTAGTATAAAGAGTTTAAGATTAGATATAGAGAACTTCTATTAAAAACCTAGGTAGAATCTTTAAAGTAAATACTATATATAAGAGAGTTATAGATAAAGTATAACTAATTAATAAACTCTAAAAAGGAGAGACTTTAAATTTTAGTAATCTTTATTAAAAAAAGTATATAAAAGAATACTAGATCCTATATAATAGTATTTATAGACCTTAGCTTAGACCCTATAATTACCTATTTAAAACTAGATATACTAGATTCCTAAAAGAGTAGAGACTAACGCCTAAGTAATTTAAATAACTAAATTTTAGTCTAATCTTACAGCCTATAGAGTTATAACTATTTAAGAAAATACTTCTAAATAGAAAACTAACTATTACTTTTATATTTTTATAATTTAGAAGAATTAATTTAGTAGTATTACTACTATATAAAATATATATAAAACTATATAAGGTATAGTAATATTCTTCTTTTAAGCTCCTAAAAGTAGTAGAAGTAATTATAATTTAGATATTAAAAAAGCGTATTAAGAAATATATTCTTAAATTATATAGTAGCTAGTATTAAAACTCTTAGTTTATAGTTATAAAAAAAGAT